>JAQQAC010010882.1:28415866-28438629 GCA_029783875.1 Phataginus tricuspis | reverse complement strand
CGCTGGCCGGAACGGCCTGGGCCGCGAGGTCGACGCCTGTGGCTGCAGCAGCCGAGGCCAAAGGACCCGCTGCGGCTGGGTCGCCGGAGAGGGAGGGCCCCGCTGCCGTCGCCGCCCGGCCGGTGCCCGGTGAGGACGGGTCCCAGCGGGAGGGAGGGGCCGGGTCCCACGGCGCGGCCGCGCGCCGGCCGGACCCTCCCGGGGGCGCCGAGGGCTGCTGCTGCGATGCTGGGGGCGTCTCCGCTCCAGCCGTCGCGGCGCCTCCATGTCCCGGCGCATCCCTGCACCCTCGACGCGCCTCCTTTCTCCGCCAGCCCCCCACCCGGGACGGAACCCCGACACCCGCGTCGGGGGCCGCGCCTCCGCCCGTCCCCCGGCCGCGGCCGTCCGCCTGGCCCCACCCCGCCAGCCGCGTCCCACCCGCGGGGCTCTGCAGGTCCCAGTGACCTTGCAGTTTTTGCTGTTACACCCGCCTACCGTTTCTGATTGTGTAGATTGCTCGTTTTGACTTTTCAAAGTTTTTTGAGTCGATCTACACTGAGAAGTGTTTTACGTGAACGCTGTGCAGAAGCTTAGAGGGAGGTACCGCCCTGGCCTCTCGCGATGCAGCCGGTCTCCGCAGCTGTGCTGTCCTGTTGTGCTCTAATCTGTCTGGTCCGGTCCTTCCATCCCAAAAGACTACCGCTGACCCATCACACTGAGTTCAGGGCGCCAGGGCTCTGCCCGTAGTTTGAAGACCTTGCTTTGGCCGTCAGACATCCGCTGGGTTTACTCCTTGTCTTTGGCGGTGCTAAGCTCCAGTCGCATAATCGCGCGGAACATCAGTTCCAAAGAAAGGGTGTATGTTTAATATTTTGATATTTCTGCTTTTCAAGGCCAAAATCATTCCCAGGACTTGATTTGAATTTTCTGGTTTGATTTTCTCGTTCCTCTTCCAAAAGCTTCTAGTTGGACTTGGGCAAGAGACAGGTATGAGGTTAAGGCTAGATTGTGTTTATAACCAGACGCAGACGATTTTTACTGGGGAGAGAGATGATTAAAGTTAGGGAGGTTAACTTGCGGGCATGCGCAGGGAGAATTGGAATGGCCTGATGGGAAGAACATTGAGGGCGCGGTGGGGATCCGAGCCCTGCGGGATGTGGAGGGAGGTGTGGACAGTGGTGATGGGGCATGCAGAGGACTTGATCTGAGGACGCAGTGGCCTGGTGGGAGAGGGCTGAGGACAGCTAAGGCTCTGATCACGGACGTTTGGAGGACGGGGTGCCAGGCCTACCATTGGCTGGCATCTCCCCTTGCTGTGCCCTCTGCATCTCTAAGTTCCTTTGGAGCAGTGGTTCTCAGGGGACTTTCGGTGATGTTGGATGTCAAAACATGGTGCTACTGGCATCCAGCAGCCAGAGGTCAGGGATGGTGCTAAACATCCCTCATCGCGCAGGCAGCCCCCCCCCCCCCCCACGAATTATGTGATGCGGAAGGCCAGTGGTGCTGCGGTTGGGAAGCCCTGCTTTAGAACAGCAAGCTTAATCTTTGGGGGGTCACTGCCACCCGCAGCCTCTCCCAGGCATAATTCCCATAGGCATCTATGACAGGAGTGTTCATGGGCCAGCCAGTGCCCACCTCGAGCCCTCATAGATCCCTGGAGTGAAGGGACAGCAGTGGGAGTCATCCAGAAGCTTCCAAACATTAGGACTCTGTTCCTCCCGCTCCTGCCCCTCAGGCCCCTGTTGGACCCGGATGAAGAACTCCATGCCCTTATGTGATGATTTTCGTATAATATCTCACTTGTCATTTTTCCCGTTTCACAGGTGAAGTCAGCCCAGAGGAGTGATGGAACTCGCCGCAGGTCTCCCCCCAGCAGGCCAGACTGAGGAGCCTGGTGTTGGGAGCTGGTGAGGGTGGTTCTCACTCTCGTGTGTGAAGGTAATTTTGTTGATCTGCCATCAGCTGCTGAGTGAAGCTCTGCCTTTCAGGACCTTACCGATTAGGGCTTGGGCCCAGGGTGTCTGAGAGGCGCTCAGCAGTTTGTAGTATTGTGTCTCTTGGGTGTTGTGTTTGCCCTGAGCCCTTCGGGACCAGCAGCAGGGCAGCTGTGTCAGAGCAGGCCTTCTGAGCACTGAACTCAAACCACTGTGACCTCAGGACACAGCGGGTGAGCCACCAGTGGGGCTCTTGAGCTTCCCATCCATGCCTGCCTGGCCTAAGAGCCCTCCAGTCACTCCACACACTCACTGAGGAAAAATAAATGTATTGACTATTACAAAATGAACACATTAGGGCCCAAGTATTTACCTCAGAACAATGGCCAAAGTAAGAAAATACCTTTAAATCTACCTAGAATATATATATATGTGTATAACGAATAAGTGTCATAAAATGATACTTTTATTACATGCATTGGAGATTGATATTTCCTATGCAATTTTAAAAATTGCAGACTGGAATCCAAAGGTTATAGGATCAATGACCAGAGCAATTTGAAAAGCAGAGCCTTAGACCAAAAGAAAAAGAACTCTTTCCTACAGGTATAAAATGACCACGTATGAATTCTTTTACTTAACTCATGAATCAAAGAGCCAGTAATGTCTTACAAGCAGATTGCAAGAGAATCCAAAGAAGATTCTACAACACTGTGGGTCAGGAATACTGAAATGAATGTGCACATGGGGGCAGAACTGGCTTCTACCAGTAGGAAGAATTATTACTTTCATGTCTCTTTATTTACAGAGAAAATTTATTGTCTATAGAATAGAATCATTTTGCATTGTTACTTACAGTGTATAGAACTGTGTAACCTGGAAGGGTGTGTTCTAAACAATGCCTAGTGTTCGACTGAAGCGCAAATTACCCTGCAGTCTCATAATCTCCGTGATTACTTACTGTAGGGTGTTGAGCAACATCCTTGGCCCTAACCACTAGATGCCAGCAGCCTGCCCTGCCCCCGGTTGTGAGCACCTGTCGAGTGGGGAGGCAGATCACCTCGAGAACCACCAGTCTTAACCACTACGTTGATATCTATCAGTTGGAATCCTCAACTTGAAAAGAACTGTTTAAATGTAAGAGTTTAGGCCTTCAGGGCAGACACAGGAGGTTTGAATGCTGACTCTGTCCTTTCTTGGCCTGGCTCTTGGCCACTGGAACCTCAGATCAAGCCTCAGGGCAGGAGAATGGTTCTCGCTCTCACTTGCTCTGGCACCCCAGGAGGTCTCTGGGTCCCTTACTTTCTCTGTCAACTTCCATTGTATCTGTAAGTTTGAAACTTGGGTTTTCAAAAACCTTTTATTTTGAGTTAACTTTAGACTTTCATAAAATTGCAAAAATAGTACAAAGAATTCCCAGGTACCCATCACCCCATCTTCCTGAATGTCACCATGTCACCACCGTCGTGCAGCAGTTAAATCCAGAAACTGAACGCTGGCACGATGCCAGTGACCTAAACTGTTGATCTCACTCAGATTTCTCCAGCTTCCCTCCCCCAGCACCCGTTTTCTGTTCCAGTAGCCCACACTGCTTTTAGTTGTCATGTCTCCTTAGTTCTTAGTCCGGGGCATGTCCTCAGGCTTTCCTTGTCCTTGATGACCTTGAGAGGTTCAAAGCAAGCTGTTTTGTAGACTGTCCCCCCTGTGGCTTGTCAGTTGGAGCAGGAAAATCTCAGCGATCATGTTGTGTCCTCAGTGCGTCTTACCAAGGAGGTCATGGGGTTGACGTGTCTCAGTACTGGTGAAGCCGACCCTGATCACGTAAAGGGATGTGTGCGGATTTCTCCACTCTCAAGTTATGATCTTTCCCCTTGTAGTTAATAAATATCTTTGAGGCTATGTAAGTCCTACAACAGAGATTTGAATATATTTGATTGGTTGATACTCATTTCTTGGTCCTATTGTTTATATTACTCTTTGATTTCTTGTATGACATGTTCCTAGGATTGGAATCTGTTTCTGAGTGAAACAGAGTTGAAGAAAACATTTCCAAGTGAGGACGTGCAGCTTATCTTTACATCCCACTGTAGAGAGTTCATGCACATTGTAAATAATTTTGAGAAAATGAAAGAAATGTAACTATTCTTACTACTTTTAACATTCTGAGGTATTTCTTCCTAATTAAGTTTTTTTTTAAGTCATGAATACATAAAATAAAATTAATTAATAAATGACTAATAGGACCAGAACTGAGAAGAGACAGAAGAAAAATGGACTGTGGGCTGCAAGCAGTGTCAGTGTCCAAGTAACAGTGTGATCTTTTTTCTTTTTTTGTTTTTGAAAAATCTTAGCTTAGAAAAGATAGCCTTTGCTGAATTTGTTAACTGGATTCTGCTTTCTAACTAATAAGTTTTGTAAATGCTAAATTTTGGGGGCAGTCTTCTTGAATTCTTTTTGTGACATGAAAAAACTCCCAATTCCTTGTTGTGGAAACATCGTGCCTTGCTTTTAATTTTTACAAGGATGCCAGGTGTTTATTTTAAGGAGCAGCATCGCCATCTTGTGGCCTTCTCGAATATTGCTGCTGGGGATTTGGACAGGTTTTCTTAACTGTTACCGGCCCCCCCTTACTCAACACTTTGACCCTTCACAAGGACTCCATCTATCTGGTCTGCAGGTGGGAGCTTCCTATACTCTAAAGGGGGAAAAAATAGCGAACGATATGTGGAACACAATGTGTGTGCTACAGTATGTTAAAGGCACTAACATAAAAGAATGGAAATAGCTGTGCAAGGGCAGGGTCATGGGCCATTTACTAATATTATGCTCTTAACATTTTTTTTTTGTGTACGATTTTTCCAATATAAATTAGCAACTTACCAAGTATGCCAATGTATAATCCATGCCACCCCTCTCCTTTGATGGGGAAACCAAGCCCCTGAGTGAGAAGCCTGTTTATGGTACAGAAAATTGTTTTTCATCCAATGAGTCATTCCTTTAAGGATTTCTTTTTAAAACAGCTTTAATTGAGATATGAGTCACATACCATACAGTTCTCAATCTAGTGTATAATTCAACGTTTTTAGTGTATACACAGTCGTGCAACCATCACCACCATCAATTTTACAGTTTTATCACCCCAGAAAGTAACCCCACACCCTTACTTTGCTCCCTAACCTCCCCCGCCCCACCCCAGTCCTAGGCAACCACTCATCTACTTCCTGTCTCTATGGTTTGCTTGTTCTGGACGTACCGTGTAGTAATGGAACATACTATGTGAACTTGTGCATCTGACTTCTTTCACTTAGTGTGTTTTCAAGATTCCTCCACACTCCAGTGGTGTAGCAGAGCCTCATTCCTTTTTATTGCTGTCTAATCCCACATAGAAATAGACCACATACAGGCCCGAGCTGGTGTTTCGGCGGGAGAACGTGGCCGATCCTACACAGTGGCCGGAGGCAAGAGTGGTGTTTGCAGAGTAGGGGGGCAGCCAGCAGGCAGCCAGGGTGAGAGGGAAGGATGTGGGCTGTTGTCGCAAGTCAAACTGTTAAGGAAGAAAGTGTTTCTGTCAGGTTTGTTTTAGGATACAGGAGACCTAAGACCCTTGATGGTCCAAATGCAAAGAACCAGCCAAGGCAGAGGTTTGGCTACCAGGGAGTGCGGGAGAAGAGTGGTGCAGAAGGGCTCTAGGCATGGGGAGAGGGAGCTGTGGATGGAGACACTTCATTTTCCAAGTCAGGGTGAAATGTGAATGCCGCTTTCTCCAATGGTGAAGAGTAATAAGAGCTTAGGAAGATATCCATCCTCAGTGGCTAAATGAAACAGATACAAATTGTAAAAATCTGAACCGTGAAGGGATAACTCAGAAGTCTGTGTTTGTTGGACAACATGTGCCGATGGTGTCAGCTAAATGGGGCCTTACTACCTATAGTTTGTGACAGAATTTTTTTGCATGTGGCAAAATATACATAACACAAATTTATGACTTGAATCGTTTTTAAGTGTACAGGTCAGTGGCATTAAGTACATTCACCTCATAGTGCCGCCGTCACTAGCATCCCTCTCCTGAACCTTTTTCTTCATCGCAAACTAAAATGTTGTCTCATTAAACAACTCCACAGTCCCGCTTCCCAGCCCCTGGCAACCACCCTTTGACTTTCTGTGTCTAGGAGTTTGAGCACTCCAGACATCCTGTAAGTGGAATCATATAGCATTTGTCCTTTTGTGACTGGCTTAGTTCCTGTTACTCCTCAAATATATAATTCTCATTTGCTAGCCTTTACACTTAATGTTTTTGTTCCTCTCATTGGGTTACCAGCCTTTACGTGTGGTCATCCGAGGGATTTAACATTTGTGTAGCATGGTACCTGGAGTTCAGAAGCACTTTGATGTGGGATATCTTACAACCACTAGTAGTATTCTATCCACCCAAAGGCTAAAACCCAGTGTGTTCAGTCACTTGCCAAGAATATCAGTTACTGCCGTGTAACAAAGTTACTGGCTTAAAAGAACAGCAGTTCACTATTATCAGGATTCCACGGGGTGGCTGGGCTGTTGCTCTGCTGGGCCAGGCCGAAGGGCTTCCTCCCTGCCTGGCAAGGCCTCCACCCCTGCACGTGGCCTCTCCCACAGCTTCCTTCCCTGGCAGTCTCAGGGCCGTGTGCCAAGAAAGGGAGGACTTCACACACAGCGGGTCACACAGCAAATGACCACTCTGCGCTGGAGGCCAGTGCAGATTCAAGGCCACCCTGTGAAGGGTGGCACTTACTTCATGGGAGGATCTGTGGTCATCATATAATCTACACTCCAAGGCCCTTGAATGGTTAAGAGTGGGAGCCATCGATCCAGTCCAAGTTCCGTCCATTGCCTCTCCACGGAGAGTGGTCGGCCACAGTCCAAGGCCTTCTCATTCACTGGGGCTTTTTCCATAACCTTTGAAATACATGGATCTTGAAAACCCGTTGAACAAATTCTAGTGGAGAGGATTGCACTATCGCCTGACTCGGGGTACCCGTGACCCCAGCGCGGGAGGGCGGGCCTTCTTTGTCACGGCCGCGCCGCTGGTCCGGAGGAGGCCGGGCGTCCGCGGCGGACCGTCTGGGACTGCGGGGGTCGGTGTGTCGGGGCCCTGAAGCCTCACCCTGCCGGCTGCGCAACAGAACGACGCGGTCCCATAGGAAGATGCGCAGGAGACCGCGCCCCTTCGGCGGCCTGAGGGGTCTGAGGGCCTTGGGGTGGGGTTCCCGGCCTCTGCGCCCCCGCGCTGCCGGGTGGAGGCCGCCAACGAGGCTGCGGCGCCGGCGGCCCGCGGAGGGGCGCACGGTAGGGACTGTCTCCAGCATCACCTCAGGCAGAAGGTGGGGGCGGGCTTCCGGCAGAGTGACCTGCGCCGGGGCCAATCAGCGCAGGGAGGGGCGGCCAGGGGCGGGGCTTCCCTCCGTAACCCTTTCCTGCCCGGAAGGCGCTGGCAGGGCCCTTGGCGGCCTGTTCCCGAGTTCCTCGGTGGCCGCCCCGCCACGTCACTCTGGAGGGCAGATGGGCAGGGCCGGGAGGGATGCACGAGAAGAGCAAAGGCTGGTCGGAGTCTGGGGACGTCCTGGAAGGATCTCTGTCCTCTTACCTGGTGGAGTGCTTTAAGTCTCGCCCCTCCAGACTGGGCTTCCCAGCGGCCCTGGGCGGGCGGGTGGTGCAGGTGGCGGGGCTGCGACTCCGCGGGGACCCTGCGGCCCTTTGTCTGGGCTGGCCAGGCCTTGGGAGCTGAATTTGGGTCCCAGACCAGTGAACTTATGAGCAGGAGTGGAGTCCAGGGGAACTGGAACCACGAAACTTGGGATGGGGTGACAGCTCACAAGTGGGGAAGCTGAAATGTGAGGCGAGATGCAGTCCTGCTTGGGGCTATTGGAAGACCCGCCACCCGCCCAGTCAGCCCCAACGGACAAAAGGCCACCCCAGGGACCCGGGCACCAGGCCGGTCCTGCCCCTGTAATCCGTCCTCTCTGCTTCTCCAGGCCAGATGCCAGAGAGCCCTCGGTGACGGCGATTCTCCGCCCAGGGGAAACAGCCGCGGCTCAGGCACAAGGTCTCTGTCCTCCTGGGGCCCTGGCATCTCCTGAGCACTGGGGCCTGGGCCTCGGCCCGGGATGGGGCAGGGTCTTTCTGAGTCCAGAGGCCTGCCTCCCACACCAGGCTTCCCTCTGGGGTCTGCAGGGGGCCGGGAGGTCTAGCCCGGGCTCCCTGTGACACAGGGCAAAGGGCACCGGGCACTCTGGGAGGATCAGTGACCTGAGCTCATGTCCCCAGAGGGCTCGTCGCCGACCCCTGGAGCTCAGGAGCACCAGTTCCTGTTACCCCGGCCCAGGTGCCCCGGTGCTCTGTGGGGACGGGGTCTGGACCCGCCTCGGGGCCATGCTGGCCACCCAGCGCCTCTCAGGTCCTCACCTGTAATCTGGGTGAATGAGAATGAGAATAACCAACTTCCCTAGCCCGGGGCCGAGAGTTAGATGGCAAACGCGCGCAAACGCTACACCCCAGGCTCAGTGTGTCCAGCCTGGATTGGCAGTAAGTCATAGTGGTCAGTGCTCTGGCCGCCCCAGCAGCTCCTGGAGAGCCTGTGTTTGGCCTGTTTCAGAGACGGGGAGAGTGGGGTTTGCATCGGGGAGGTGCCCGACCCTGGGCTGCCAAGAGAGAATGTGGCCGAGCAGAAGCACGGGCCTGGGTTCTGTAGCCCCATTCAGGTTCTTCCCCAGCCTCCAGCCTCTCAGCCCCAGGGGTCTGGGGGCAGCCCTGTCTGCCCTGACTTCCACCCCAGCTCCGGGTTCCTGAGTCCCGGCCCAGGGGAACCTCCACTGATGGGACTTTGCCTCTTCCCTTAGGACGGATCCCCAGGACTGTGAGGTGCCTTGCCCGGGAAGAGGAGGAGAAACCCATCGGCTGGGGCCTGAGCGTGGCCTGGAGCACAGGCTGTTGGTTTCGGGATGCCCCTGCCGGAGCCCAGGGAGCAGGAAGGGGAGAGTGTGAAAGCCGGCCAGGAGCCGTCCCCCGAGTCCCCTGAGCCAGGCACAGATGTGGTCCCTGCTGCCCCCACGAAGCCCCAGGAGTTCTCCAAACTGGTCCTGCTGTCAGCCTCCACTGAGAATGGGGCTGGGGTGGACTCCCAGCCCAAAGGAGTGGACTGCCTCATGTCCCTGGAGGTGTCTGGTCCCAACATGCTGACCAGGCCCTCCCAGATCCTGCCTGTACAGGAGCAGGGAAAGGCAGTCCAGCCAAGCCCTCTGTCCCCCGGACAGAAATGCAGCAAGCCAGACACAGGTGAGTTCCTGGCCTGCTGCCCCTGGCCCGGCCACCTTTGTAGCCCTGCATGCTCAGACTTGGGCCCTGTCACCCCCCTCCAGTGGGGTGACCTTGGCCAGCCTGCCCCTCCTCTGGGCCAAGCCTCCTTGACTCTAATCATGACCCCGCCCCAGGCTGGTGTGACGATGGCAGAAGGTCATCCCTGTGCACCCCCCCGCTCCCGTCCATGCCCCCGGCCTCACGCCTTGTTCCGTGTCTGCTAACCGGCCCTCCCCTGCCCTCAGCAGCCCCCAAGCCCCTGGAGTTCCTGAGGACCCCATTTGGGGGCCGCCTCCTGGTGCTCGAGTGCTTCCTGTACAAGCAGGAGAAGGCCATGGGGGACAAAGTGTACTGGAAGTGCCGCGAGCACACTGAGCTGGGCTGCCGGGGCCGTGCCATCACCCGTGGCCTGAGGGCCACAGTGATGCGGGGCCACTGTCATCCGCCCGATGAGGAGGGCCTGGAGGCCCGGCGCCAGAGACAGAAGCTGTGTAGCGCAGCCCTGCCAGAAGGCTTGGGGGTTCCCGCGGGCCCTGGGGTCCAAGTGCAGGAGCCGCTGGAGGGGGTGGGCCCCTGGCTGTGCCCGGAGGAGCCGGAGCCCGCCCCAGGGCTGGTGCTGAGCAAGCCGGCCCCGGAGGAGGACGAGGGCCTGCGAGGCCTATCGCTGCTCAGCTTGCCTCCCAAGAAACGCCCGACACTGGGGATTGGTAAGTGACCCAGGCTGGGGCAGGCAGGAGCCCATGGGCCCTCTCCTGTGCCCAAATAGGAATATGGGGTCCCATATGGTCAAAATGACTTTAAAAAATATAAATGGGTCGGTCCTGTGCTGATGGACAGTGACTGTAATGGGGTATGTGGAGGGGACTTGATAATGGGGGGAATCTTGTAACCACAATATTGCTCATGTGATTGTATATTAATGATACCAAAATTAAAAACTACACACACACACACATATAAATGGGTCCCAGTAATCATTACGCCCATGGAATAGAACTAGGGCTCCTGAACCTGGAAAGTTCCAGGCCCTTCTGGAACTTTCCAGTGTGTCAGGGTCTTGTGTGTGGCCTAGAAACCTGAGTTTAAATGGGCCCAAGTGATCCCTGTAGCCCGTGACAGGTGAGGAGGTCGGCCGAGTGGGAGAGTCTTGAGCTTTGGCCGCGTTCAAGTCCCAGGCCCACCTCACATAGCTGGTGGCCTCAGGACATTTGCTGAACTTCCAGAGTTTCAGGAGATTTACCCTAAAATGGGTGGTAGCCCAGAGTTACTGCAATTAGGGTTCCATGTGTGGGGAGCACTCGCTGCCCTAGCGTGTGCCGTGCTGACTGGTAGGTAGAGTGTCCTGGGCAGTTTTTATTGCCAGTATTTGGGCGGTGGGCTTGGTGACCCCCCAGCCCATGACTGCCCTGTACCCCTCCTCCAGGAGAGCCCCCACCGCTAGAGTTCCTGAGGACGTGCTACGGGGGCAGCTTCCTGGTGCACAAGTCCTTCCTGTACAAGCGGGAGAAGGCCGTGGGGGACAAGGTCTACTGGACGTGCCGGGACCACACGCTGCATGGCTGCCGCAGCCGGGCCGTCACCCAGGGCCAGCGGGTGACCGTGATGCGCGGCCACAGCCACCCGCCTGACCTGGAGGGCCTGGAGGCCCGGCGGCAGCAAGAAAAGGCCATGGAGATGCTGCACGACAGGCCGGGTGGCCCTGGGGGCCAAGTGGACAAGCTGCACCGAGGCGTGGACAGCCTCTTCTACCGCCGGGGGCCTGGTGCCCTGACTCTCACTAGGCCCCCGCCCAGAAAGCAAGAGAAGGTCGAAGATCAGGGCCTCCCAGCCCAGCCCGAAGCCCTGCAGGGACTGGCTGCTGCCGAGCGGGTTGAGGACCTACGTGAGTCCCCCAGGCCCCTCTGGTCCTGCTTCCAGAGGTCCTGGAAGGTGGGAGGCCACGGCCCCGAGCTCCCGCCGCCCACCCCGGTCGCCTCTCCCCTCCCCCCAGGAGGCCCTGAGTTCCTGAGGACCCCTCTGGGGGGCAGCTTCCTGGTGTACGAGTCCTTCCTGTACAGGCGGGAGAAGGCGGCGGGGGAGAAGGTGTACTGGACATGCCGGGACCAGGCCCGCATGGGCTGCCGCAGCCGGGCCATCACCCAAGGCCAGCGGGTGACGGTGATGCGGGGCCACTGCCACCCGCCCGACCTGGGGGGCCTGGAGGCCCTGAGGCAGCGGGAGCGGCGCCCCGGCTCAGCCCAGCGGGGTAGCCCAGGTATGACAGACAGCCGGCGGCGGCCAGGCAGGGCACCCAGCCAGCCAGCCCTTCCCACCTGGCTTCCCACGTCCCCCTGAAAGCACCTTCCTGTCCTTACCGGGAACACCGCAAGAGTTCGGCCCTCTCCTCCGCCCCACTCGCTGCCTCCCCTCCTCCGTCCTGGTCTCGGGCAGGGAACCTGGCCTCCTGCTCAGACCAGCCCGCGTTGCCCCAGAACCTCTGTTCCCACCAACTCCGCCTCCTCTTTTTTTCCTTCAGAATTTATAGGATGTTAGAGGAAGCTAATTGTACAAGGCCGACTTCTTGTCACAGTGTGAGCGGATGACACGGTGCCAGGGATGAGCTCGCCCTAGGGGCCGAGGGGCAGGAATGTCTGTCGCCGACCCTAAAGGGTCTGTGCGGAGGGTCCCAGCCCTGTGCTCTTCGTCTTGTACCCCTGGCCGCACACAGTGCTGCTGTTTGACTGCCGGTCACGGTGCCCAGCGGAGCCGTTTCAGCGGGCCCTCCCTGCCACCCAGCTCTTCCCCGGCACCCTGAGGGGCCTGCCCCTCCTTCAGGAGCTCCCAGGCCTGTATTTGAATCATCCGAGTCGTCTTTTGGCCCCAGCATTCTTTCAGACTTGAGATTTTCGATTTTATTCCTTCTGACTTTTTTATCCCTCTCCACACACCCCTGCGCTGATGGTGCCGCAGGCACACCGCCCCTCGCCTGGCCTCTCCCTGGCCGGGCTCCTTGCGTTGTTTCTTTGGGTGTCTGCCGCCCTATTTCCTAACACAGCTTCTGCTGTTGATTAGCTTTTCATCTTGTGCCCTTTGGCCTCTGGCGAGAGGAAGTAAGGAATCAGCTGTACCCGCCGCCCTGCCCTCGGACGCAGTTACTGCAGGCTCGAGTTTTCCTTTTATCTTATCAATCTGCTCCCAGCTGAGCCCCGGGTGCCCTGAGACTGTGCTCCTCCCTCACACAGCCCCGCTTTCTCCCAGTCCGGCCCAGCTTATGGTTGGCCTGCTTTTCTGGGCCCCTGGCTCTGCTTCCTCACACTGGCAGCTGCAGAGGACAAGGCTGGTCTCGCCCAGTCCCGCTCCGGGGCCCCTGGGCCAGCTCCGGCTCCGGGCCCTCTTTCCTCCTTGTCTTGAGAAGTCCTTCCTGGCCCCTTCCCCTGGGCGCCGGGGGTGGAGCCATTCTCGTCCTAGGGGGCTTTGCCCCACGCGGGGTAGTGCCCCCTGCAAGTCCTTTTCCTGTGGCGTCTGCTCCGTGCTTGCCGGCCCCCGGCTGTTAGAGGGCCGATGCTTAGCATGTGAAGGCTCTTCCCTTGAAGCTTTAGGTTCATGCCCCCATCCCTGGGGGACCTGGCTGTGCCAGGGACACAAGGGGCCTTTTCAAGCCAGAAACACTTTCTCGGGTCCTTCGGGAACTTTCTGCTCCCTATCTTGGTTCTTTCTGTTGCCCCTGTTCCCCAGACGTCCATCTTCCTGGCACGACAGTCTTGTGACATTTCCTCAACTTCGCTCTCCATCCATATGCAATTTTTAGACCTCTGCTCTGCCATTTGAATGTCCCGCTGGTGTTGCAGCAGCTCAGGAGTGCGTCCCTCTGTCCCTCTGTCCCTCCCACCCTGCAGAGGCCCCTTCTCTGTGCGCCAGCTTTGCTCTCTGCGTTTCACGGTAAAGCTTCTCTCAAAGGTCTGCTGGCCCTGGGCAGTCAGCTTGCATTTAAGACAAGGTTGACAAGCTCTGGCTGTGGGTGCCACCCTGAGACCCCACGTCGCCCCCGTGGGCCTGCAGGCCGATCAGGGCCCCCGGGACCCTCCCCCCAGGCGTCTGCCTGGCTGGGCACTGCGGACTTGGGCGGGGAAGAGGCAGGCAGCGACGTATCCACAGGCAGGCTCCCACGCCGTCCTTGCCTCTCTGCTCTTCATACAAATACTTCACCTGGTCCCCGCCTTCATCCCCACCTGCCCAGGGTCCTTGGGCTCCCTGCTGGACCGTGTCCCCCCAGCCCCTAACACTGTTGCACCTCTGCTCCACTGTGCAGCATCTCCTCCCAAATCTCTGCCTTTGTCCTTCCTCAGTGGACATTTTCATCAGTTGCAGGAAAAGCAGAAATACACCCTGTGGTCCTGTGCACCACCCTCGCCCAGAACCCATTGGCTCCCCTCTTCCAGGGCGTTCTCCCCCTGAGAACCGTAGCTCTGCGGAGACTCCCAGCCCATCTCCAGCTCCTCTGTGGTCCCCAGGCCTGGGCACAGGGCAGGGGTCCTTTGGTCAAAAGGGCACAGCCTCCGCCCTATCTGCTTGTCCCACACGTGGCCGCCCTCACCCGCACCATCGTGTGTGCCTCGTCCCCGTGCCCTCAGCTCCGATGCCCCCCAGCCCAGCGTGGGGAGCCGTGTCTGCAGCCCCACTGCCCGTTGGGCACGAGGCAAGCAGGTCCCGTCTCACTCCTGGGGTTCGTCCCCTTCTTCCTCCAACTCAGCAGGGACCACACGGCCCAGGTGCCACCATCGCCAGCACCCAGGATGAGTGAGTGGCCATGGCTGACACCACCCTGCTGCGGGCCCCTGGGGGGGAACAGACCTCTGCCTGCAGGGCCTGCGCCCCACTGCTCTCCAGCCTCCTCCACTCCGAGGCTCGGGGAAGGAGCCCCCAGAGCAGAGGCTGGGCTGGGCCGAGCTGGGGGGTCTGTGTCCTGGGCCCCACGGCTGTCTCTGTGAGGAGGTGAGGTGAGTGTGGCTGCCTCGCGGCTCTCACTCCGGGAGCCGTGCTGTTCCTGCTCTGGGAACGGGGGCCCCCACCCCACCTCACTGCTTGGCCCCACGGCCCCGGGCTCCCGCCGCCCACCCCAGTCGCCTCTCCCCTTCCCCCAGGAGGCCCTGAGTTCCTGAGGACCCCTCTGGGGGGCAGCTTCCTGGTGTACGAGTCCTTCCTGTACAGGCGGGAGAAGGCGGCGGGGGAGAAGGTGTACTGGACGTGCCGGGACCAGGCCCGCATGGGCTGCCGCAGCCGGGCCGTCACCCAAGGCCCGCGGGTCATGGTGATGCGGGGCCACTGCCACCCGCCCGACCTGGGGGGCCTGGAGGCCCTGAGGCAGCGGGAGCGGCGCCCCAGCCCGGCCCAGCAGGAAGGCTCAGGTGCGGACAAGATGGGGGTGGGCAGGCGTTAGGCCCTGGTCTCCCTGCGGGCCGGCAGCCCCTGGGGCAGCCCAGCACATGGGCTGAAGATTGCCTGCTAGGAGGTCCTGCCCATGGCCAGCGGCCAGTGGGGTCCGGCCACACACATCTGCCTGTCTGCCTGGGCTGAGAGCCCCCTGGGGGCAGGGCCGCATGCGGGCTCCATCCTCAGCCCTGGTCCTAGCCTGGGATTGGCTGTCAGCGAGAGAAACCCACCCACACTGATAGAGAAAAGGGGGTGTGGGCCGCCGCGGCATTGTCAGCAGCTGTGGGAGGTGCTTAGCACCCATTTATGGGGCAGTGCACCTGGACTTTGGGACCCTACCATCTCCTCTCTCCCTCCACGCCCAGACTCCCAGTCCATCCCAACCCCAATATTGCATGAACTTTTAATTCAGGGTCTTAAAATTTTCATGAGAGAGTCCATTGATTGGCTGAGGGGAGGGTGGACAGGGAGCCGGGAGGCCCTGGTACATGGTCCAGGCCAGCCACAGGCCTCCCAGAGTGCTCCAGCCCCATCCCTGCCCTGAAGTGCTCTCCAACAAGTGTGGAACCCAAGCCAGGTCAGGAGAGGCCTGCAGGAAAGCTCAGCCTTCGAGCGGCCTCAGGGCTGGCCTCCCTGGGCAGCACCGGCACCTCAGAAAGAGACAGCTGGTCTGCACTGGAGGCGGTTTGAGCTGGGGGCCCTGGACTGGCAACGGGCTTCAGTCCCCAGGGCCCACAGCACAGGCAGGGACCAAAACGGGTCCCGCTGGGGGGCACAGCTTCCTGGCTGGAGCAGACTAGCCCAGGCTCTGTCCCCTACTTCCAGGGCCTGGCGCAGACACGCCACTCACAGTCTCACCTTCCTCTCAGGACCCCTCCAGCCCCTGGAGTTCCTGAGAACTTCCCTGGGGGGCAGGTTCCTGGTGTACGAGTCCTTCCTCTACAGAAAGGAGAAGGCGGCCGGGGAGAAGGTGTACTGGATGTGCCGGGACCAGGCCCGCATGGGCTGCCGCAGCCGGGCCATCACTCAGGGCCAGCAGGTGACCGTGATGCGGGGCCACTGCCACCTGCCCGACCTGGGGGGCCTGGAGGCGCTGAGGCAGCGGGAGCGGCACCCCGGCCCGGCCCAGCAGGAGGACCCAGGTACGGCAGGGAGGGGGGTCAGAGGTGGGACACAGACGAGCTGTGGCTCTCTTGGTCTCTGCCAGCCTGAGGTACAGACCCTCAGGACAGGCACCCTGACCTCACTGCCCTTCCAGAGCCTGCTTCCTCCACTCTACTGGCTGCTTCTCCTGAACCTGAAAACACATAAATCTGTCCCTTAGAGACAACTGCCCTTCTAGCTCTCACTGTCTCCCCTTCCTTTTATTCTAAGAGGACTTAACTTTATTTTCGTTAAAGTATCATTGATATACAATTTTTGAAGGTTTCACATGAACAACACTGTGGTTTCAACACTCAGCCATACTATCAAGGTCTCACCCCCCCCCCCCCCCCGGTGCAGTCACTGTCTGCCGGTGCAGTAAGGTGCTCTAGAGTCACTGCTTGAGAGGACTTAACTTTTGATGGCTCATAGTTTCTTTTGAAAGCTGATTTAAAAGCCTGGACTACCCCAGGGGAATGTACTAATGTTTGTGTGTGCATGGACATGCCACACACACACACACACACACAAAGTTTTGCAAAGAATTTCATTGAACTGAAAATGGGTTCCTTTCACATAAACTCTAAAACCAGCCTTCAGAAAGTGGTCTGTTTATCCTATTAATTCATGTAAATAATAAAGGCCACATCTTACAAAATACAGAAATGAATTTGAGTTATACACAACCAAAAGAAACTCAATTTCTACTTAAAACAAACCAAAAAAAAAAAGATTTCCATGAGAAAGCCACTGTTTGGCTTAAACAAGACACAGAAGTTGGAGTGCCTTTGGCATGGTGGAGAGAAGATCCTCTTTACGATCTAGTTGATTCCCACCCAGCCTTTTGGGTGACTGGGGCTGAAGTCTGACTCTCAGGATCTCACACAGCCCGTTTTACCAGGCATAGGCAGGCGGTTTGGGATGTCAGAAAACCAGAATTCCCAACAGCTCCCCACACCAGAGTCACTGTGCCTGGTTCTTTTTATCCTCAGGGCCTTGAAGTCATTTCAAGGTGGGTATCTTTGGCTCTAGCAGCTTCAACAAGAAAAGAATTGTTAATTCATATTTCCAATTTTTTGCCTCAGAAAAGAGAAAACTTCTGCCCAAAGTGCAGCTGTGCCTCAAGACTTGTCCCCCCGAAAGCCAGCAGATGGACAGGTAATTATATTCACTGTCTAATGCTGGGTCACCACTTCTGCAAACCTTGGTGGCTTAAAACAAAATATTTATCATCCTTCACAGTTTCTGTGGGTCACTGATTCCAGGAGTGTCTGGGCTGAGTCGCTCTGACTCAGGGCTCCCATTCAGGGAGAACAGACGTGGGCCCGGGCTGTGGTCACTAAAGGCTCGAGTGGTGCTGGAAGACCACTTCCAAAACACCTATTGGCTCGCACGGCTGTGCGCTGGGTGCCTCAGCCCCCCACTGTGCGGACTGCTCCTTAGGGCTGCTTGAATGTCCCCCAGAACGGGTCACCCAAGACAGCAGAGCAAGAAGGGGACCGCCATATTCCTGCCAAGCACACATGGTGTGTCCTTCAGGATAGACTGTATCTAGGCCATAAAATGACAGCCCATAAATTTAAAAGGATTAAAGTCATACAAAGTATGTTATTTGGTCACAGTGGAATGAAACTAGAAATCAGTAACAGGAAGAAGCTTGGAAACTCACAAATACGTGAAAATTGAATAATACACTCATGAATAACTAAGGACACAGAGAAGCAATGGTGAGGGAGACCAGAAAATGCTTTGAAATGAACAAAATGGAGATACCAAAACTAATGTTATGCGGCAAAGCAGTTCCTCGAGGGAAATACAAAGCAGGAAATACTTATACTAAAAAAGAAGAAAGATCTCAAATTGATAACTTAAACTTACATGCGAAGACACTAGAGAAAGAACAAAGCAACATTAACTGAGCAGAAGGAACGGTAAAGATAAGAATATGAATTAATGAAATAGAAGAAAGTTTTCAGAAAGCCATAAGTTAGTTCTTTGAAATGGCCAACAAAACTGAAAACCCTTAGGTAGATTGGGCCCCCCCAAAAAAAACTTTTTTAAAGGTAGAGAAGATTCAAATAAAAAAAAAAAAGAGAAGATTCAAATTATTAAAATCAAGAATGATAGATGGGACATTACTACCTACCACACGGGGGAAAAAGGGTTATAAAGGAAACTGTGAACATTGGCATGCCAATAAACTAGATAACTTAGAGGAAATGGACAAACTCCTAAAAAGACATGCTACCAAAACTGACTCAAGAAGAAATAGAAATTCGGACTACAGCTATAATGATTAAAGAGATTAAATTAGTAATTTCAAAACTTTCCACAAAAAGAAAGCCCAGGCCCAGATGACTTCATTCATGGTGACTACCAAGTGCTTCAAGGAGTATCCGCACCAGCCCTTCACAAGCTCTCCCCGAAAACTGAAGAGGAGGAAGATGACTTCAGGGTAGTGGAAATGCGCTAAAAGAGATTGTGGCGATGGGGGCACAGCTCTGCAAATACACTAAACACCATCCAATTCCACACTTTACCTGGGTAAGCCGAGTGGTGTGTGACTCATAGCTCAATAGATCTGTGGGGGGGAAAAGGAAGGATGTCACAGTGACTTCATGACCAGTGTCACCTGTCACTCCTGCTTTACTCTGTTCATTGGAAGCCAGTGACCACGTCCAGCTCACACTGCAGGGTAGAAGAATTAGGCTGCACCTGAAGTGAGGCGTATCAAAGAATGTGCAAACGTTTTCTAAACCCATCACAGCAATGAAGGAGAACTTTGCCTTTCTTGACAGTTTTGAAAAGGTCACTGTGCAGGTCCCGGCAACTTCCAGAGCAGGAGATGGGACTTCTCAGGAGTGCTGGTGTTTCCTCCCAGGACATGCTAGTGTAGAAAGCCCTAGTTACATGTTTTGGAGTAATCTCACATTTTCAAGGAGTTGATATGATGTATGTACGTGTGTGTATACAAAGGATCTAGTTGATGGTTATCTCTAAGGAAAAAGATTGCAGGAATCCTTAACTTTCTATATTATCTATTTCTGCCATGTTTGTTTTGTAATGATCTGTGTTTCTTTGTCATCAGGAAAGTGAAAGATATAAACCCTGACAGTAAATCCCAGTGAGGCCCACCTCCTCCTGGCGGGAACAGAGGAACCTCAGGTGTTGCCAGCATCAAGGGTGCTCTGCATCCACACAGGACCTGCTTAGATTTTGCTTGACCAAAACTCACTTTTCCAAAGCGTCGATGGCCTTCACATTTCCTCAAGGGGTCTCCCAGGTGGAGTACTTTAATGGTGTCTTCATGTGGCAAAGAAGAGCTCCGGGGCTGGTACCTTAAAGACCCACTTATGGAAGATCTGCAGCTTCTGACCGAGATGCCTCTTCCTGCCCCACTGCTCCAAGCCGCAGACCCCTCTCCATTTCAGAGCAGGCGGCTTTGCCCAGGACTTTCTGGTTGGGTGTGGCCCTGCTTCTTCAGGCTGAGCTGCCCTGCACACCTCCATCTGCCCCAGGTGTTTTCTGGACAAATGCCAGGTGGGCCTTCATGTTCCCTGCCCACTGGCTGCTGGCCAAACCAGAGGCCCCACTACACCCTCTGTCAGACTTTCCTTCCTTTGCCATTTTCCAGTGTAAACCCTATGTCCACCTTCCTGGCAGTGGGAACCAGCCCAGAGGTCCACAGGAATCTGGTCCTGGGCAGACACTACCTGGCTGAAGCCAGCAGCGTCCTGGGTCAGCCATGTTTGTCTGATGCAGGAGAGGCAGACCTGGATGGTAGTGGAGGTGCGTCCCTTTCTCCTGTCCATAGAGAGCTGGCTTAGCAGGGCTGAGGGGAAGCAGGCTGGCGTCTGCCGAGGAGCTCCAGCGGCTGCTGCTAGCAAGGCCACATCCCCGACAGTGAGGTTCCTGCCCCCACCCTGTAACTGCAGGGGAGCACCCAGCAGCAGGCCCCCTCTCCTAGCAAACCTGCCGCCAAGCTATGAGACAGTGACAGCTCGGGACCCCCCACTGTTCCTCCACCTGTACATTTCCCCAGTAAACCCCATTTTATATCTCACCATGTAGAGTTGGTGCGTCCACATCCCCTTTGCAACAACAGTTGCTCACATGAAGCCATGGACTTCATGGGTCTCAGTGCCCCAGGGCCAGAGTGGTGGTGTTTGGCTGGGCATGCACCTGGAGGAGACCCCCACCCAGGGGCAGTGCTGGGGCACCTAGCCCAGATGTCAGCTGGGCCGAAAGCTGATGGAGGTCCTCTGGAGGGACTGCTGAGGAGTCTCCAGGCCTGCAGGGCTCCCTGGCCCTCATGCTGCTGCGAGAGGCCTTGATTCTCCACCACTGCCTCTCACCCTGAGATCTCCCTGAGTCGTTTTTCTAAGCTGGGGTAAGCTTAGGATGGAAATGGCGCCAAGCAAAGGGCACCTGAGAGCCGAGACCCTGGCTATCTTCCCAGGTAGGTGACTGGCTCGTCCACAGACCTGCCAGCTCCACAGAGCCCTCGCCTATCAGCCTTGCCAGCAGTCAAGATGCTCCAGTGATATGATAGCCTACCTCCCAGGTAGGAGGCAGGTGTCTGCCAAACAACCTGTCATGCTGATGGCCCCTCAGCAGTGGACACTGGAAAAGGCTCCGTTTCGGGCAGTGTTCTTGGGCAGACAGCATGCTGCTCCGTGACGATGAGCTGCATGCAGCCAAGGCCAAAGACACCCGACCCAAGGCCCATCTTCATGTCACAAACATGCATGCCCCCAGGAGGTGGCCATGCCCAGAGGAAGGCACCTGGACTCAAAGGGATGGTCAAGCTTGCACCACCACCACATGGGCCTGTGTGCCCATCAGGAAGCGCCGAGTCGCGGTAGTGATCGCCACCTGCATGTCTGCGCCCCTGTGGGGCCTCTGCAAGGCCAGCGACTTCTCCAGGCCTGAGTCCCATGCCCGGCCACTTGGATGGGCTCCAGGCACCCGGAAGTATGGGTGCGGCAGAAGGAGAATGGTGGAAGGCACAGGCCTCTCCGGGATGGCCCACTGGCAGGGCCGGCGCCTCTCCCTCTCCTCTGCTCCTGCTCTGACCCTAGAGGCAGATGGAGGGCCCGAGTTGCCCGGGCTGAAGACTCCCAGAGGGACATGAATTTGGACACTGCTGTCACCTTGGGTGGCCTCACGGCAGCTCAGTTCCTGAACTCCAGAGGCATCCCCCTCATAAGTTTAGTTCCTCAATGATTCCACAGCCACAGAACTGTCCCTTGTCCTGTCCCTGTCCCCGAGCAAAGTGCACAGGGGCAAGTGCCTCTCTTGGAAGCTGGCCCCTCAGCAGCAGCAGTGACAGAGCCGCGGGGCCTTGCGCTCCTCCTTCCCTGCTCCAGCTTTGCTGCCCGGCTCCCCCAGTGACCTTGTTTATTAATTGTCTACACTGGATGGTACAGGTGGTGTGTCTCTGTGCCCCTCTGAGTGACAATGAGCAGCAACGTCTCAGTTATGAAATTTAAAATAAAAAGTTTGCAAAGAGAGCAGAGTATCAACAAGGAACTCCAATTTTTTAAATGGGGAGCAGTGACCCCAGTCCCTGTCCCTAAGGTTGTAAGGTAAACAACAACAAAATGCTTCTCAAGGTCCCACTCCCCCTCTGGCCCCAGCCCAGCTTCCCATCCTCATGTCCTCCATCAAACGGCTTCTGCAGGGTGACATCAAGGCTTCTTGTCATGCTGGCATCAGTTGGGCCCCTAATCCAGTACGATTGGTGGCCTTATTGAAAGGGGAAATTTGGCCACAGAAATTTGGAGAATGGCCTGTAAAGATGAAGGCAGAGATGGTGTGAGAGTTCTACAAGCCAAGAAATGTTGAGGGTGGCAGCCGACAGGGCCAAAAGCTGATCAAAAGTCATCGAAGGAATTTTCCCTCGCAGCTCGCCTAAGGGACTGTCCCTACTGACATCTGGATGTCAGACTTCCAGCCTCCCGGCTGTGAGACAATACATTTCTCCTGTTTAAGCCCCCAGTCTGTGGTGCTTTGTTACAACGCTGTAGGAAACCAGTTGGGGAGGTAAGACCTGGCTGGGGAGAGGGTGCATTAGTGGAAGTGAGTTATGCCAGCCACAGTAACAAGCACCCTGCCATCTCAATGGCTCAATGCAATAGATGTCTATTCCTCATTCCTGCAGGGTCCTACGCTGATACTTCTGCTTGGC
Source organism: Phataginus tricuspis (assembly GCA_029783875.1). Lineage (NCBI taxonomy): Eukaryota > Metazoa > Chordata > Mammalia > Pholidota > Manidae > Phataginus > Phataginus tricuspis. Next base: position 28,416,642 of record JAQQAC010010882.1, on the reverse strand, counting down.
AGGAACCTTCCACAAGGTCACTCAGGATCCAGCTCCCTCCTCCTTCTAGGCCATGGGCATCCCCTCCATCCACTTGGTGACGGAGGAGAGAAACCTAGGCTATTGTACACCAGACCAGCTGTTCACGGGGAGCTGGAGGAGCTCAGGAAACACAGGTGGATGGGGGGCGAGCAGGAGGCAGGCAGGAGGGACCCAGCCCACCCACGGCAGCAGTACCACTGCGGCAGGGACACCCGAGGGAGGCCCTGCACCTGTGAAGTCACTCAGTGGAGGGGACATTCTGTACTCCCAGGAGGCGATGGTGAGGGCCCAGGCCTTCCTTACTTCGAGGTTCCATAGCCACCTGGGACTGGAACTTGTAGTGGGGCACTGCCCCTCCTCCCGGATCCTGAGTCCTGGAACTAAGCGCCCCTCCCTCTTATCCTACCCCGCCTTTCTAGAGATTGGGTGGGGCATGAAGTGCAGAGGATGGATGACTATCTTTCTGGGGCCACCCTCCTGCCAGGGAAGGGCCAGTTATTTCTCTACTTCCCTCACTGACCGTCCTTCTACATGTGGGGTCCTGGTTGTCCCTGTCCTCCACCTCACCCTTTCCTCAGTGCACGGTGACCATTGGATGTGAGGGTCCCCCACAACCCTGTCACCCAGGCCATGGCCCAGGCCTGCCTCAGGACGCTCTCTGGGGATGACACCACTGAGCCCTGGCAGCGACTCCATGCTGGTGGGGAAGTGGGGGCAGTGAGGAGGGGTGTTGTTAATGGGTGGCCGGCCACCCG
>JAQQAC010010882.1:28381044-28415856 GCA_029783875.1 Phataginus tricuspis | reverse complement strand
CACCCGCTGCCCCCTCTTTAGGGGCAGTCATTAGTAGGGGGGCCGGCACTGGGCTAGCATGTGCAGGTGAGGTTCACAGTCCAGGGCTCAGAGGGCCCAGACACTTGGAGGTGAACCCAGGCCAGCCTGGCCACAGGGAGTGCTCCCCGAGGAGGCGACCCAGGTGCTGGCCTCGAACCCCCAGCACACCCTCGAACCCCCGAGCACACCCCGCTTCCCTGCCCACCACCCGAGTGCCTTGGCATGAAGCAGTAACCACGGGGTCTCCGTGGTGCCTTCACTGGCCACAGGCCCCTTGGCCTCTCTAGGATTCTCCCTGCGCATCGCATCTGGGGGGACAAGGGTGCACAACGGGGAAGGAACAGGTCATAGCCTGATGGGAGCCTAGTGAGGGACAGGGAGCCTAGACTGGGGGCCAAGGGGTCTGCGTGTGGCGGGACGCTCTGGGCCCCCAGCCACCACCGTTCTCCTCCCTGGGCCCCCGCCCTCCCATGCACCTGCGCTGGCCTCCCCCCAAGCCCTGGGGGCAGCCGGCGGTGGCGCTGGGAGATCAGAGGACTCTGAGGAGTCGGGCCCAGGGGGAGGGGGTGGGGAATTTCCCCCCACGCCTGCCTGGGCCTGCTCCCCTCCCCCTCCCCCGCCAGGTGGAGGGGCATCGCTGGGGGAATTCCACCGCCTAGGATGGCTCCAGCGAGCCTGGGCTGGGGGTCCTAGGGGGAGAAGGGGGAGGAGGGGAGGGGACAGGCTGAGACCAGAGGCGCAGCTGCCTTCCTCCCCAGACACCAGCTGCCCCTGCCTGTCCCGGACAGGGCATCCACCATTCCCGCCTGCCTCGCGGCTGCGGGGGCAGGAAATGGCACGTCTTCTGCCAGGCCAGAGGCGCTGGGACCTAGGGAGGCAGGGGCGCGAGGACCGAAAGTGGGTGTGCGTGTGAGCGTCTGACAGTGAACGCCTGACAGGGGGTGGGCGTGCGGGCATTTCATTTAAGGGTGCCTGCAAGCGGGAGACTCCTCGGGAGAGGGTCCTGTGTCTCCCCCACCGGGGTCCTTCTGTCCACCAGCCTGGCCTGGCCTCCACCACACACTCCCACTAGAAGCTGCACCGACCACGGTGCGGGGGGCGGGGGAGGCCGGGGGGGCGGGGAGACGCGTGCCTGGGCTCCGAGGGTCCCCGGGTGGGAGGCGTCCGGACCTGCTGCCTCCGTTCCAGTCTCGGGCGGGGCTTCCCGGCCTTGAAGGGTGGGGTGAGGAGGGAGGGGCGGGGGTGGGGTGGGGGGTGGGGAGGGACCCGCAGAGGGACGCGAGGGGGCAGGAGCTGGAGCGTTAGAGACCTGGGTAAAGGAGACCCCAGAGCGAGGCGCAGTGGGAGGGGGCCGGTGCAGAGAACCAGGCACCACGGCAGCGCGGAGAAACGGAGGCCGCCCCCGGTCAGAGAACCCCCAGTAGGTTCTGGAGCAAAGAGACGCCTCCAGGGGTAGAAACCGTGGAACGCGAGTACTCCCAGGAGATAGTTCCCCGCCCCAGACGGAGAGCGCCTCCCAGAGTGTAACGAGGACAGACCGTCAGAGGACAACGCCCCCCAAGTCTCCTGGGAGACCTCGGAGTGACCCCGGGGTCAGCACGGGCCGTGTGCGGACCAGGGCGGCCTCCCTTGGTTGGGGGCGATGGGGACACGGGCCCCGCAGGGCCTCCTCCTCCTCCTCTGCCTCCGGTTGCTGCCGCCACGGGGGGCCTCCGCTGGGAGCCTCCACAGCCCAGGTGAGTCTTGGCCCAGCGACTGGACCGTGGTCACCACTCCCTCCGCCTCCGCGCCGAGGACCCGGGTCGTGGGGCTGGGGAAGAGACAGAGCAGGTGGCGGGAGCAGCTGCGCCGCCCGAAGGCGCCGCGGGCACCGTGGGCTCTGGTTGGGGAGCCGGGCAGGAGTTGGCATAGGGGCTTGAGGATGCCGGGCGAGGGTCCCGACTTCCCCAGGCCCTGCCGTGGCCATGCAGGCCTGTCCGAGTGCTTCCAGGTGAATGGCGCTGACTACCGCGGCCACCAGAACCGCACGGGCCCGCGCGGGGCCGGCCGCCCGTGCCTCTTCTGGGACCAGACTCAGCAGCACAGCTACAGTAGCGCCAGCGACCCCCAGGGCCGCTGGGGGCTTGGCGCGCACAACTTCTGTCGGTGAGGGGCGGGGCTACGGGCACTATTGCCGAGGTTGGGCTTGGGTTAGGCTGCCGTTTGGGCGGGTACCGGCTCTGCCGGGAGGGCCTGGGGAGGGGCCTATTTTGCCAGGGGATTGGACGCGGCGCTCTGAACTTTTTCGGACGGTGGTCCGGCCTTAGGTGTAGGGCTTCAGGTCAGGCCTGGGGACTCAAGGGGCCCGTGCGGGGATGCCTTGTCAGAGGGCGAGCCGGGGAGTGAGGGGCCTGGCTTTGCTCTCAATTTCTTTGAGGGTCGTGCAGTAGCGGTGACGGAGGGATTGGGGGTTCAGGGCCACCAAGTGCTGTCTAGAGTGGCAGGGATGGAGCTCAGCGGCAGGGTACTTCTCTGCTGAACATAAGCTTAGAATTCACCATTTCTGCTTTAGAGCAGGGTTTCAAGGCAAGGCACGTGGCGTGGCAGAGCCCATGGCGGGGTGAGGGCAAACTAATACAGAGGGACTCAAAGTCCTTAGATATGAAGTCACGTCCTAGCAACAGCTGAAGATCTAAAATCAGACCTCAAGGGCCCTTTTAATGACTTCCACCCTCCGTTGGGAACTCGACAGCTAGAAGCACGTGGGATAAACTAGAGTTTATGCGAGAACCGAGTGGAGCACACCAATAAGCTCTAGACAACATACTGTGGCGAATAGGCCGTGGGACAGGGGTCTGGGGTCGTGGCTCTTGGGGCTGAAGAATACCAACTACTTCCCCCCACTGGCAGGAACCCGGACGGCGACGTGCAGCCGTGGTGCTACGTGGCCGAGACAGAGGAGGGCATCTACTGGCGCTACTGCGACATCCCTACATGTCACAGTGAGCGGGCTTGGCTGGACAAGGGTGGGAGCGCTGAGTTGCCGGGGTAGAGTCCACCTTTGGAGGCGCCGGACTGAGCCTGACTCTTACGCCCCGTCAGTGCCCGGCTACCTGGGCTGCTTCGTGGACTCAGGAGCACCCCCGGCCCTCAGCGGCCCCAGCGGAACCTCCACGAAGCTCACGGTCCAGGTGTGCCTTCGCTTCTGCCGCATGAAGGGCTACCAGGTACTACCCACTGGCCCAGACCAATGACCTCTGACCTTGACCTCAGGACCCAAATCAAGTCCTAACTCTGACGCCAAACCTTAATAGTGGTTTCTGAACCTCCAACCCGATTCCCACTTCCGACTCCGACCCCTGGCTTCCAGCCCCGCACGCCTACCCCTGCCAGCGCGTGCCTCTGGGGCTCACCCAGTCTGTGCTCCCAGCTAGCAGGCGTAGAGGCCGGCTACGCTTGCTTCTGTGGCTCTGAAAGTGACCTGGCGCGGGGACGCCCGGCCCCTGCCACGGACTGTGACCAGATCTGCTTCGGCCACCCGGGCCAGCTGTGCGGCGGCGATGGGCGCCTGGGTGTCTACGAAGGTGAGGAGTGGGCGGGGATGAGCGGCCTGCGGGCAGGAGTGAGTCTGGGTGGGACCCTCAGTGCGGTGTCCCGATGGGGTCTCTGGGAAGGGGAGGCCGTAGGCTGAGGGCAGGGTTAGAAGAGGGGCCTGGGCTGAACCTGGGAGCCAAGGGGTTCGTGTTGGGGGCAGGCGTTGGGAGGGCGCAGGGCCTGTGAGGGGGTTGGAGCAGGCGGCGGCGGGGCCCCGCGGGAGAGAGGGCTCGTCTCCCCGCCGGCCTCCGGGGTCTGACAGCGGCCCTGCCTGCAGTGTCCGTGGGCTCCTGCCAGGGCAACTGGACCGCGCCTCAGGGCGTCCTCTACTCCCCGGACTTCCCGGACGAGTACGGGCCGGACCGGAACTGCAGCTGGGCACTGGGTCCGCAGGGCGCCGCCCTGGAGCTCACCTTCCGCCTCTTCGAGCTGGCGGACCCGCGCGACCGGCTGGAGCTGCGCGACGCCGCCTCGGGCAGCCTGCTCCGCGCCTTCGACGGCGCCCGCCCGCCGCCAGCCGGGCCGCTGCGCCTGCGCGCCGCCGCGCTGCTGCTCACCTTCCGCAGCGACGCGCGCGGTCACGCACAGGGCTTCGCGCTCACCTACCGCGGTGAGGTCCCGCCCGCCCCCGCCCCGCGCGCGCTCCGCCGCGCCTCACACCCGTCTCCTTAGGGCTGCCGGACGCCGCCGACGGCGCGCCCGCCCCGGGCTCGGCGCAGACCCCCGCGGCGCCCCTCGGCGGGGCCAACGTGAGCGGTAGCCCCGGGCCCGCGGCCCCGGAGGCTGGCGTGGGCGGTGAGGCGGGCGTGCGGGGCGGGCGGGGCGTGGGGAGCGGCCGGCGCACCCCCTCACCGCGCCCGTGTGCCCGCAGCCCGCGCGCTCCCGACGCTCGCGGCCGTCCCGGCGCTGCTGCTGCTGCTGCCGCTGCTGTCGCTGCTGCGCCGACGGTGCGCGCCGGGCAGGACGGGACAGACGGGCGGGGCGGGACGGAAGGATGGGCGGGAAGGCCGGCGGGACGGGCAGGCCTTCCGCCGACTAGGCCTCGCGCCGCGGTGGGGACTCGCTTGTGGCGTCGCAGGCAGGGCAGGGTGCTGGAAGTGAGACTGGCTGGGGCTGCAGGCTGATGTGTGCTCCCTCCCCAGGAGCTGTCTGCCGGCTCCACGAGAAGGGCGCCCCGCCTTGGGGCCTCCCGGGGGCCCAGGGAGAAGCTGGGCTGTGTGGTACCGCCAGCCTCGAGGGGCGGCCATGCCTTACCCCCTCGGGGATCCCCAGGCTGAGGGTCTAGCCGCGAGTTACCGGCCCCTGAGCGCCTCCAGCCAGAGTTCCCTGCGCTCGCTCATCTCTGCTCTGTGACTCAGGATCTCCAGGGTCCACCGGACCCACTGCCAACGGGATGGATACCTGAAACGCTGTGCATCACTCTGCCGCGGCCTTTGCCCCTTTAAGGGCAGCCAGGCCTCTGGTCATCTCGCGGAGGCCAGACGTCACAGGAAGCATCTGATGCTATTATTGGGAACTTGGCCTGACCCTGGCAGTCCAGGTGGTCGAGGCCAAAGGGCAAGAGGAATCTGGCCCCCCTCCTCGTAGGCCTTGATACGGGGGTCTATGATTTCAGGGGTATTTGAGCCCCCTTGGGGCAGTCCTGGACTGCTGCCTTAAGTGAAATATGAGAGGTCAACAAAAGTGGCCAAAACCCCAGCCTTAGACTTTGAATAAAGGACCTATTTTGGTACAAGGCTTTGCAAATTCTTACGTGGTGGCAGAAATTATGTTAATGAATGTATTGAGGACTAAATTAGGTGTGTTCATGCGAATTAAGGATGCCCCACACAAAGTTTCTCAGAGCCTCCTGGAATGCAGATCTCGGAGCCGCTGGGAATGAAGGGTGGGTGGGCGGAGTCCTGGGGAAGGGCGGAAGGGGAGGCTGGCTGTGGGCGGGGTTAAGCCGAATTAGGGATATCTTCCTGGGACTGTTTTAGGATGTACCCAGGAGAGGACCGACCTTTCCTGGGAGCGAGTTTGGCCGCGCCCGAGCTCCAAGAAGCCTGGCGCGAAGGCCTAGCCCGAGGGCGCCGGGCGCGCACCCGTAGAGGCTTGTGCATCTCAGTGCGCCTAGCTGCGCTCAGGAGGAGTCTGGCCGGTGGAGGGTTCACCCCCAGAGGAGGTGCGCGCCGACTCTATAGACCTGACCAGTAAGAAAGTCCCGGGCCGGCAGCACCTTGGACAGAGCTCGGGCTGCGGGGTGCTGTTGGGTGGCGGGGCAGCGCCCCGGAATCAGGGATTGCCTAAGGGTGCATCGACCTTGGGGTCACGCGGAAAACCCGGGTGCGCACTGCAGGAGGACGCAAAGAGCCAGGGTCGCTCCGGAAGAGACAAGGGGACCCAGAAGGTCGGGTCCCAGCCAACGGTCACCCATGCAAATAAGGCTGGGACCGCATATTTTATGCTAAGAGCGTGAAGGCCTGGGCGGCCGCGGGGCGGAGCCTCCCGCCGGCCGCGCCCATTGGCCCTCGCTGCGTGACTTCCCAGCCCAGCGCGCGAAATGCTGGCGGGATGGCGGGGGCGAGTAACCGGGGCGGAGCCTGGCGTCCCCACCCGCGTCCGGCCTCACCCGTCCTCCGAGCAGCTGAGGGACTAAAGACAGCCGCAGCCACCGCCGCCGCGAGCCGCCCTGCGGCACTCCTGCCCGAGAGAAGCCGAAAGCACTGCACTCCTTCGCCCTGCGCGTCCCCAGCCTCCGCCCGGACGCGGGGGCGCAGGGCCCGCGCGTGCGCAGCGCGGGAGGCGCGCCGGCCAGGACCCCCGGGCCGGCGCGTGCGCCGACCGGGCACTGGGCGGCGGGCGGGCGCGGGCATGAGTCTCCGAGAGCCGTGGCCTCACTGAGGCGGCGGCCCAGGGGCTAGGAGAACGCGGGTCGCCCGTGCCAGGCCGAGCCATGGCATTCCTGGCTGGACCGCGCCTGCTGGACTGGGCCAGCTCGCCGCCGCACCTGCAGTTCAACAAGTTCGTGCTGACAGGCTACCGGCCCGCCAGCAGCGGCTCTGGCTGCCTGCGCAGCCTCTTCTACCTGCACAACGAACTGGGCAACATCTACACGCACGGTAAGCAGCGCCCCGCATCCCACACCCTGGCAGCCCTGCCCGCTGTGAGTCGAGGGCCCGAAGGCCCAGGAGCCCCCCAGAGCCGAGGTACTGGGCTATCTGGGCCCTGGCATGGCCAGGAGCCGCAGTGACAAAGCTGCCATTGTCCCGGACGGTGCTGCCCGCTTCCGCTTCCCAGGCAGGGCCCCTGGAGCAGGCGGTTGAAGCAGAGTAGGGTACTAAGTCCGCTTAATTCCTCTGAGTCCCGGGGAGGAGCCTGGTGCCCCGCCCCTTCCTAATCTCGGCGCCCTGGGGCATCCTCCCTCTCCAGCGCCCTATCCCAGGGACGTGTAGGCTTCAGCAAGGAGGGGCCTAGGAGAAGCCAGGCCCTGGCCCCGCCCAGCGCGGCCAACCAGCCGCCCAACCTCGGTACTCCGCCTGGTGGCGGCTCCTTCCCCCCACCAGTAGGCGCCGGGCCCTCCTCCGCTGCCCCGCTGAGCGGTGCTGACACAGCCTTACCCGTCCTTGGGCTGCCCCAGCTGAGACAGGCCGAGCCAGCTGGGCCCAGCCTTGGTACCTGCCCCACTGGGGGGCTGTGGCCTGGCCAGACCCTGCTGACAGTTAGCAGCCAGCAGCCCCCTTTGAGGGCAGTGCCGGAGTGCCGGTGTATCTGGGCAGGAATCGTCCTAGAGGGCCTCGCAGGGAGGAATGGAGCTCCTGGAGGCGGTGCCTGAGGAGGTGGGACAAGCTCTCTTCAGCCTCTTTCCCCTGCCTGGCCTCCCCCTTTCTTCAAAACAAAACCTCTACCCCCTGCCCTTCTTCAAGACAAAAGGACCCAAAGCTCCATTTCTCTGGTCTTACAGAGAGGGGAGGACATAGGGGTTGAGACAGCAAGCTAAGTGGCCCTGGGAGCTAGCATCACTGCCTGCCTCTCCTGTTCAGGACTCAGCTTGAGGTCACGCCGCCTTCTGGCTTCTGCTGACAGACTTGAGGCTGGGTTGGGGGTTTAGGGACTCTGGCTTTCGGGGGAGGTGATGTGGCTGCAGGGGTGAGAGCAGCTTGGGGGTTAGGCCGCCCAAGCTCTGTCCTTCCACTGCTTACTTGCTGGGGCTTCAGATCACCCAGTTTGCTCACCTGCAGAGTGGGGATAATGGTCTCTACTTCTCAGAACTGTCATGAGCTCTGCTAAGTCACTGAAGTTACTGCAAACTGGGGCTGTGGCTCTGTCTGAGGCCCTGCCAAGAGTTGGCTAACAGCATTATCAAGACCTGTCTTGCTGTCATCTCTGCTATATTGTCTCTAGACTGTGGACTTCCTGAGGACGTCACTTGTCCTCAGTGCTGAAGCTATGTGATGGGTAACTGTCTCCCTCCCCCAGGCCTGGCCCTGCTGGGCTTCCTGGTGCTGCTGCCCATGACCATGCCCTGGGGTCAGCTGGGAAAGGATGGCTGGCTGGGGGGCACACACTGTGTGGCCTGCCTGGCACCCCCTGCAGGCTCCGTGCTCTATCACCTCTTCATGTGCCACCAAGGGGGCAGCCCTGTATACACCCGGCTCCTTGCCCTGGATATGTGTGGGGTCTGCCTCGTCAACACCCTCGGTGAGCCAGGGAGTGGGGCTGGGAGGGCCAGGGCCTGAAGGGATGGGAGCTGGGGCATAACTGGAGAGGAGGCGGCATGGGGCACTCACATGAACCCCAGATGGGAGGGGCAGGCAGCCACCCAGACTGATGTGCCCTCTGCTTCCTCTCTCCTCTGTGCAGGGGCCCTTCCCATCATCCACTGCACCCTGGCCTGCAGGCCCTGGCTGCGCCCAGCTGCCCTGGTGGGCTACACCATGGTGTCAGGGGTGGCTGGCTGGCGGGCCCTCACTGCCCCTTCCACCAGTGCCCGGCTCCGTGCCTTTGGTTGGCAGGCTGGTGCCCGCCTCCTGGTGTTTGGGGCCCGGGGAGTAGGGCTAGGCTCTGGGGCTCCAGGCTCCCTGCCCTGCTACCTGCGCATGGACGCACTGGCACTGCTTGGGGGGCTGGTGAATGTGGCCCGCCTGCCAGAGCGTTGGGGACCTGGCCGCTTCGACTACTGGGGCAACTCGCACCAGATCATGCACCTGCTCAGCGTGGGCTCCATTCTCCAGCTGCACGCCGGGGTCGTGCCTGACCTGCTCTGGGCCGCACATCACGCCTGCCCCCTGGACTGAGCCACCTCCTGCCTGCCGCGTCAGTCTGCCCAGTCGTCTAGGGCCAGCACCACCATGCTTCCCTCCTGCTGGTCTGCAAGGGGCTGGCTCTCTGGATGTTACCAGCAAACAGGACATTCCAGCTGGGAGCCCTCGTCCGTCTGTCCAGTCTTCCCCTGTGATTGGCCTTTTACCCACACCTGAGAGCTCCGGCTTCCCCTCTCTGCCTTCTTCCATGGTACTTATTGTGGAGGCTGGGAGGAAACCCTCTCCTGGGCCTCAGTTTACCCTTTGTGACCTATGAGGGTTGGGCCAGAAAAACTCTGGGGTCATGTCTTAACTCTGACAGTTGGAATCCTGCCAGCCTAGAGCCACTATCACCCCCTGTCCCTCCTCAGAAGGTGCCCCGTGGGTGCCTGGCCCAGCCTCCGGCCCATGCGACCTGACCTCCATGTTTCTGCTCTGCACGCCAGCCCTCCCAGCAGCCTGAGGCCTGCCCACCCCTTCTCCCTTCCACCCACAGACTGCAGAGTGAGGGGTCTGAGCAAGCAGGACTAGCCTCTTGTCCCAGGACCAAGTGGCAGGAGGACACCTGCTGCTGCTGCATTTTCCAGGCAACACAGAGACGTGAAAAGCTGAGTTGCCCTGACCCAGGCCCTGTGGGACTGAGGGCCCCCTACCTTGAAAGCCACGCTCTGATGGCAGCACGTGCCTGCTCAGGAAACATCTGCTCTCCACAGCGTGTGCCTTCCAGCTCCCAACTGCTGGCCTGCGGCCTGGCAGCAGGGCTTGGCCTCAGCCCAGCCCAGGGCTCTCAGACCCTTGGCGATGTCAACAAATGGGGCAGGAGGCACTATGTCATCACGCAAGCAAGCCTGGGTGCTCCCAAGATTCAAATACCTTTTATTAGAGACGGCCAGGAAGAAGGAACCACTGGGGTTCCTGAGGGACCCCAGCCTCCAGGAGGATGGGGGGATGCAGCGCTAAAAGGCTAAAAAGCACCGAGGCTGCCTGTGGGCTCAGGTGGCACCCAGTGAGTCCTCAAACAGGCTGAGGAGGTTCCGAGGCTCAAAGGAGGGGAAGGAGCTCCGAGGGGGCTCAGAGTCAATGTCACTTAGGTCTAGAGTGTCCCTGCATGGGGGAAGAAAAGAGGGAAATGACACAGGATCCAAAATGCTCTATCCCAGCCCCTGGCCCCCTGGGCCTGCTCACCTCAATGAGTAGCTGCTCCGGGGAATGGGGGAGCCACTGCGGGGGGTGGAAGTGCTCCCGGCACCCCTGGCCAGGATGGCCCCTGGAGACAGTGAGGGCCTGGGGGCAGGGCAAGACAAACGGTGTTGAGGAGTGGGGAGCGCACAGGGAGGCCACAGTGACAGAGCCATCAGACCAGCCTGACGTGGGCCAGGGGGCCAGTCGGGGACAGTGCGAGTGTGTGCACTGAAAGTCCACCCACACTCAAAAGCTACCTCTGTCCCTTTGTGGAACACATGGGCTTCAGCCGTACTGGCTTTGACAGGAACTTGTAACTGAAGCTCACCTGGCAGTTGTGTCTAGTATAAAGCACCCCATGGCAATGGGGCGGCCTGCTTGTACAGAAGGGTTAACGGCGTCATTCCTCCTGGGGACTGACTGCCCTGAGTGTGCGGTTCCCTTCACAGCAGTGTCTTAATTACAGCCTCTCACTTGGCCACCAGGCATGTGGCACTAGGAATTCCTCCCAGGGTGAGGCTGGCCAGGCTCTGGAGCTTTGTCCCCCAAGAGGAAGGAAAATGCCTCGTCCTTGGGCGCTAGCAGCCTTACTGGTGGGGCCATGCTGCCTGCCCCCACACTGTAGCCCCCACATGGCTCCCCAGGTGGCAGCGCCCTCCTGAGTGAGGTTGCCAGGCCTGCTGTTCTGCAGTGGCTCGGCTGTTCCACACTGAGCTCAAGAGAAAGAGCTGCACGCAGGCCAGGCCAGGCCACACCCCATCAGCCTTGGATTCCTTCCAGGGGCTTGACTGGGGCCAGCTTTGGGACAGGCCCCGCCCTGTCTGGTAGGCCTGAGCTCTCACCCACCCTAAGCTGTCATCGTCCCAGGTGCTGGAGAGGCTGCTGTCCAGGAGACTGCAGGGTGGTGAGCCAGGCGGGGTAGCTGGTGGCCCGGGGGGCTGCAGCCAGCGGGCAGGGTGTGCCAGCCCATGCCAGAGCCCGCACATCAGGGCAAGCAAGGCCTGTGGGGACAGGGACAGAGGGAGCTGGGCAGACCCGGGGGCCGGGAATAGGGCGGAGCAGCTAGTCACCATAGCTCAACTTACATGCCACAGGGCCCACCCTCGACTCAGGGCTTCAGCAGCCATGTACCACAGGATGTTCCAGGGCCGTGGCTGCCTGAGCATGGGCAGGGCCAGAAGGGCTTCCGCCGTGGCTCGCAGCTGGGGGTTGGGCTCCAGCATCATGATGAGGACAGAACGTAGCTCAGAGGACAGGCCTGTGCATGGGGCAGGGCCACGTCAGATGTGACGGGGCCGAGACTGGTGGTGCCCCACGGGGGACATTCACTCCCACACAAACTTGCCCTCCCGGTGGCAGCCCATTCCCCTCTGCCCCTTGCTCACCGGCAGTGAACTCAGGGGGCAGATAGCCCTGGCGCAGCTGCTGCCAGCCCTCCCCGCCATGGGGCAGCTCCATGTTGCATGCCACTTCCAGGATGGTAAGACCCAGACTGGGAAGGATGGGGTCGGGGGCAGAAGAGCAGCAAGGTTGGCCTTGGGACACAGACCCCAGAGCCCCGTGCTGCCCCTGAGAAGAGACTGGGGGAGAGCTGCTGTTCTCCACCACGAACGGGAGGTGGAGAGGGGAGCTGGGGGCTGAGAAGAGCCCAGCAGGACCAGTGATGGAGACATGTTGAGCCCAGTGCAGCCCACACACAATGGAGGTGAGTCCTCCTAGTTCCCCCAACTGGGCAGGCACTGTGGTTATTGTGCTTATTACCACCTGTCTGTTGATGTCGCTGGATACAAGGTTAGAGGCAGAGCAGGGATCACCAGCATGGACCACAGACCCAGTGCCTGATCCAGCCCCAACTTCACCACCTGCTAATTAGACCTCAAATAAGCCCCTGAACTCCGCTGTGCCCACCCCTCCATAAATGGAGTAATAGTCCTTCTGTGGGGGTGTGGTGAGATGGGTGGATCCACACACAGTGGCTCCAGAAGGCCCCCTATTAGACAGCATTGTCTCTGCACATTATCCCCCTGGCTAGAGGGCGGGTCTCCACCACCTGGGGACAACATCTCCCAGGCGGAGGCCAAGTCTTCCTGACTTTGAGCTAGGGCAGCATTTCCCTCCCTCCAATGACCATCCTTCTGCCCCCAGGGAGGCCCTCCCATGTTCCAGCCCTTACCTGAACACGTCTGCAGCCGTCCCATAGGTGCCCTGTAACAACTCAGGGGCCATGTAGCGGGGGTCTCCCTCCTGAGCCTCACGAGTTCCAGAGGCACCCAGCTCCACCAGCAGCCCAAAGTCACCCAGCTTGCAGTGGCCCCGGGGCCCCAGGAATATGTTGGCTGGCTTGACATCCAGATGGACCAGGCCTTGGCCATGCAGGTGGGCCAGGGCGAGCAGGGTGTCCCGTAGGTAGCCCCAGACCTGGGCCTCGGGCAGGCTGGCACCCCAGGCTTCACAGTGCTGCTGCAGGCTGGGCCCACACAGCTCTGTCTGCAGGTACAGGGTGCCGCCCTCCTCCCAGGCTCGCTCTAGCCGCACGCAGCATGGGTGCTGCCCCACCTTCTCATGGCCACCAACCTCAGCCAGCTTGCGGGCCCGGTCCTTGGGGCCCCGGAATGGTGACATGGAACACTTCACTGCATACAGCCGGCCGTCTTCCTTGGAGCGTACCTGGAAGTGGGGTGGCACCCACAGGCTGCGTGGGAGGCGGCACAGCCACTCAGGAGGACAAATGGCCGATTCTATTAAGATTTCATCTGCAGGTGCAGCATGGCCTCTACCTTAAAGAGACCCCTACATGCACAACAGCAAAACCGGATAATCCTTCACCCCAGGAGCCAGGGGCTGGTTCCCTGGTGACCCAGCCAAGCAAGAGATGGGCTGACCCAGAAGGACCTCTAGGATGATGCACTGTTAAGTGAAAAAAGCTGGTTACCGAACCATAGAGGCAGTATGGGCCACTGTGTGGACTCTAAAATGGGTTTGTCTTTATGTGCTTAACTCTAGAAAGGTTTATGGAAAGATCTGGAAGGAAGGACGCCCACTTGAAAAGCACAGAGGTTTGCTCCAGGAAGGACAGCTGATCTAGGGGCTTATGTTGTTTGTACTTTATAACAATAGAATTGTCTTCTTGTAGTACTTGTGTAAGGAAGATTACCATTTTAGAGGAAATATAAATGACTAGAAAGTATATTTTAAGAAAAAGAGGCAATTGCAGGCGTGCCAGGCTCTGGCCAAGGGGAGCATGTGCAGGAGGGGCCTGTGGGGGGTTAGCAGGAAGTAGCCAAATCAAGCACTGGGGAGGGGAGTCCATCAGCCCAGGAAGTGGGCTGGCAAGGAAGAAGGAAACAGGCTTCCCAGGACACTGTTCCCTCCAGGCAGAGGAGGGAGGCAAAGGGGACCCCCAGGCAGCCAGGGAGCTGTCGCCCCACTCACCTTGAAGACCTCTCCGTATGAGCCGTGGCCCAGGCGGCCAAGCCTCTGGAAGCTCTGATGGAAGAAGGACTCTGGCCGGCTTGGGTCATACCCAGGGCTCTGCAGGGTCTCAGAGGCTTCGCCTCGGAACGACACGCTCCGGGGCTGAGGCTGGTGCCAGTGCGAGGTCCGAGGAGGGAAGACACGGCTGATGGGGATGCTGCCCTTGGCAGGGGGCCGGGGCGGGAGGCTCCGACTGAGACCTCCAGGCCTCTTGAGGGAGAAGCCAGGTTCTGCATGGCGGAAGTAGGCCGGGACTGGGATGGGGGTGCCACTCAGGGGTGACGGGGTACCCTCTGTGGGCACAGGCATGGCTGGCACAGGAGGCTCTGAGGGACAGCACAGGGTGTCCACTCAAAGAGCGCCCAGCCTTGTGGGCCCAGAGAGGCTGCAGAATAGAGCCGTGTTTATTCTGCACGCATGTTCCGCTCTAAACATGGAGGCCGTGGGAGCAACGAGCACCTGCCAAGAAAAGGCAGAAGACAAATATATACACGCTGCACACAGTCAACTACACTCTGGAGGTCAGTGAACATGAATGGAAAACCATGGAGCCGAGTCCTGGAGGCTCCCACAGTCCCACAGAAGTTAAACTGATGGACGTTCTGGAGCCAGATCGCCTACAGCTACATCCCTGTGCCATCACAGCTGGCTCTTTGACCTTAAAATATGCAACGTCTTCTAAGCCTGTAGGGTGGAAATATTAACACAGCCACTATCCCTTATCTTTAATTCTAAAGAAAAAAACTAAGTCTGAATTCCAGAAGTTTCTTGCTTTCTTTTTCATAGTTATGGTGCTAAAACTCATTTAGTGGAGTTCCACTGCCAGCTCCACATTGCAGAGGCTAAATTCCAGCTGAGTGTAGCAGAGAGGCTGGGAACTCCCTCCTTCCATCAGTCTCTACTCACAGGATGGAAGCTCTACAACAGGCCCAGCAAGCTGGGAATACTGGAGTCCAGTTGCTCAAG
Organism: Phataginus tricuspis; assembly: GCA_029783875.1. NCBI lineage: Eukaryota > Metazoa > Chordata > Mammalia > Pholidota > Manidae > Phataginus > Phataginus tricuspis. The sequence continues at coordinate 28,401,358 of JAQQAC010010882.1, read as the reverse complement.
CTCCAGTTCATTCTTGGGAAGGAGGCTCCATACTGGGAGAGGCAAGCTGAGAAGGCCAGAAGCTACTGTCCCCACCCCACGGCAGCAGTGTCACTCAGAAAGATGGGCATCGCTGTCCCTGCCCTCAGCTTCAGAGCTGCAGCTCAGAGACTCTGCCCAGGAGAGAGGCAGGTCATTAAACAGAGCTTTGAAGGTTTCTCGGAAATAAAGCTGACTTTACATGAAACAGAGTGTGGGATGTTCAAGCCTAAAGCTGCTCTCAAAAATCAATGGAGCTTTCGGTAGTAAGCAAATAGGAGGAGGCTGGCACCTCCCTTAGTGCCACAAACTAAGCCAAAGGGCAGCTAGTTTACCAGAGAGAACTGGGGAAAGAGACAGCTAAGAACAGCCTTCCTGGAGTCAAAACAAACCTCAAACACTGAACTCAAAAGTTACCCTGTTAAAGGCACCCAAATGTAATTGCATCAGTCTATGGAGCAATTGATTCCCCAGGGCATTGTCAAAAGCAGCAGAGCAATAGCTGGCACTTGGTGGAGCCTAACAGCTGGCTATGACCAGGGAAAAGACAAAGAGAGCCCCCCTAAAACCACTGGTGTCCCAGGGTGACTGGGCACATGTCCAAGCCTGGGCCCTCTGAGGAATGACATCAGAGGCTTCACACTGCAGGGGAAGGAGGTACCACTATGATGGTCAGCCAGTCACTAAACAAATAAAACAGGCAAACAACAATCACAAGCCCCAGAGCTGAGTAAGGAACCAGTATCACAGCCGCTATGACTTATATAAAATACCCAGATTTCAACAAAAATATTACAAGATATAGAACTCACATGCCTCAACACCCAAAAAGCAAATAACCCTATTAAAAAGTGGGCAGAGGATATGAACAGACAGTTCTCCAAAGAAGAAATTCAGATGGCCAACAGGCACATGAAAAGATACTCCACATTGCTAATCATCAGAGAAATGCAGATTAAAACCACAATGAGATATCACCTCACACCAATGAGGATGGCCACCATCCAAAACACAAACAACAACAAATGCTGGCGAGGATGTGGAGAAAAGGGAACCCTCCTACACTGCTGGTGGGAATGCAAATTAGTTCAACCATTGTGGAAAGCAGTATGGAGGTTCCTCAAAAAACTCAGAAATACCATTTGACCCAGGAATCCCACTCCTAGGAATTTACCCTAAGAATGCAGCAGCCCAATTTGAAAAAGACATATGCACCCCTATGTTTATCGCAGCACTATTTACAATAGCCAAGAAATGGAAGCAACCTAAGTGCCCATCAGTAGATGAATGGATAAAGAAGATGTGGTACATATACACAATGGAATATTATTCAGCCATAAGAAGAAAACAAATCCTACCATTTACAACAACATGGATGGAGCTAGAGGGTATTCTGCTCAGTGAAATAAGCCAAGCCGAAAAAGACAAGTATCAAATGATTTCACTCATATGTGGAGTATAAGAATAAAGAAAAAAAAAACTGAAGGAACAAAACAGCAGCAGACTCACAGAACCCAAGAACGGACTAATAGTTACCAAAGGGAAAGGGACTGCGGAAGATGGGTGGGAAGGGAGGGATAAGGGGGAAAAAGGGGCATTATGATTAGCAGATGTAATGTTGGGGGGGCACGGGGAGGGCTGTACAACTCAGAGAAGACAAGTTGTGATTCTATAGCATCTCACTATACTGATGGACAGTGGCTGTAATGGGGTTGGTGGGGGGGACATGATGAAGGGGGTAGTTTAATAACCATAATATTGCACATGTAACTGTAGATTCATGATACCAAAATAAATTTTTTAAATTAATTAATTAATTAAAATAAAAAAAGAAATACCGTTTGACCCAGGAATTCCACTCCTAGGAATTTATCCAAAGAAAACAACTTCTCAGATTCAAAAAGACGTATGCACCCCTACGTTTATCGCAGCACAATTTACAATAGCCAAGAAATGGAAGCAACCTAAGTGTCCATCAGTAGATGAATGGATAAAAAACATGTGGCACAAACACACAATGGAATATTACCCAGCCATAAGAAGAAAACAAATCCTTTCATTTGCAACAACATGGATGGAGCTAGACGGTATTATGCTCAGTGAAATAAGCCAGGCAGAGAAAGACAAGTATCAAATGATTTCACTCATCTGTGGAGTATAAGAACAAAGAAAAAACTGAAGGAACAAAACAGCAGCAGACTCACAGAACTCAAGAATGGACTAACAGTTGCCAAAGGGAAAGAGACTGGGAAGGGTGGATGGGAAGGGAGGGAGAAGGGGAATAAGGGGCATTACGATTAGCACACATAATGTAGGGGGAGGCACGGGGAAGGCAGTATAGCACAGAGAAGACAAATAGTGACTCTATAGCATCTTACTATGCTGATGGACAATGACTGTAATGGGGTATGTGGTGGGGACTTGATAATGGGGGGAATCTAGTAACCACAATGTTGCTGATGTGATTGTATATTAATGATACCAAAATATATATATATATATTACAAGATATGCAAGGACACAGGAACTTAAGATCCACACACGGGAAAATCAGGCAGCAGAAACTGCCTGTAAGAGAAACGAGTTGTCAGAGTTAACAGAAAGCCTTCAAAGGAGCTACTATAAACAAGTTTAAAGAACTAAAGGAAACCACTCTTTAAAAAGTTAAAGGAAGCATGATGGCAACATCTCATCCAATAGAGAATATTAATAATGAGAAAAAAATCACAAAAAATGAGCCAACTGAAAATTGTGGAGTTGAAAAATACAGTAACTAAAATGAAAAAAATTCTCTGGAGGGGCTCAACAGTAGGTTTGAACTGGCAGAAAAAAAATCAGTGAACTTAAGATAGATCAATAGACCTGTGATCTAAAGAACAGAGACAAAAACAAATGAAGAAAAGGAAACAGAGACTCAGAGAAATGTAGGACACCATTAAGTATACTAACATATGCATAATGGGTGAACCAGAAGAAAAGGGAAAAGGAGCAGGAAAAATATGCCAAGAAATGATGGATGAAAACTTCCCAAATGTGATTTTTAAAAAACATTAACATAGACAAGAAACATAATGAACTTCTTCAAGTAGGATAAATGCAGAGAGACACACACAGACACATCATATTGAAAGTGCTGAAAACAAAAAACAAGAAGATATTGTGAACAGCAAGAGAAAAATGACTCATTATTTAGAAGCCCCTCCATGAGATTAACTGCAGACTTCTCACTGGAAACAATGAAGGCTAGGAGGCAGTGAGATGACATATTCAGAGAGAGAGAGAGAGAGAGAGAGAGAGAGAGAGAGAGAGTGTGTGTGTGTGTGTGTGTGTGGATTTGTCAACCAAGAATTCTATATCCAACAAAACTATCTTCCAAAAATAAAGGTGAAATAAAGACATTCTCAGATAAAGGATTCATTGCTAACAGACCTGCTTTACAAGAAAAACTAAAGGAAGTTCTAAAGGCTGAAAGCACCTGATCCCAAAGAGTAATTTGAATCTATGTGAAGAAAAACACAGAGCACTGGTAATTTTGTAGTATACAAGACAGTGTAAATGCATATTTCTTCTCTTAACTGACTTAAAAAGCAATTGCATAAAACAACATGTAAGCAATTGTATGTTGGGCATTAACATATAGAAATGTAACATACTTGCAAATAGCAGCACAATGGAGGTGGATGGGAACAAAGATATATTGGACTAGAAACTGACACCAGAAACTGACAGACAATAAACCCAAACAGCAAGTGAAAAGAACCAGAAGTGGTAAATAAGAAGGTCAATATAACGAACACTAAACATATATATACTTACTTTTCTTTCTTTCCTCAGCTTCTTTAAGAAATTAAAGACAATCTAAATAAATGGAAAGACATTACATGTTCATGGGTCCAAAGACAATATTCTCTCCAAACTACAGACCTACAGATTCACCAGGATCCCTATCAGAATTCCAGCTGGCTTCTGCACAGAAATTGACAAGCTGATCCTAAAACTGATAATGGAAATTCATGGGGCCCAGAATAGTCAAAACAATCACAACAAAGTTGGAGGACTCACATTTCCCAATTGCAAAGCTTTCTACAAGGCTACAGTAATCAAACCGATGTGGCACTCACATAAGGACAGACATATAGATCACTGGAACAGGATTGAGAAGTCAGAAATAAACTCTCATATTTAGCTCAGTTGATCTTGAAATGGGTGCCAGAACAATTCAGTGGGAAAGAAGAGTCTTCTCAACAAGCGGTGCTGGGACAACTATAAATCCACATGCAAAACTCACCTAGCAGAAAAATCTGATGACCTATTTTCCCCTCTTCCTGTGAATATTCATATATTTCTTGACAGAAACATTAATGTGTTTATGATATGATATCCACAGACCCACTGGTGGTGTCACGTATAAATGCACCCTATTTCCTTTCTAAAATCAGAGCCATTTTGAATTCCAAAACCCACCCAGCCTCCTGGTGTGTGGACCTGTAATACCTCATGGAAGGCTTAGCCCAGTGTCTGGCATACAGATCCCCAATAAATCCATTATATAATAACGCTCTGAGTAGTCAGTGAAGGGGCACACAAAGTGCCATGGCCCATGGGAGTAGGTGACTGTGTGTTGGGGCAGAGAGGGCTGTTGTGTTGCTATAATGTTGTAATTGAAACAAAACCAAGAAAACAAAAGGGTGAGGGAGTCTGATTTTGAGAGGAAGCCACTGTCAGATGATACAGATAGAGATACCTGGCAGGGAGGGGGGCAGTCGGTAACCGAGACAGGAGGGAGCAGCCATCTGAAGTGTGCCCACCAGTCCCTGAGTGTGCCCTCCCTCCTTTCCCTGAGGGGAGAGATCCCAGGGGGATGCGGGGCCGCCGGGAACACTCACCCTACATCCTGTGGGGACCCTTCCTCTGACTCTATATTCACCTCGGGAATCCCATCCCAGGATTTCTCAAAGTGAAGAAATCAGGGTGTCAGGATCCTCTAGGGCTCTGGTTAGCAGTACAGCCTCCAGGCTGTCCTAGCACATTCCTGGACACCTATCATCTGCATCTTAAACCAGTTCTCAGACCATCCCAGTGTCACTTTAAGGTCTAGCACCACCGGCCTGGCCATACAGCTTTGGGGATGGGACAGAGGAGGTAAGAGGAGCAGGGGCTCCCTAGTGAATCCAGGGTGGCCCTGAACAGAGGCCAGGCTGGGCTGCCCTCTGCAGCTTTCAGGAGCTTCACCCTCTCACTGGGCCGGACGCATCTCACCCTACATCCTGTGGGGACCCTTCTTCTGACCTTGGCCCACCGCGCTGTACTGTGAGTTCCTGCCGGGCAGGGCCACAGCTGACTCACCTCCGTGGGCGCGGGGAAACCCTGGCCAACAGAGTTGAGTAGACCGCTGTGGCGAGGCAGGAGCTGGTGGATGGGGCTTTCCCTGGGGCGGGACGAGTGGGGCGGGGATCATTCGCTGGGGAAGGGATGGGTGGGCAGTCGAAGCGGCTGAGGGAGGGCGCTGCAGGGGCGTGGGTGAGGCTGGCCAGGGGAGGGGTTGTCAGGGGGCCAGTGTCAGGGCGGGGAGTGGAGGGGGGCGGTCCCCCCCGAGAACCCTCAGGCCCGGGTCTGGGCTCACCTGGAGCGGCTGGGAGGAGCGCAGCTCAGCGAGGTCCTAGATTCCGGGTCGGAGGAGGCCGCGGGAGCCCTCGAGGCGGTGAGGCAGGCCGGAGTCTGAGGTCGATGGCTCCCCAGGCCCGGGCTGGAGGACTCTGGGAGGGGGAACGGCCCTGGAACGCGCGCAGAGCCAGCTCGCGCCAAAACTTCCAAACCGGCCTTGAGGTCCCGCCCAGAAACGCCTCTTGACCCGCCCCCGTCCCGGTGCAGCCCGTCAGAGGCGCCAGGCAGACGGGCCACGCCCCCACGTCCCTGCGTGCGTGTCGCTGCCGTGCCCCGCCCCCCCGCGCCTGCGACTGTGGGCTCCCCTCGCGCAGGCTCAAAGCGTACACCAGCGCCCGGGCTGGGCGGGGCGCCTTGAGGGCCTGGAGCCCGGGTGCGGCGTGGGATCTGGACCTGCCGTTGCGCCTTCCCACCCGGTTCTCGCGACACCGACCGACCTCCAGACGCCAGTTCTGCACCCACGGCCCTCGCTGGACTAGCTTAGCTTTCGTGTCCACAGAAGAGGCGGTCACGTTGGTTCGCCCCGGAGGTGCCCCAGAAGGTGGTCACTTGGGACAGGACGGAAAGTCCTTGCGGCCCCCGGCGGAGTGGAGTTCTCAGGTTCACCGGATCCCTCATGCCTGCCGTGCACCGCACTGGACATGCAATGCAAATGCCAAACAGACGTTCTCCTGCCCCCAGAACGCTCAGCTTGGGGAGCCAGCACACACCGCCCCTCCCAGGAAGCCCTCTGGAGTGCCGGGCCTGAGTCTCCCTGCCTCCAGGCCTCAGCCACCTCAGACAGCTCTTCCCAGACTTTGGATTTGAGACTTGGCGCTCAATTCAAATTTCCCTCAGCTCCTTCCTGGCTGAACGACCTTGGGAACTCAGCCTCGCGTTAGTCTCCGCTCCTGTAAAATCAGCAGGTGAAGCTTCCTCCACGGAGCTGGAGATTCAAATGGAAAGATCCCCTTAAAGTTCTTAGCAGGGGTCAGGCTCTGTGCAAGCGCTGATTCCTAACAATAGCTTCCTCCACTGAGTGGACCTCTTATCTGTTTAACAGGGTGGAGAGGAGTCATGTTTCTCAATGCTCCCCATCTTACTGCATTTCCTTTCCAGCCTTATATTTGTATTGCGCTTATCTCTATCTGAAATTCTGTCCTCTTTGTTTATCTGTTGACTGCCTGTCCCCCCAAATCTTTGAAAAGTCATGGAATTCGGGGATCCCAGCCCATTGTGTGCCTGCACCTTCAGTGAATACACTCCAGTGTGTGGTCCAGCACTGAGGAGGAGCTCGCATCCCAGGTTAGGCCCACGACCCAGTGCTTCTCTGGGGCTGCAGTCCCCTCCATATACTCGTCCGTTGCATTAGCATCTCTGACAGCCGCAGTCCCTTGACTCAGACTGGAGCCTCATTAAGGACCCAGGCTTGTCCCTGGGAGGCCTGGAAACACAGACCTCGCCCCAGCTGCCATCCCCTCTGCCAGCCTCATCTACAGGAGTTCTGGACTCAGGGCCCCTTCCAACTGCCCATTCTTGACAGTCTAATTCATATGACTTAAAAAATATTTTTTGAATTCAAAACCAAACTTCCAGTGGCTATTTTGCTCTGTGGAAGGGCTATAATAAAGTTAAGTACAGATAGGTAAAAGCATTGTTTTGAGTCAGGAATATTAGGGCTCTTAACCCTGCTCTACAACTCAGAGCTATGCAATAACGGGCAAGTTGCTTTATGTATCTGGGCTTGTTTTCACATTTGTAAAGTGGGGATAATAAGAGTTCCTACCTCCTTGGCGGGTATGTGCTTAGCACAAGACTGAGCACACAGTATTTAACGGTAACAGTAACAATCCCTCATTCTGTATAGTGTTTTGCAGTTTACAGAGCAGCCACCTGGGCCCAAAGGAAGCACCTGGAAGAAAGGGAGCAGGAACCCTGTATCTACCCCGGGCCCACAGGGTTTGGGACCAAAGTTCTTGGGGCTGCGTCGGGGAGGGCGCCCCATAACTCCTGCTCACAGGCTGGGTTCCTCCCAGCGGCACGTCTTGGTTAAGAGCCAGCTTGAGCCCCGTGCGTCCCCGTGTGTCCAGTCACCGCAGCAGCACCGCCGCCCAGCCTGCACTCCCGGGAAGATCCGTTCATCACTCACCAGGTGAATCCCTCCAGCGATACGGCCACAAAATAGGAATAAATAACGTGACTTAGTAAAGGCAAGGAAACGATGTCACAAACGCAAACATGGCTACCCCAAACAAGGAAAAGGGGACTGTGGTGGGCGCTTCTGCGGGGCTGGCCTTGTTCTATTTCCTGATTCCCTTCCAGATGCATAGGTGTTTGCTTTATGGGCGTCTGTCTGCTATATTGTGCCTTTCTGCCTAATACATGCTTCTGTGCGTACGCCATATTTCACACTGACTGAGGTTTTAATAGTGACAAGTGGGTGGCGGGTGGAAGTTAAGAGGTTAACTGTGCAAGGTGCAAGTGCCAGGTGGGGGCTGGGTGCTTAGGAAGGTGTCCCAGAGGTGGCCACTGTGGGGATCTGGGCTGAGCTGTCAGAGAGAGGGCTGAAGGGTGACCGAGGGGCCTTTAGCACAGTTGTGGGTTCACGCGCCTGCCTGGCCCTCCGGCTGTCCTCCCTGGATTCCCACCCTGGCGGGTGCTGCTGTTGTGAGCAGTGGGCTGCAAATCCGTGACACAGGCTGTGCCATTTTAGGTGACACACTTCCTGGGCCTCCATCTTGCTCTTCCATCACCCCAGCTGTCGCCTTGCCCTGGGATCCCAGCTCTAGCCCCTCAAAGTTATTTTTCTATTCAGAGGCTGGGCTGTGTCACCCTCCTTCCAGGTTCCATCAGGGGCTCTCTCTGCCCCAAAGTGGCCCATGTGCTCTCAGGCCAGGCCTGCCTGGGTAGGGGTGGGGTGAACTGAGGGAACCACTGTGCTGGGGGTGGGGGGAACATTGCAGGGGCTGGCAGTGCCCCGCGGGGTCCAGCCCTGGTCTTGAGTGGTGTCAGGCTGGCCCAGGGCCCCAGGCTGGCTGGTGTTTCCCTCAGGCCAGCGCTAGCACCCAGCAGCGTGGCTGGTGGTGGGCATCAGCCTTCCCTCTGTCGGCAGCCAAGCAGGCGCCCAGGCTGTACCTCCCGCGCGGCCCCTCGTGGCCTCCCCTCCTGCCTCCTCCTGGGCCAAGCTTCCCTGCGCCCTGTGGGCTGTGGGTCTGGGTCTGGGTCTGGGGGTGGCCTCAGCTGGCCTGGGATTGAAGCGGACACATTGAGCCCGAACACTGTGGTGTGAGGAGGGAGCAGGGCGGTGTCTGGGGGCACCCGTGCGGCAGAGCGTGGAGGATCCCTGCGGCAGGCCCCAGGCTTACCACGGAGGTCGGAGGTCGTATGATCTAGGCCACGTCCCTTCTCCTCTCTGCCTCTGTTCTTCCCCATTTGAAAAGCAGGGTAAGAAGCAGCCCCCTCAACAGCCCTGACTCTGTGGCATCGCCAGTGTCCTCCTCTTGGAGGAGAGTGAACAGACTCAGGGAGGCTCAGAGTCCTGCTCCGCCTCCCCAGCCAGAGCGAGCCAGGGCCAAGCCCCATGCGAATCAGAATCCAGCCCCCGGCCACTAAACCACCACAGGCCACCACTCAGCGGCCCACCGTGAGGAGCCCAGGCGGCCGGGGCCACTGCCATGGGGTGGGGCAGGCGGCCTGGCACGGAAGCCCTTCTCGGGGAGCCTGAATGGACTGCCGAGCTGTCCCAGGCTCTCCTGGGTGGATGGGGCCAGGGCCACCCCCAGGTCCCTCCCAGCTGTCAGGAGAAGTTCTGGCCTCCAGGACTCCGGGTCATAGCTCTCTGCCGGGCAGGGCAGGTGGTCGGTGTACAGAGTGCAGTGCCGCTGGGGCACTAGGCTGAGGGGCCTTGTGCAAAGATGGGTCCATGGTGGGGAGGTGGGTGCCACACACGTGGCCATGTGCGTGCGTGTGCTCACGTGCGCATGATCACTGGGTGTGGGCTGAGGGCAGCCAGAGGGTAGCCCGGGACGTGCAGGGGGAGGCAGAGTGAGGTGAGGCGCATCTCAATGCTGGCGGCTCCAGGGAAGAGGGACCTGGGGAAAGGCCTGCAGGCCACTGGCAGCTGGACCTGGCCTCCATGAGAGTGACGGGCTTGGAGGCCGCCCCCTGAGGAGCCCCCTCTGTGGCTGCCCACTCCCCATGGTAGTCCCTCTGCAGATCCCCACGCTGACAGGCTGGACTCCTTAACCAGGGATGCCAGGAAGGGCTGGCTGGGTAGGGCAGGCCAGCAGATAAGAGTCCATGGGCCTGAGTCATTGCTGTCCCCAGCCAGCGCAGGGGCGTCCACAGATGCGCTGGAGAAGGTAAGGCTGGGGTCCAGATCCCCACCTCTGGCATTGCCCAGGCTGCCCTCTCCCGTCCTGTACATGGCTCCCCACCAAGCCGCCCGCACCTCCGACCCTGGCTCCAGGCCCCTTTGCCCACCACCTCGGAATACAGAGTGCTTACCAGCCCCCCAGGGTGCCCTTCTTGCAATCCTGCCACCTGAGCAGTGGCGCCCCAGAGTCTATCCCCTAAAATTAGAGTTGGTGCCCTTGAAGCCAGCCGAGCAGGAGGTGGATGGGCCTCTTGGCAGCACGTGGGCCCTGGCCAAGACTTGAAGAAACAGAGAGTACTCTTGGGCAGCTGAGCATGGGTGACCTGTCTCCATGTATCACCATCTCTCATAGAAGAGAGGCTTGGGTCCACTTGTACAAGCCCAGCCTCGTTTGGGGACAAAGGGCTGTCTCCCAGGGTGGCCCCCACCGTCTCCCAGATCAGACGGGAAACAGCCTGGCTCTTCCTGTGCGCAGTGCCTATCAGATCCAGTCCGCTACACTGCTGCCTCTGTAACACGCTGGCCTCTGCCTCCTTGGCCTCTCAGGAAGCCCAGTAACACAGTAACTGATTCTGAGTCTTTCCCTGCCAGCCACACCTACCACCTTCTCCCCAACTGTGTTTGGGCTGGGCCTGGGGTGCCTCCTACCTACGCCTTGCCAGCTGCTGAGGGGATATCTGAGCCCTCCAGGCCTGGCGCCTAAGCCCCAGTCCCTGACAGGGCCGAGGGGCCCCGGAGGCCAGGCGCGGGCCTGTCCCTGCTGTCAGCGCCTACGATGCATGAGGGGTGAGGCAGGGACAAGGCCAGGGGCTGGTCTCTTGCTGCACAGAGAGGTGGGGGCTCGCCCCCTGGACTTGCCATCAGAGCCTCTGCCACTCAGATGTGGGGGGCCTCGCTGACAGATGGGGGCCAGTGGCGGTGGAGGGTCATGGAAGGGTCTTCATACCAGGGACCTGTGGGGTCCTTGGGTGGGAGAAGGGGCTCCCTCCAGAGACCTGGTACATCTAAGCTGGAGAGAAATGGCTGGGGGTGGGGGCACCAGGAAGGTGAGATGCCTGGGGAGAGAAGGGGTCCAGAGACCCTGTGAGGTAAGGATGGGGGCTGAGGTGCACACGCCCAGAGGAACGGAGCACCCGGGTCTGTCCCTCACGCACTGAAGGGTCCCTCCTGCCCGGGGGCCCTTCAGCCTCCCCTGCCCTGGGCCCAGTCCGCTCATTTGGCTCTGCTTTTGCCCCTCCTGTGGCCAGAGGAGAAACTGAGGTCCAGAGAGGGGGCACACGCTTGCCCTGCAGAGCGGGAGGGGTGGCGTCCCGGGCCTGCCCTCTTTCCCCGCGCTTGAGGCACCCTTCTCCGGGACCCCACAGGCTTGGGGAGCCCGCTGGCTACCGATCAGGTAAAGCTGGCCAAGGGCATGGGAGGGCAGGGGCAGCTCTGTGTGTTCCCCTCCGGGGTGGGGCACCCCAGCTCCTGACGCCTTCTGCCCCCACCCCAGGATCAACTCATTCCTCCCCCGGCTACAGCCCCCACCCCCGGGGCCTGGGAGCGGGTAAGGGCCGGCAACTGGGATTTGGGGTCGGCAGAGGCAGCCATCTCAGGGATGTGTGGGGGCAGCACCGCCCCCTCCGGCAGCCCCCCCGCTGCCAGGAGTCCGGCAGGGTCATTCTGGGCTCACCTCGCCAGGCATCAGCCCTGGGCACCCCCACCTCTCTCCTGCCCCGTCTGTTCTGGCATCTGCCCTGAGCCTGGCTGGGGTGGGGGGCACAGTGAGCCAACTTAGTCTGCGTCCTCCAGCTGGGCTGGCTGGGGCAGGAAGAAGGAAGGGGTGGGGGCTCCAAGGCCCCCTCTTGTACCCCACCCAGTTCCCCACCATCCTCCCGATGGAGGCCTGGAGCTGAGTTCCCATAGCTCACTGCTCCGACGGCTATGGGGGTGAGGGTCCCGCATCCCTCACCTGCTCCCCGGGTCTCCCCTCTCAGAAGCCAGGCGGGCCCTGCCTGGCCCCGCACCTCTCTTATACCTTACCTCCTCCTATCCCTGCAGGATTCCGGGATGGGAGTGGTCTGGGAGCCCGGTGACGCTGGTGGGGCCTGCGGGCCTCTCCCCCTCCCAGGCCTCGGAGGAGCTGGCGGTGGGTAGGGAGCCCTCAGACTGGCTGTCGTCTCAGGCTGGGCCTGAGGGCCCCGCAGCCCCACCCCCGCTGGGATGCCAAGCCCCCGGCTCACCCTTTCCTCTCCCCACAGGCCTCTGCCCAGAACAGCTACAGGACTGGTGGAGGCGGGCCCAGGCTCAGGGGAGAGTGGAGCCAGGATTCCAGGGGTCCCTGAAATGGGGTCTCCTGAGACCCTCCCTTGATCCCCAGCTCCTTCTCAGGCATTGGAGGGGATGTGAAGCCCCAGCAGCCAGGTGAACCCCCCTACCTGTCTCTCCCCGCCCTGCCCCGCCCCACTGCTCCCTTACTCCTCCCGACCCCCTCCTGCCCTCTCTCCCCAGGAGTTGGGGATGGGGACAGCCTGGGAGCAGGGGCCTTCAGGGGCTAGGTGGGGGCCGGGGGGCTGGCCGCTGGGTCAGCATTGGGAGGGTCCTCCCCCAGGCACAGCTGGGGACTCACTGGACGTGGGAGGGGAGGACCTTAAGGGTTCCTCATGCCTAGTTTGGGGAAGGGGAACAAGAGCCCCCGCCTCACCCCTCAGCCCGGCCACTGATGTGGAGCCCCAGGAGGAGGCTGGGTCCCTGGCGTCTCCCCATCCCTGCACCTCTCTCCCGAGGCTCTGGGGGGACTGTAAAACCCCAGAAGCTAGGTGAGACCCCATTCCATGCCCACGCACCCCTCTGTCCACCTCACCGTCTGCCTGGCTGTCTCTGAAGTCCAGCCCCCTCCTCTATTTCTTCCCTCTGGCTCTGTGCCCCTCGGGTGTGGGAATGGGCTGGGAGCCCAGCCAGGCGGGACGCTGGGGCCGGACCCTTGGGCTCAGGGAGGGGGAAGCGGGGGTAGAGCTGGAATCAGGGAACCAGTAGGGGGGAAGGTTGGGTTCTTGGGGCAGGGGAGGGAGCTCACCTCCCGGGGTCTGCACAGGCCTGGAGGAGGCCTGAAACCCCAGAGCTCCGGGGAGCCGGCCCCGCCCCCACCGGTCGTTTTCCCCGCCCACTTCCCTCCCACCCTTTCTAAGCGCCGGATGGCCCAACCCGGCACCTCTGTGTCCCCAGGAGTCGGGAGCAGAAACGGTTTAGGAGTCAGTATGTTTCCAGGGGCAGGAGCCCTGCCAGGTGAGGGTGGCTAGGGCAGGGGCTGCAGGGAGGGGTGGGCACGGGGAGGGGGTTCACGGTCCCGACCCACAATTTAGGGGACGGGCTGGATGGGGCCAGTATGGGCCTCTATCTCTGCAGACCTGGGTGGGGGAAGGAAGCCTCCGGGGTGGGGGAGCCGGGCCCTCCCAGCCTGGCTGTGCACTGTGCCGCCCCTCCCAGGGATGGCCCCCTTCACGGGGCTGCTGGGGTCTCCCAGGTCCCTCTCAGGGCATGCTCCCTGAGAATGGTTGAGGGCACAGAGGTCTTGGGGTGAGGACGGCACAGGAGGCACGAGCCCACCCAGAGCAGCGGGGGTCCCAGGCTCCAGTCTTTGCTCTCCTGTCCTCCCTCTCTCCACAGGCCCTGCACTTGAGAATGGTGGCCAGGGACCCGGTAGGGGACTGGGGGAACGGGGGTATGTGCTTGGGTGTGAGGGTTCAAGGGTGCTCCAGGGTCCCTCTCCTGGTCCCTGTCTCTTTCTCAGGAATTGGAGGGAGTGTGAAGCCCCAGCAGCCAGGTGAGGCCCTCCTCGTCCCGTGTGCCCACGCTCTTCTTCCATCCCTGCCCCACCTCCTCTTCCTCCTTCCTGTTCCCTCCCCAGGATTCCCCAGTGGGAAGGGGATGGGAGCCGGCCTTTCCAGGAGCCCCGCCTAGGAAAGAGGGAGGGGAAGAGCTAGGGGAGGTCAGGGTTCACAGGGCAGAAAATTGATTTCTTGGGGGAGAAGGAGGTGGGGTAGAGTCCACATGTGGCTCAGTCACTCTTGGTGTGTCCCCAGGTTCGGGAGAGGGTGTGACAGACCCGCTCCTCTCGCTGCTTTGCCCCTTCTGGAGGCCCAGCCAGGCTGGAGTGGCCAGGAGGGGGGTGCCCGGCAGAAGGGGGCCGGGGCTGGGCCCAGGTCTCGGTTCCTAGCAGAGGGGCTCTCGTGGTTGATTCATTCCACCAGCGGTCCCCCCGCCCCCGCAGGGCCAGCCCCTCTGGGCACTGTGGACACCATGCTGATCAGCAGCAACCAGGCCTTGGACTTACTGGGTCCACAAGGCCAGGGCCACACGTGCCATCGCAGGTCGTAGAAAGTGAGAGGGCAGAGCCTGCGGCCGGGGGTGGGGGGGGTGGGTGGCTGGAGGCCTAGGGGAATATTAGCCTGGGACTCACCCGTGGGGTTCTAAGCGAAAGTGAAAGCACTTGGCTCCTAGAGAAGGTGGGAGTCAGAACTGAGGGAAGGCTGGTGGGTGTTTCAAGGGCTGGGTGGCAGAGAGCAGCGGTGGGCTTTAGAACCAGAGTCACCTCCCCCTACTCCTGTGACTGTCCCCAGGCTAACTGCAGGGGGTGTGAGGGGAGAGCAGGGTGGGGGAAGCTGGGGCCATCCACCTTTCCTGTGTCATCCCTCAAATAGGTGTTGCAGCCCCAGATGGCTTGGTAGCCGGGTTTAGGGAAAGCTGGGAACCCGGGCCTGAGTTTCTTGGGGGAGGCCCAGAGAGGGGACCTCTGAGTCTCTTCCCTGCTCATCTCTCTAAGGCTTTGGAGGGGCACAAAAACCCAGACACCAGGCTAGCCCACTGTTTGTCTCTCTGCCCTCCTCTTTAACTGTGCTCATCCCACGTCAGAGATCTCTATTCAACCCCTCTTGCTCTGCCTTTCCAGGATTCAGGACCAGAAACCGAACAGGAGCCCAGCCAGGTGAGGCCGTGGAGCCCCAGGAGTGCGGGGTTGCCAAGGTGCGGGGCCCGGTTCTGCAGGAAATGGAGGCGCAGGGTGGACTAGGGCAGTCTCCTTGCCTCTGAGCCCTGGACCGCACAAGCCATGGGACCCCACCCTCCGCCTCTCCCATCTGGTGTCTCACAACAAACATGCACCCAGGGACCAGCCACGTGCTGGACACAAGCAAGCACCCCCACAGCCTGCGCTACTCAGGGGACAGACAGCTGGGAAGGGAGCCACGCCGCCCACTGGAGGGAGACTGGGATATTTGGGGAAAAGGGGGGCAGCTGAGGGAGCAGATCAACGGCCCCAGCCCACTCAAAAAAGGGTGGGCGCTTAAGCTGGGCCATGCAAGAGGAGACAAGGAAGGGCAGGGCTCTGGAAGTAGCTGGGGGGCTGAGGCTGCAAGAGCGAGCGCTGGCGGCAGCGGGGGCCTGCTGAGGGGCGGTGGCCAAGTGGCCGCCTTCCTGGCCGGTGGTGCAGGTGAGTGGCTGTGGTGACACCCAGCAGCGTTCGGTTTCACAAGGAGGCTGGACCCCAGGTGGAGACGGGACCCCGTTGGGTCGGGTAGGGCAGAGATGGAGTTAGAGCTACTGGGGCCAGGCTTTGAGGGGAGCCTCAGAGGGAAGCTGGTACCCAGAGCCTCTCTCTCCTCCCACCAGGCCCTGCAGCTCAAAATGGCTATGGACCAGGTAGGGGCTGGCCGGGGTCCTGGGAGGCCCAGAGATGGGGCCGGGCCCTCACCTGTCCCTGTCTTCCCCCCAGGCTTTGGAGGGGGTGTGAAACCCCAGCAGCCAGGTGAGCCCCCCCTTGCCTGCCTCTGCCTCTCCCCAAATCCTGACCCCCTCCCTCACTTACCTTCCCCCCTTGGATCTGTCCCCCCAGGATTCAGGAATGGCGGGAAGGCAACGGGCTGGGAAGCCCCGCAGGTGAGGCAGGTGGGGTCTGGGGAGCCTCTGGCGTCCCCTCCCACCTCCCTCCAACGTTTTTGAGTGAATGCTTAAAATGGGGCTGTGGGGACCCCCCACAGCACCTCCGTTTCTGGCTTGGCTCTAAAGGGGGGGCCATGGGCCCTTACCCCCCACTGCCCCCCCCCTCCCACAGGACTCCAGCTCAGAATGGCTGGGGAGCAGGGACAGAGGGGTTGGGGGAAGCTGGTCCTCACCCAGACCCTGCTCTCAGGGTCCTCTTGGGGGCTCTGCCAGACTTAGAGAGGGTGGAGCTGATGACTGAACGGCGGGGGCGGGAGGCCAGGGAGCTCCAGGTGTCTGGCTTCTAAAAGGAGGACAGGGCAGCCCAGCTCCCAGCCTCCTTGGGCACCTCGGCCTCTTCTGTCCGCCAGGCCCCACAGTCCCAGTTCCCATCACTCTGGACCAGGTAAGGGGCCTGCCAGATGGCCCAGGGCCAGAGGCTGGGCTGCTGGAGGGGGGCCCTGTGGCAGGCAGTGGGCCTCTCACCTGCTCCCTGTCTTCTGCAGGCGCTGGTGAGGCCAGGGAGCAACAGAAGCCAGGTGATCCTTCCCCTTAACACACACTGTGATGAAAAGAAATATGTATTTGGTCTTCCTCCATTCCTGGCACAAAGCTCCTTAACGCCTTGGAATTGCCCAAGTGTTGAGAGCATAAAGGTGTCTTTCATGTCCATGAGTTGATTTGGGCCATGCTGGGCCTTTCCGCCCATCCCCTGACCTCCAGGAGGGGTGAGGGGCTGGAGGTGGAGCTCACCGCTGGCCGGCTGTCTCACTTATGTGACCAAGCCTCCATCAACACCCAGAACGGTGGGCTCGGGGGCCTGGGCTTGGGGCACGCAGGAGGGGCTGGGCTCCTCGGCCTCCCCGCTCTTCTGCACCTGCCATTCCTGAGATGCATTCTTTTATAATAAACCAGTCATTAGAAAAATGCTTTCCTGAGTTCAACGAGCCTCATTAGCAAATTAACTGAACCCAGGGACGGGGTCCGGGAACCTGTCATTTAGAGCTTCTCAGTCAGAAGCACAGGTGACCACCTGGACCAACACTGGTGCCTGAAGTGGGAGGGGACAGCCATGGGGACTGAGCCCTGCTCTGTGGGGCAAGGCAGAAACCGTGTCAGGTGACTGGGTCACCTTGTCCCAGAGCAGGGTGTGGCCTTGGGAGCTGGGCTTTTTCTGGCCTGGCCGACCCCCACCCACCCCAGAAGCTGTGTCTGCCCTAAAACCCTGAGGCACCATCCCAGAGCAGGCTGGTCTTGGCCAGGCTAAGCCATGAGGACAGCTGGAGTCGCGCTGGCTGGGCTCACTCACTCCTTCCTCCTCCACGTCCCTGCAACAGAAGGGTCCCCCCCTGCCTCCCTCCAGGCCTCCCACTCTGGGGGTGCCTTCCAGTAAAGGGGGTGGCTGGGCCTCGAAATCCCAGCCCCTTCCTGCAGGGCAGTGTGGAGTGGTGGGCTTCAGGGGCACCTGGTCCCAGGAGGGGCTGGGCCTGCCTAGGCCACTCAGAAGCCCCCCATGCCCATTCTCCAGCTGAGACTGAGGCTTGTCACACTGAGCCAGCTGAGGAAAAGCCTGAACTCTGGCCCTGTGACCCCCCAATATGGCAGCTCCCCCCAGCCCCTGCCCCCATGACCCGCTGCAGCAGTCCCAGCGCACCCTGCCCTGGGCTCACTACTGCCCCCCGGTTGTTTTCCTAGCACCGACTCCAGCCATCCAGTGGGGGCTGAAACCTCATAAAGCAGGTGAGTCTGTCTGCCCCGCCCCCACTCAGGGTCACTCTCCCATCAACCTGCTCCCCAGCCTGCCTCAGCTGTCAGGCACGTGAAGGCCAGGAAGTCCCTCCCTGAGTCTGTCCTCAGTCTCTCTTGCTGCTGTGTGAGCTCATTTCCTCTGGTTCTGTTCCCTGTGGATGGGGAGAGTCCCTTCCTCCTCCTCAGAGTCTCTGAGGCCCTGCTTGGCTCCCAAGGAGTTAGGGAAGCTCTGGGTGGGTCTTCCCCAAGGATCTGCATTCTCTCCACAGGGTACTTGCCTCTGAATGGCTTTGGACCACGAACAGAACTGGGCGAGGACCTCCTTTGCCTGAGTTCTCCTTCCTCTCTCTGTGCCTATCACTCCCACCCCTCTGCCTGCTCAGGATTGGGGGGTGGGAACAGAGATACGGGCTCTCTCTGATCCCCTTCTCTGACCCATTTCCTCCCCCCCAGGCTTTGGCGGTGGTCTCAAGCCCCAGAAAGTTGGTGATCACCCCCCCGCCGAGTCCTCCTCTTGACCTGGAGCTGGGTCTCCTTCATGGTGAGGCCTCCCGTTCCTGTCTCCCAGTTCACCCCTAAGCGAATACGGGTGGGCCATAATGGATGCCAGAACCAGGTGCTGTGCTGTCTCTGGTAAGAGTAAAGTGGCAGACTGAGGCCAGCTGGGCAGGGAAGCTGCCTAGAGGGAGGGCAGGGAAGGCTTTTGGAAAGAGGGACCCCAGAGGTTTCGTGGGGTCAGCTGGTGGAGGGTGGCCAGGATGTGCGAGGTGCTCTCGGAGTCATGTCTGCGTCAGTCTATCTGCCTCCTCCTGCCTCTCCGGGAGTGGCTCACCCTGGCCCCCAGTGCAGCCCCCATCCCCCGCAGGTTTGGGTTACAGGAACAGTGGTCTGGGAGCTGGGGTCTTGCCCGAGGTCCACCCGCAGCTAGGTGCTTGGGGGTGCTGGGAGGGCTGGGGGGACCGCTCCTTCTGCCCCTAGGCTGTTCTGACCTCTTTCCTTCTCCAGGGTTCCCTGGGGCCAGTGGCCTTAGGAAAGGTGAGTTCAACCCAGGGGACAGTGCCCAGGGGAGGGGAAGGAACATATGGGGGCTGGACAGAAATTACTTGGCTCTCTTGCAGGCTATGGGGATGTGTACCCCAAAGTGGCAACTCCAGCCTCAGAAGGAAATGGTAAGAAATGAGTATTTAGGGAGTAGAGTGAACCTTGTCAGGGGCTGTGGGAACCAGGCCAAGTGGGCAGGGGGCTGTAGCGCCCCTGGAGGACTGGGGCACCCTAGAAGTCCAGCTCCGGTGGGCAGGAGTGCCCACACCAGCTCTCCTCCTGCAGGTCAAGCAGGGGCCCTGAGGACCTCTTCCTGGCCCTCCCTCCAGCCGTGGGGGCTGCCTTGAAACCTGGACATGGAGCTGAAGGTGCATATCCAGGGGTGGGGGCCAACCGGGGTCCTGGGCCAGGCCCACCACAGCCCTGCAGAAATGGAGGGGGAGGTCCCGTGTTGGAGGGAGAGGGAGGGGACAGGAGGGAATGGACAGGATTGGGTGGGGCTGGAGGAGAGGCAGGCAGAGCAGGGCCCTGGAGCGTGAACCTGGGCAGTGGACCAAGACAAGATGACAGCCTGGAATGAGGGCCCCTGGGGACTCCGTGCTCCCACTTCTGTCCTCCTCTGCAGGGCCCTATGGGCAGCTGGAGCTCGGCACCCCCCTCAGTGAGTGGGGTCTCCCTGGAATTAGGGTGAAGCCGTGGTGGGTGACCCAGGTGCCCTGACTTGTCTGTGTGTGCCTTAGGGGGCCTTGAGGGCAAGAGAGGCGGCAGCGGCCCCCTGGGAAGTGGCTCCTGAGGTAAGAGGGAGCACAGTGACCCTGTTCCCCGCTCCCCCATGCCACCATCGCCCCCCCTCAGGCTGCACTGGAGAATGCCCAGCCCTTGGGAGAGAGCAGGGCCAGGCTTAGACCTCATCAGGACCTGCTCTGCCTCGTCCCAGGCCATGGCTCTCTTGGGAAATGCTGAGCACTGGAGCCCACCTGCTGCCCATCCTCAGCTCCTTGTGCGAGAGCCCGGTCTGCTGGGTGAGCATGGCCAGACCCTCACCCTTGGCTTCTGGCCTCTGGTCTCCTGCAGGCTGGAAGTGTTAATAAAGGCAACGTGCTTCCCTGTTTGCCTCTGTGCGCTGCGGTGGGGGATCGGCTGGCTGGGTGGGGGCGGCCTGGGTTTATTCATCCATTCATCCATCAGGCGGCAGTGTGGTTCTGTGCCAGGGGCTGTGCTCTGTGTTGGAGGGACATAAGAGAACAGGACAGACTCAGGGCTGCCCTTGGGGAAGGGGTGTCACTTGGTCACATCTGCTGGGGGACTCTGGTCCAAGTTAAGGCACTTGGGTGTTATTCATATCGTAATTTATATTCAAGTTATTAAACTAAAAAGTCTTTTTGTCCTTAAGTTTTTACTTGCTTTCAGATGTCACTGTACCGATTACTCTTATAATTTGGATGTAAAACTTACTTTCACGTTCTTTGATTATGCTCAGTTAGATTATACATTTGACAGATCAACTTCCCCCTCAATATTTAGCATGTCTTA
>JAQQAC010010882.1:28337690-28378248 GCA_029783875.1 Phataginus tricuspis | reverse complement strand
GGACCTGCCGCGCCTGCCCGCTCCCGCGCCGCCGCCGGCGCACCTGCCGCTGCCGCCGCTGCCCGAGGCTGCCGTCGCCGCCGCGCCCGGGCCCGTGGGAGCGCGCGGTCGACGGGCCCTGGGTGCCGAGCCGCTCCCGCAGCCTCTGCCGCCGCTACCCGCGCGGCCCTCGCCGTCCAGCCTGCTGGCGCCTCCCGCGCCGCGCGCCTTCTGGCCGCTGCCTGTCTTTCCCCCGCCGTCGGCGCCGCACTTCTACCTGTCACCGCCCTGCTGACGGCCCGGCCCGCCTCGGGCCTCCGACCCCGAGTGAGTAGGCAGCCGGGCACGGGCACGCAGACTGTGGCCTTCGCCACCTCCCCACGAGCAGATTCAGAAGGCGTGGGTAAGAGCCCAGCCTGGGGGAATAGGGAGCGGATGTCGGGTTAGCAGCCCGGGTGTGCGGGTGGGAGGGGCGAGTCTAAAAGTAAACTCCCTTTAAGATTAGGGTCTTTATTCCATTTTCCCTACTGCCCTACAGCAAGTCTCTTGCCTGGTTATTTGAGAAGGTAACTCATCCCGTGTGCTGATACACTAGCTGGTGATAGCGCTGGTGGCGCTGTGGGGCCCACAGCGCATGGCTTGAGGAAATGTGAACAGAAGTTGAAAATGCTTCGATCAGGGTACCCAAAATACCTACTTTTGCCTTATAAAATAAAGGGTTTGGATACCATCGTCAAGGTCCTTCTCTGCTTGTGTTTGTATAGCTTCTCAGGAACTCAGATCCGCTTTACAAGTCTTAAGAAGTCAAACTTTCAGCTGAAGGAGACCCAGGGGTCCGGAGTGCTGAGCACACCAGGAAAGTGGCAGTGTGGATGCACAGTCGATACTAGGCCCTGCGGAGGAGTGTCACCTGCAGGCACTGTGATGTCATCTCCCTCGGCCGGGAAAGCTCCCCCCCAAGGTGAGTCATGAGAGGAAGCCCCTGTTCTCTCCCCATCTTTTCTTGCCCTCCCCCGGTTTCTCTCCAGCGCATACAACTCAGAATAATGTCCCCTTTGTTACTCAGGTGGCCTGGGCTCAGGTAACCAGGCGGACGTCCTGTCTCAATGGGCTCTCACACAGCAGCTCAGGAGTGGTGTCAGGAAGCCAACTTGACCTTGAGGCACCTCTGAGAGTCTGGGACCCACGGGTAGAAAAGGCAGTGTGTGAGTTTCCTGCGTCTGCTTGAACAAATCACCACGAACTGGGGGACTTCCAACAACAGTCACGTCTTCTCTGGTGATTTTGGAGGCCAGGTGTCCAAACCCAAGGCCGTGCTCCCTCGCAGGGTTCCAAGGGACCCCCCCTCTCGCCTTCCGGCTTCTGGGGCTCCTGGTGTTCCTTGGCTGCGGCACACCCTCCAGTCTCTGCCTCTGCTGTTACATGGTCTTCTCTACTGTGTCTGTCTCTAATCTCCCAGTTTTTTTTTTAACAGCTGTCTTTGGAAGTAGGGCCCACCCTAAAAATCTCATTTTGAGATTTTTAACTTAATTACATCTGTAAAGACCCTTTTTTCAAATAAGGTGACACTCAGAGCTTCCAGGCCTTAGGACCTGGACATAGCTTTGGGAACCACTGTCCTGTCCATACAGGCATTTCCCTGTGGGGCTGGCCCAGCTCCCCTTACCATGTCTTAGCCCCTCTCCCTCGCTGACCTGGAGCTTTGGGCGCCCTTGGGATCTTCAGGCAGGAGCCAAAGGTATTAGCACCTTGATGAAGTTCTCACTGTCAGAGGAAGAAAATGGAAGCAGTGTCTTTCTCCTTTTCTGAGCTACGGCCACATTCCCATTCCTGTCGGCTCGCTGCTCCCTCCACCGCCTTTACATCCCCAGCTCCCCTCCTCTTTAAGGATCAGACAGCAAACATGGAAGGACAAGGCCTAATGTGTCCTCTGAAAGAGGACTGCATAAAGAGGGACAACTCCAGTCCCCGGCTCCACACGGGTAACTGCGGCTGCTTGAAAGCCAACAATTACAAGGGATAAAAATAAAGTCAGCTGCTGCCCAGCCAGTGGAGTCTGCACAGGTTTACAGGTGAAATCGCCAGTATGTTGTGGTCCCGAGTCAGTACCTATAGTGTTGCCCAAGGTGTGTGGGCACTTGCCACCTGGGCGAATGCCTGCAGTGGTCCTGGAGGTAGGCAGGGCAGACGTCTGTCTCCCTCCGCTTGGCCGTCAGGAGGCTCCTGAGATCAGGGCAGCTGTGACTTGCCCAGCGAGGTCCAACCCAGAGTGGATTAAGCTGCCCACTGCAGGTGGCGAGCAAGCAGTGCTTTCTGCACCAGGAACACAACGCCGAGAAAGGGAACGGGAGGGTGGCAGGTGGCTTCCCACGTAACCAGGTCCAGGTGTGGTTCTCTGTGGAGACTTAACAGCGCCGAGCCCGGAGGAGGTGGTGAGGAGGGAATGGCTGGTTGGGGAGAGGTGGGCAGAATGCAGGTGGGGCGGTGCAGGGGCGACACAGCTGGGGTGGTAGGGGGTCTGCCGCGCTGCCTTTGGAGAAAGGGCACCAGGAGGCCTGGCTTAGCCTCCCTGAGTGCTGCTGGCCGGCCTGGGCAAGGAGCTGGGCTTTGAAGTCCATCTGGGAGTGTCGGGCTTGTCCTGTTTACCGGTGCGCGCCCAGCCTGCTGGTCCGTTAGCGCTCCGGGCTGTTTCCTTGTCTGTAGAATAGGGGTGGTGAACCAATGGGAAACATTATGGACTCTGCACTTTTGGTTCGGGGTTTGGCTTTTACCTATAAAACCGGGGCCTTGGGCACCTTCCCAGAGGAGCAGCAGTACTGCCCCTGGAGGTGTTGTGCCGCCCCGTGCCCACCCCTGTACCCGTCCAGGCCCCACCGTGGCTCTTGTGACCATCAGCTCCACTCGGTCACTGGGTCGCTGTTCCCCTAAAAGGAGTGAGACTGGACGGGTACTTGGCTACCTCCACCCACCCGCATCTAAGCTGAGTCCCAGTTTCTTCCGCAGTGAAGCTTCTCACCCCTTGGCCCTCCCAGAGAGAACACAGGCCAGGGCCAGTCCCGTCCCTCCCTGAAGGTGGTGAGCGGGAGGCCTCACTGCCCTGTGCCTCTGTTTCCCTCCCTGGTTTTCAGTGAAAAGGCTCCCCTCCCCCACCTCTCTCCCCGCAGGGCAGATGGGAGTGGGGATTCCAACGGATGTGTTAAAGTGCCATTGAGATGGTAACTGCCCCGAGGGAGTCCCTACCTCCATATCAATAGCATTCCAGCCCAAGTCGCGGTCCCTGCCTAGACCCGACTTTAACCCTTTGGCACCCAGGTCCTGAGGGCAGGAGGCACGGCTGCCTGGGTGCCCCGGGATGTGTCCCCTGCTTCACACCCCCTCCAGCAGGCGGCTCCTCCAGTTTTGCCAGTTCTCCTGACAGTTTTAACACTTTCAGGCTGGTGGCGGGGAGCGCCTTGTCTTGTCAAAGGCGGAAAGGGTGGGGGAGGAAGCTGAAGCCCCCGGGCCATCCTGGTGGCATGTCCAGCTGGGATGGTCTCTCAGCGTGGAGAGTGAAAGAGGGGGTGTCTTCGTTCCTGGGCCAGCCAACCCCTGGCAGTGCCGGGTCTCCCTCTGCTTGAAGGTAGAGATGTTAGGCCAAAGAGGGATTGGGGTCTAAAAAAGGCAGGGTCATCTCTGGCCACAGGGTTTACCGGGTGTGTGCAGCCCCCCACAGGCCGCATAATAAGTTGGGGGATTGGAGCTACCTGGGGTACTGGTGGGCCCTAGAAGTGGGCCCGACGTGACCAACCGTCCTGTGCAAACCAGGAGGCAGGAGGCGGGCTTTCTCTGGCCCGGGAGAGAAAGGGCCCTGGGCTGGGGCTGCCCAGGATGAGTTCTTGTGGGGGGGGGTCGGTGGACCCCTCCAGAGACCTGGGCCGCTGCTGCCTGACACCTGCTCAAACCTGTGCAACTGGATTCCTTGAGGCCCGGAAGGCTGCAGAGGGAACCCTCTGAAGGCTTACCTCTATTTTGGCTTCTCAGCCACCTCCTCCCCCAGTGAAATCTGAGGCCCAGGCGCTGGATGAGCCAGACAAATCCCCCAAGATTCGCGCACCCATCAGCCAGCAGGGGAGGAGGGACTGGCTGTCTTCCAGCCCCCGAGCATCAGCCCCTCCAGCCTGCGGCCAGGGCCGGGACCACCAGGCCAGCCCCTCGTGCTGGAAGCGCAGCCCTGTGGGGATGCACTGGGCATGGAGGAAGCCCTAACCCTTTTAGGAGGAGGGGTTCTCAAGATTTTGGGGGTCACCAAAATCCAAAGTCCAACCCACCCAGAAGCAATGACCCACTGGAAATGAGAATACTTTATGAATAAAGCCCCACTGAACAGGGGAGGAGGCTTTTAGCACACCCCCCACCCTGCCCTACAGCCATGCAGTGGCCAGGCCTGCATGGGGGCCTCCCAACCCTGCCGCACTGGCTGGTTAGCCCAGCTAACGGTGCTTGGGCCTTCCAGGAGGAGCGTGGAAGCGAGGCTCTGTGAAGTGGGGGCCCAACTCTGCCTTTGGGAGTCTTCCCGGCCACTCTGGCAGAGTTCTCATCAGGGCCTGCTTTTCCCTTAGTCCTTAGCACCCAGGGAGGACTCTGAGGGAGCGCAGGACTCCCCCATAAAATTAGGGCTTGTGTTTGTGGGTTCCACTAGGTTTCTCAAAGGGGTCTTTGACTCAAGGAGGTTAAGTTCCTTGACCTCCTATGATCTGTCCTGCACTGGCGGGAGGAGGGGGGGGTGAAGGCAGGATTTGAGCTGTAGTCTGTATGTCCCAGGCTGCCCCGGTGGCAGGGGGTGTCAGAGGCTCCGAGAGGGTCTCACAAGAGGCTCCTTCCTGAGGGCTGTGAGACAGGGTTTAGGGATGCCTCAGGGGCCCCCCCACCCAGTGGTGTCTTGCCCAGAGTGGCCCCTCACCGCCGGTGGAAGGTAGGCGGGTCCTGGGCCGCCACCCCACCCACACATGGCTCCTGTCCTCTCCGCCCAGCCTTTCATCCCAGCTCCCGTGTTCCCCTCCTCCACTGCAACAACTGCTCCTTTCTTCCCTGGCCCCTAGAGGCCTCCAGCAGCTCAACTTGGCCCCCATTTTCAGCAGCGGGGATGGGGAGGGCACACCTGAGCTGAACTAGAAGCGGGGGGGTGGTTTTCTAGGCCGTTGCCTGGGCGATGCCACCTGAGCTGGGTGCCAGGCACCTGTTGCCCGGGGAACAGTGCAGGCAGGCCTCTCCCTTGGGTGCACCAGGGCCACTGGGCGGAGACAGGAGACGGGTCAGATTCCAGAGGGTCCCGGGCGGGCGGGCGGGCGGGAGGACAGGCGGGGGTGTGCAATTTGTGATACTGGGGAGGCTGGGGTACATTTGCATCAGAAATGGAATGGGGTACGGGAGGGGTGCTGGGAGAGGAGGCGTCTCAGGACAGCAGCCGAGCCCCCACACCCCATCCTGAGCAAGTTACTTGTTTACCATCCCCCCATCCTTCCTCTCTGGCTGGTCCTCCACGTCCCCATTCCTGTGTTCCTGCATTTCCCCTTGCACCGAGCTTCTTTCTCCCTCGTTCCTATTCACGGCACCCCCTCGCCCCTGAGGCCTTCCATCTTGCCCCAGCCCCGCCCCCGCCCCAGCTCTGGCTTTCCCAGTTGTGCACTCGCTCCTCCCCTGCCTCGGCCTTAAAACCCCGCCTGCAGCTGGGAGCCAGGAGAGTCCCCAGGTGGCCCTCACCGAGGCCGGTAAGCTTCCCACTCCGTTGGTGGGTCAGACAGGCGGAGGCTAGGACCTGACTGCAAGGTGGCAGGACCAGAAGCCCTGGGCATCCGATGGGTGACTGGACCCTTGAGGGACGCCAGCTTCTCAGCTACCAGCTGAGCAGGACCGTGAGATTCATTTCTGTTCGTCGAATATTGGAGACACACCTGTGACGGGCTCAAAGAGGTGTTTTGTGAGAGGCCCACAGATGTGAGGACTACCTGGCGGGAACAGCGACACCCTCCCACTGGGCACCAAGCCCCCACCACCCAGCTCTGAGTCAGCCAGGCTTCCTAGGGTTGAGAAGACCAAACTGAAAGGCAGATGGCTTCCACTGGCCTAGAACTCCTGGGCATGACCCTGGCCGTGCTGGGCTGGCTGGGGACCCTGGTGTCCTGTGCCCTGCCTCTGTGGAAGGTGACTGCCTTCATCGGCAACAGCATCGTGGTGGCCCAGGTGGTGTGGGAGGGGCTGTGGATGTCCTGCGTGGTGCAGAGCACCGGCCAGATGCAGTGCAAGGTGTACGACTCACTGCTGGCACTGCCCCAGGACCTGCAGGCGGCCCGGGCCCTCTGCATTGTTGCCCTCCTGCTGGCCCTGCTCGGCCTGCTGGTGGCCATCACAGGAGCCCAGTGCACCACCTGCGTGGAGGACGAGGGCGCCAAAGCTCGCATTGTGCTCACCGCGGGAGTCGTCCTCCTCCTCTCGGGCATCCTGGTCCTCATCCCCGTCTGCTGGACAGCCCACGCCATCATCCAGGACTTCTACAACCCCCTGGTGGCTGAGGCCCTCAAGCGGGAGCTGGGGGCCTCTCTCTACCTGGGCTGGGCAGCGGCCGCCCTGCTTATGCTAGGTGGAGCCCTCCTCTGCTGCACATGCCCCCCGCCCCAGATCGACCGGCCCCGAGGACCGAGGCTGGGCTACTCCATCCCCTCTCGCTCAGGCGCATCAGGTTTGGACAAGAGGGACTACGTGTGAGGTGGAGGGGGCCCGGAAGCCTGTTACTCAGAGCTCTCATCTTGTGCTGGATGCCCCGCCCTAGCCCTTACCTTTCACTGTCAGCCCCTCTCCCAGGTGAAGCCACACTCCAGAAGTTCCAGCCAGGCCTGGCTGCAGGGCTCACCTTAGCTGGCCCGGCTGGGTCCAGACCCTCCTCAAAGGGGTCCCTAACTTATGTCCCGCCCCCATTTCCACCCAGGCAGGGCCAGAGCTGATGGGGCACACTGGCCGGCCCCTGCCTGTCTCCTCCCAGCTGTTCTCTACTGTCCAGGACTCAGGCTGGCCTCCACTCTCTTCCTGAGGCCTCCCTGCCCCGGCATCCTGGGCCTCACCAGGGCAGTAGCTCCAGGGCTGCAAACAGGGAGTGGTCATGCTCTCCCGGCCCTGGAGTCGGTCTCCTCCAGCCTGGCCACCACCTGCATCCAGAGAGGCAGGACTGGAGGCCCAGCCCATCATGCTACCCCACCCTCACCTGCAAAGTCAGGAATAAAGAGAGCATTGGTACCTGGCTCCTTCGATCTGTGGTCGGCAGGAAAGACCAGGGGGCCTCCCCGGCACAGTGGAGCCAAGGCCCGCTCCAGGTCTCTCCTGGTGGGTGACCTCACTCAGGCACGCAAACCATGAGGGCAGCAAAGGCAAGCCACGGGTGCCCAGCTTCTCCTGCCAGGCTGGCACGCAGCAGACCCCCAGCAACACCAAGGCAAGTAACAAAAGATGCTTTATTTAGTAAAAACTGGTGAGTGCGGGCAGGGCATGGCAAGAGTGGGCAAGGGCTGGAGGTGAGAGGGTCAGGGGTCTGCAGCACCGCTGGGATGTGACTCCGGAGGGAGAGCCGGAGGTCAGAAGACTCGAGGTGGGTGGTTCTTTGGTAACTTATCACCTGCTCTTCCAGTGGCTCGTGAGGTTCAAGAGTCCCTGAGGGTTCCGAGGTCTGGCCAGCAGAGGGGTGCTTTTCCCTGCAAGCCCGGGGATGCCCTGCCCCAGCGCAGCAGGAATTCCTGAGGACGGGCCGAAAGCCCCTGGACGGCATGCAGCCTTCACACTGGGCCCACAGCTCCAGGTTGGCCTCCGAGCTGGGGACGTCCAGGGTGGGGAGAGATCCAGAAACTTGGGAGCATCACCTCTTTGGCTCCATCACTCGAACATGAGAAAAGCCAGCAGCAGAACCCAGGTGGGAGCCCAAGTTTATTCTTGCTGGGTTACCAAAAGGATTAAAAAATACAGCCCTCCTCCCACAAAAAGTAGAAACAAAAGATAAAAAACAACCCCAAAGCTGCCACAGACCACCATCTCAGTGGCTCTAACTCAGGGATTAGGCTCCCCAGTCAAGGGAGACTCTACTTCCCTACCTGAATTAGACGTAATTCTTAGTGGGGTACTCAGAGGGACCCCGAGGGGCGGTATGTGGGGCAGATGCTGAGTAGCGGGCTATGTAATGGCTGGAGCCCCGGGACCCCCCAGAGGGGCAGGTGCAGCAGAGCAGCCCCCCACCCAGCAATAAAAGGCCAGAGGCTGCCCAGCCCAAGTAAAGGGAGGCCCCCAATTCCCGCTTTTGGGCCTCAGCCACCAGGGGATTGTAGAAATCCTGGATGATGGTGTGGGCTGTCCAGCAGATGGGGATCAGGGTCAGGACCCCTGAGATGACAAAGATGATCCCAGAGGTGAGCACCAGACGGGCCTTGGAGTCCTTGTCCTCCACACAGGTGGTGCACTTGGCCCCGGCAAGGTAGACCAGCAGGCCGAGCAGGGCCAGCAGGAGGGTGATGACACAGAGGGCCCGGGCAGCCTGCAGGTCCTGGGGCAGCGCCAGCAGCGAGTCGTACACCTTGCACTGCATCTGGCCGGTGCTCTGCACCACGCAGGACATCCACAGCCCCTCCCACACCACCTGGGCCACCACGATGTTGTTGCCGATGAAGGCAGTCACCTTCCACAGGGGCAGGGCACAGGACACCAGAGCATTCACCCAGCCAAGCAGTGTCAGAATGATCCCCAGGATTTGCAGACCAGCAGAGGCCATGGTGAGGTTGAGGCTGAGGTTGAGAGGAGCTGCAAGGGGGGAGAGAAACAGAGTAATATTAAGATGGGCTGACCCAGACCCCATGTTCCCAGTGAGTCCTAACCCCCATGCTCCGTACTGTGGCCACAACACAGGACACCAAGAGTGTGAACCTGGGGAGTCCAGACACCAGGTCCTGTAATGTAGGCAAGGCACACTCTGCAAGCCTCATTTTCTCATGGACAAAACGAGCATTTATTTGTTCCCCTAGTTATGTAACAGGCATGGGTTTCTAAGAGGGAACAAGCAACCCAGTTCTGGCTGTTTGGGTGCAAATGAAATGCAGTTGCTAGTCCTTGCTTGCAGCCACTCTGGGGACATTTCATCAAACTGCAAAGTGGCAAAAAGGATGAAACAGAGTAAAATTTCCAGGCGGATTCCGCGGGGCACAGAGGTGGTGGGTCAGCTCCTGCCATGTCTTTCAGTCTCAAAACTTGTCGACTTCAACACCAAGATTAGAGATCTAGGCTTCTTCCCACCACCCAACAACAGGAGTGTCCAAAACCTTCATCCCAACGTGGTTCCGGACCCCCAGGCAGGTGCTTACTGGTTTGATTGTGACATCCTGGGCTCCCTGTGGACATAGCCACCGCCTGGGCCAGGCCTTCCCCAGCCCAGCCCCAATCCAAGCTGGGAGGGGCAGGAGATGGAAAAAACAAACAACTCTCCCACCCAAAAGCACCGCCTTCTCCGCTGGGTCTTGCTCATGTCCTCTGCGAGGGGCCGCATACTCCCAAGGTTGGGGACCCTTTCTTGTATATTCTTCCCCCAAATATCCTCTCAAGAAACAACCCCCTAAAAGGAGCTAAAACCCCTGGGGTCTAACCAGCAGCCAGCTACTCTGCAGTAGCCCCGGCCCCCACCCCTACCTGGCTCCCCTCACGTCCCACTTCCCGTTACGGAAGTCCATGGGGATCAGTTCTGTTCAGGCCCCTGAAGCGGCTTTCCTCTCTACTGCCAAAGTTCCCCTACAGTGCTTGGACCTAAACTTTACACAGGCTTCAGTTAAGTGTGGCAGGGCTGACTCCACTCCCCATTTGCACCTAGCCCAAAACCCGGGCAAGCCCCCGACCTCGGGGAGACCCAAAGGGGTGGGCCAGCCCCAGCTCATCCCAACCCGGGTGTTAAACTCCACGCGGGCCTCCCGGCACCTCTGCCCTCCAAGAGTGTCCCTACCCTCGACCCCTTCCCCTTGCACACACTATAGGCTCCACCCGGTTCGAGAGTGCCCACTTCTGCTCTCGATCCCCATTTCCCTTCTGAGTCCGGCCCGAGGAAGGGTATCCTCAGCTCCGCAGTCAGGGAGCAGCGCGCCGGAAGGGCTTCCAGGTTGCGCTAGCAGCAGGGTCGGCTCCCCAGGTGAGGGGGAGGGGGAACCCCGCGCCCGAGAGCAGCGCAGGCGGGGGAGGGGTGTCTGGGTTTCAGTGCCTTTGTCCCGGGGGAGGGGGAGGGGCGTTTAACCCTTCCAAGCCTGCCGAAGGACCCGATCAGCTCCCGAGGCTTCGGTGCAGCCCCCGGCCCAGGGGCTCGCCACCCCGAGATCAGTCCAAGTTCCCCACAAGCCGCCCACCCACGCCTCGCGCCCCCTGCGCCCGGCTCCTCTAGACGTCCACGTCCTCCCCAGTGCGCACACTTCCTTCCCCCAGCCTCACCTGCCAAAGAGCCTTCCGACCTTTCCAGGAGCCCGCCGAGTGCGGAAATGGGGGAGGAGGCGGGGGTCTTAAAAAGGCAGTGACGTCACCGGACCACCGCCCAGGGGAGGGGCACAGCCCCGCAGGAGACCGCGGCGGGAGCGCAAATCCCAACCTCGTCGGTCGGCGGCGCTCGAGCCTGGGGCACTTCTGTTGGCTGAAGTCGGGGCCCGCGGAGGGCGCGGGCGCAGGACGTGTTGCTGATGGCAGCCCGGCTCTTGGCTTCTCCACTTACTAGCGCTGTGACCTCGGGAACTCACCTAACCTCGAGCTTCAGTTTCATTCCCTGAAAGATGGAGACAAGCCCACATTTTACAGTGTAACTATGTCCTGTGTCGAAATGTCCAAATTAAAGGACACATTTTTTTAATTATGTAATTATTTTAAATTATGTAGCCCTTAAAAAAGCTCCAGTTATCTGTCCGATGGGTTGTTTTTGATTCGTGTCTGATGCCTCCCTAACACACACTTCCTGGACTTGAGCACCCAAAGGGCAGGGTGAGGTCTGTGCCCCTGCAGGGTCTCAATCAGAAGCGTAGCGAGACAGTGTTTGTTGAGCGAATGACCGAACTTAGCGGGCCAGCCGGGGCAGGCGGTCCAGGCACGGATCGCGGGGCGGGCCAAAGCGACGGGCCCGCCCCGGAAGGCGGGGGCGGGGGCGGGACCGCCGCTGTGGATAGCGGCCGGCGGGCAGCAGGCCCAGACGGCAGCAGCCGCTGAACGCGCACCATGGATCCCGGCTCGCAGCGCCCGCTGCTGCGACTCCTCGTGCTGGGGCTTGGGCTGGCGCTGCTGCGGGCTGCAGCCGGGGAGCGGATGCCAGGTAGGCCGGGCGCGGGGCGGAGCAGGGCGGGTGGGCGCGGGGGCCGGGGAAATCCCAGGCGTGGGGGATCGGCATTGACGGTCCGAACTGTGGGGACTAGGCGGACCTCCAGACCCTGGGTCAGGTGGTCTCCAGACCTGGCTTGTCCCCTGAACAGGGGAGGTCCCGTCTCTCTCCAAACTTTATCCGCAGTCCAGGCCTCAGTTTCCCGCCTGTCCACCTGAGTGGGGGTGGGGTTCTGTCCTGAAAGTCCGGACTCGGAAGTGGAGAAAGAAAGTTTGAGGGCGGGATGTCCTGTCAGGTCAACGGGCACGCCCCCAGCCTGGTCAGTACCGGGTCTTCCCAGCCCTAGTGACCGAAGAATCAGGGGGCTGGGAGACGGTGTCGAGAGGCACGAGGGTCTTTGCCCCCTCTACCATGTGGGGTGCCCCCTTCCATCCGGTGACTTAAGTGCCCAGCTATGCGGGGGGAGGGACCCGGGTCGGGCCCAGTGCCCAGGAGTGAGTCACCCGCCGGTGGCGGGGTTTGTGTGTGTGTGTGTGTGGGGGGGGAACTGACCCCCAGTGTCCCGCGCTACGCCCCCTCCCCCCGCGCCGGCGTGTCCCGGTCGGGCCTTGCGGTCACCTGTGAGGAATGCGGGGAGAGGGCGCCGGTGACTCACGTTATTTGAGCCGGCCGACCCTGACCTCAACCCCCAGAATAGCCGCGCCCCGCCCCAGCCTCTGACCCGCGGCCCCCTCCCCAGGCACCACCCCCTGCTCTCGCGGCAGCTCCTGGAGCGCGGACCTCGACAAGTGCATGGACTGCGCGTCGTGCCCGGCGCGACCGCACAGCGACTTCTGCCACGGCTGTGAGTGGGGGGTGGGATCAGAGACGAGCGGACACCAACTTGGGGGATAGCGTTGCCGGGATGGAGAGACCAGCAGTGGGCTTCCCATCTGGGGAATGAATGGAGGAGGCGGGAGTGAGGAAGGGACTTGGATCAGGGTAAGGGGCCCCCACCAGGGAAAGGCTTGAAGCGCAGATCGAGGGGGCGGGGCTCGTACGCAGAGGGGCGAGGTCTGACTTCGAGTCCCGGCACCAGGCGCTGCGGTCCCTCCAGCCTCTTTCCAGTTGCTGTGGCCCATCTTGGGGGGCGCCTTGAGCCTGGCCCTTGTGCTAGGACTGCTTTCCGGCTTCCTGGTCTGGAGACGGTGCCGCAGGAGAGAGAAGTTTACCAGTACGTACGCCTGGCCCACCCTCCACTGCCCCGTCATTCCTCAACACTTCCCCTGCTCTTGACCACCCCTCTTCTTACCTTGCAGCCCCCATAGAGGAGACCGGTGGAGAGGGCTGTCCGGGCGTGGCGCTGATCCAGTGACAGTGAGCACCCCCTGCCAGCGAGAGGCCCCACCCACTCATCATTCATTCATTCATTTTGGAGGCAGCCCCTGCCTACCAAACACAGGCGGAGTCAGGCTGCTCCAACCACAGGGGTGTGGAGGGATGCGGGATGGGTGAATCACTTCTCTGGGGCCTGGACCCAGACTTAAGAGGAGGCTTCCGAGGTGTCTGACTGCCCTGCCTGTGGCCCAGGAACAAACACAGAGACCCATGCCGGCTCCCTCCACAGCTGACACCAAGGAACTGCAACATTTGCACAAGGGGTTCCCAACCCCCAACCATGGCCTGGGGGCCAGGCTGACTTAAGGGAGACACAAGACCAGGCTCCACCACTCAGATGTACCGAAATTCTACCAAGGGGGTCTCAGCCTGGGGGGTTAGGGACCTGTTCCTAACACTAGAGGGCTGGCCCTCTAGGGGGCTGGCCCTCAGACACTGCCCCCTCCAGCCCCCAAAGGAGGGAAATATTTATTTTGGGGAGAACATTTGGAGGGGAGGGAGAATTTATTAATAAAAGAATCTTTAACTTTAAATGGTTTGGAGAGTGGCATGATCCCCAGCCGACTTCCAGAGCTGGAGGGAGGAGTGAGTCACCGCGGGGGCGGGGTGAGGCTGTGACTCACACATTCTCAATGCCTGAGCCCAGCCTGCCAGAACCTGGCCAGGCCCTGACCGTTTTTTCCAGGGAAGATCTTGAGAAACCCCAGAATCCAATGCCCCAGGCTTCCCTCACCCCTTTTCCAAAAGGCCCCAGGTTCCAGACTGAAGCCTTCATTTGCTCATCAATCTTTATTCAGTTCTGGGGATACAGTGCCTCCCTTCCAGGCTCCTGTCCCTTCCACCCCAGGGCTCCATGGGGTCCAGTGTCCTCTGTTGGGGGTACGTCCTGGTACCCAGAGGTCTGTTCTGAGGATAAACAGGACAGCTGGTCCCTTTATGAGGGTGCAGTTCTCCTTGTGGGGAAGAAGGAAGGTAGGCAGGGGGCACTGCCTGCCAGCACTCAGATCTCCATTATGTCCCCAGGTGGGGTTGCAGGGTAGTGGGGTGTAGGGGTGTCTCCCAGCCTCAACAGCCGGAGGGCCTCAGGGATCAGGTTCCCAGGGTAGCGCCAGAGAAGAAGCTCAGAGCAAGGGCTCCTGGAAGAGGAAATGACAGGATGGGGCTGAGGTTGGCCTGAGAGCCACCTCCCACCAGGTCCAGGTCCTCAGGGGCTGTTGGGCTGCCAGCACCTTCCAAGTAGCCAAGATGGGAAACAACAAAAGTCGGCTAGAAGCTAAAAATAGCAGGATGAGGCAGGGCCTGGAGGTTGGCTCCCAGGACTGGGTGTGGTTCTCCAGACGGCCCAGACAGTGGACGATGGACAGAGAATGGTGCCTACCTGAGTGGAGGCACAGCTGGGGGGAAAGCCATGGGGCGACTGCAGTAAGGGTGGTCATTGTGCAGGCTGAGCCGAGAGAAGTGGGTGGCCATGTTCTCTTCTGACAGGAACTGTTTGCGCAGGGGCTCCCTGGGGAGAGACGGGGAGGCAGGCAGGCTGCAGTTTCGGAAAGGAGGCAGTCTGACGGGGACCTGAGGTGACAGAGGTCTGGTTGGGAGTCCCTCCCTGCCCCCAAACTCACTGCTCCTCCTCCAGGCGTCGCTTGGTGCTCATGGGCACAGCTTCTCGGAGAGAGGAGCTGAGAAGAAAAGAGAGCCAGGTGCACCCCACCCTTTTGGCCCCATCCCATGCTCTGCCCTCGTGAGCCTGCAGCGGCAGCCAGGACCCCCCAGCCCATCTCAGCTGACACCTAAATTACCCCCATCTCGTGAGCCATCCATCAACCTGCCTCGGAAATCTCAGTTCATGCCCAAGCCTTGCCGACTAGCCCCACCTCATGTCATCCTACAGATCAGCCTTGAGCCCACAGCCAAAGCTCCTGCGCCCCTGGGCCAGGCCCACCCCAGGCCCTCACACACACCTCGTGTCCAGGCCTCGGGGCGTTCCTGAGGCGGCCCGCGAGTCGCGCTGGGCCCGACCCGGGGGACCTCGCCCTAAGGGCTGCTGCAGGATCATTGGGTTTCGGGGTCCTGCGGACAGAGGGGTGGGAACTCGGGGTAGGGGCGTGGCCACAGGTGGGCGTAGCCAAGCGAAAGGGCGTGGTTCTGGGGCTGCGCGCAATGGCGAAGTTCGGCGCAGGCGCAGAAAGCGAGCAGCGCGCGGCAGCAAGGCGGTTTGTGTTGGCTCGGAGGAGCGGAGGAGGGGACCCGGCGTAGCAGGATTGCGGCGGGTGCCACTTAGTGTCGGGTATCTTCGCAACAGTCGCCTCAGCTCCTGGGGCTCAGGGTCGCACGCAGCGGCCGCCTCTACGCCGGACCAGTTGGCGCTGCTCACGCGGTGGGCCGCCCCCAAGACGGGCCGCTCGCGGGCACATCCGGATTCGCGAGGCTGAGTCGTGCGCGGAACACTCTGGGAATTGTAGTTCTCCAGATGGAGCGAGCCGTGCCGCCAGCGATGCCTATGGGTCAGGTGAGGCGGGCATCGTGCGCGGTGACTTCTGGGGTATGTAGTCCATGTCCGGCTCGGAACGGGAGTGGGCGAGGAGTCGTTCCTTGAGCCCTGTTTTGCGTGGGTTGTTGGTGGGACTCGGACTGTGACCCAGGGGCGGAGAGAAACCCAAAAATACCTGACTTAGAGCTCAGTATGGTCTTCTGTATTTGGGTAATAGAGGCATTTTTTAAGCACCTTCTGTGAGGCAGCCCTATGCCAAGCTCTTTACGTACAGTTTTTCAACCAATCATGACAGAATCTCCCATGAGTTCCATTTGACAGTTGAGGAAACTCGGAGCACAGGCTGGGTGGTTGCTTAGAGTCCTGCTATGCATCACGCTTCAACTCGCCCCTTCCTCAGCCTGTTCTTGGAGCCACTCCCAGGACTTTATGGGCAGGTGCCCGCTCTGCGTGCCGCCTTAAAGGAGGGTTGAGAAGGCTGGACTGGCGGCGGGGGAAGCAGGAAGGCATGTGTGGATCAGAGGTCCCAGACAGCCTTCATCCAGCCTTTCCCCACAGATGGAAGTGTTTCAGGCCCTGCAGCGGCTGCACATGACCATTTTCTCCCAGAGTGTCTCTCCTTGTGGGAAGTTCCTGGCAGCTGGCAACAATTACGGACAGATAGCCATCTTCAGGTACTTTGTCCCTATTCCCACCACCCATTTGCTTTGCAGCGTGACCCCGCTGGGACTGATGTCCCCTGCTGATTCTCAGCATCCCCTCCCCTCTCCAGCTTATCTGCTGCTTTAAGCTCTGAGGCCAAAGAGGAAAGTAAGAAGCCCATGGTGACCTTCCAAGGTGGGTACAGCCATGGAGTCTGGCTTAGGGGCCCCCACAGTAGAGAAGGGGAGCAGGAGAGGATCACTCAGGTTCTGTACTTTCATTTAGCCCATGACGGGCCTGTCTACAGCATGGTCTCCACTGATCGGCATCTGCTCAGTGCTGGGGATGGGGAGGTGAAGGCCTGGCTCTGGGCGGAGATCCTCAAGAAGGTAAGGAGCATGGGGTTGGGGGACGGGCTGGGATGCCTAGCCCCAGGGAGAGCCTTTGAGATCACCCAGTGTTTTTCTCCATGAAGGGTTGTAAGGAGCTGTGGCGGTGTCAGCCCCCATATAGGTGAGCCAGGGCCACATGGGTAGAGGGCACGTGGGGGTGAAGGTAGTGTTTCACCAGAGCTGACCCTGCTTTCCCTCCCCCAGGACCAGCCTGGAAGTGCCTGAGATCAATGCTTTGCTTCTCGTCCCCAAGGTCTGAGCCCTTTGTGACTGGGGTTCTACCCTGCCCTGTGCTTGGCCCATACTTTGACCCTTTTCTCCTCTCTCTGTTCCGATTTGATGTGACTGCCAACCTCACCCTGTCTTCCTTCTTAGGAGAATTCCCTCATCCTGGCGGGGGGAGACTGTCAGTTGCACACGATGGACCTTGAGACAGGGACCTTTACGGTGAGCAGGTTGTGGAGCTGGGGCAGTGAAGGCCAGGTGGTGGTGGGAGTCATTCTTTCTGGATCTTGTCCTAACACTGCCCCTGTCCCTGCAGCGGGCCCTCCGGGGCCACACAGACTACATCCACTGCCTGGCACTACGGGAGCGGAGCCCCGAGGTGCTGTCGGGTGGGGAGGATGGGGCTGTGCGGCTTTGGGGTAAGGGAGCTACTGCTTGGAGGGAAAGATGGTGGTGAGGGAAGCTAGGTCCAGTAGAGATACATCTCATGGTTCTTCTTCCACAGACCTCCGCACGGCCAAGGAGGTCCAGACCATTGAGGTCTACAAGCACGAGGTGAGGGCATGCCTGACCCCCTGGCCTCTCTGCCTCCTCCCGTGCATCTTCACCTCCTCCCTCCTCCCTCCCAGGAGTGCTCGAGGCCCCACAATGGGCGCTGGATTGGATGTTTGGCAACTGACTCAGACTGGATGGTAAGCTGGGCAGAGTGCAGGATGGGGTGGCTGCTCGAGGCCTTACAAGCTGAGGGCCTATAGCTCATGGCGGCTGGGAACCCCCTGCCTTTCTGCCTAGGTGTGCGGAGGGGGCCCAGCCCTCACCCTCTGGCATCTCCGCTCCTCCACGCCCACCACCATCTTCCCCATGCGGGCACCACAGAAGCGTGTCACCTTCTACCAAGACCTGGTGAGGCCCTATACCGTGCTCTGCCACCCATGCCCAACTTCCCTCTCCCGCCCTGGTCCCTAAACCCCTTCCTGTCCTCCACAGATTCTGTCAGCCGGCCAGGGCCGCTGTGTCAACCAGTGGCAGCTTAGTGGGGAGCTCAAGGCCCAGGTGCCTGGCTCCTCCCCAGGGCTGCTCAGCCTCAGCCTCAACCAGCAGCCAGCAGCTCCCGAGTGCAAGGTGCGTCCCGCAAGGGGCTGTGGGGGTCGTGGTAGGCCAGGTCCCCAGGCAGGTAAGTCATCCCCTTCTTGCCTCCAGGTCCTGACAGCCGCAGGCAACAGCTGCCGGGTGGATGTCTTCACCAATCTGGGCTACCGCGCCTTCTCCCTATCCTTCTGACCTCTGGCAGCAGACACCCTTTGTCCCAGGGGTCAGTGTGCTTTTTTTTTTTTTTACAAATAAAATGTCAGGCTTTTCTGTTCAAGAATGGAGGCCAAGTCGGTGTAATGATTTATATATTACTCTGATTTTGATGCATAAATACCCCTCCACCTCCGCCTTGGAGCATGCCAGAGTGGGGGTTTTAGTGCTTAGAAAAGACAGACCTCTATAGATTTGAAAGACAGCCCTGCCCCACCTGCCCCTGCTCCCAGTGAGCCCCTGCCCAGCCTCCCGGGGCGGGGAGGGCACTAGTCCCCTTTGGAAGACAATCGGGGCCCTGCAGCTCCAATGGTCTGAAGAGTAAAGTGAGCCAGAGGGGGCATGAGCGGCTCCCTTGGCCCGGCCCTCAGGTCCTTCGGAAGAGGTTGCTGAGGAAGCCGCCGGCGGGCCCAGGGCCCAGGCGCAGCGAGAAGCGCGGCGCGGGGCGGCGCGGGGCGGATCTGTCCGCACTCTGCTCTTTCTGGCGTTGCAAGCGCAGCTGCTGCCCTATCACCACCTGCATGTCGTCCTGCGGGCAAGGCAGCAGGGCGGGAGGGGCGGGTCAGCGTGCCGGCCCCGTCCCGCCGGGCTCGTCCGCGTGCTGGGCCCGCCCCTCACCTGCCAAGCCTCCAGCTCTTGCGTCAGCGCCACCTTCTGGCGGATGGTACGAAGAAGCTCCCGGGAGAGGGAGTCCCGCTCCAGGGAGACGCGGCTGAGTTCCAGGGACAGTTCGAGGGCCCTGCAGGCAAGCGGTGCAGAGAACGGGTCTGAGGGCCCTGGGAACTCAGCGAGCAGGGTGGCGGGGGGCTCTTGGACCCGGCGGGATTGGGGGTTGCTAACACCGAAACCAAGGGGGTCAGAGGGGATAATTATAACCCATGTCACACGTGGATAAATGAAACGCCCAGAAGGGCCTGTAGCCGCGCTGGGGCTATGGTGGAAGCTGGCAGAGGCTCACTTGTTCACCGCCTCGTCCCGGTCGGAGAGGGCGCCGCTTAGGGCCTCCTCCGGGTCCTCTTGCGCTCTTAGCTCTTTTTGCCTTTGCATTTCCTCCCGCAGGGACTGTAGCTCAGCACGCTGCAGCGTGACCTGCAGGCAGGAGAGGGGCCAGAGAGGCAGGTAGGCCTCTGGGTATCTCAGCTCCTGTTCTTCCTGGCTCGAACTCTCCTGGCCCTCCCCTGCCTGTTCCCTAAACACCCCAGACAGCTATGGCCCTGTGCTGGAAATGAAAATTCTGAGCTCCCAAACTGGTGCAGGGTGGGCTGGGGTGGGACTGGGTGGGTGTGTAAGCCTGCATGGGGAGGCACTGGGATGTGAGACTAAGGAGGAAGTGTGGTCCAGGAAGTCTTCCTGGAGGAGGTGGCGTACAGGCTGGCTCTTGAAGCATGACTGCAAGTTTGTTGGGATCAAGGACGATCTAGGTAGAAGGGGATTATTGGGCAAAGGCTCAGGTGTATATGTGAAAGAGGATATGGCATTGGAAAGAACTCAGCATCTATGTTCCCCACCCCACCTCATCTTGCAAGCGGGCTACTTCCACCTCCTTCTCCTCCAGTATCTCCCCTGGGCTCAGGGATGCTCGCTTTTGGGGAGGTTCCAAGCTCTCCTCCTGGGATGAAGGCTGTTGGCTGGACGTCTCTTGCGTCTCCGGGGATGCAGTGGTCTGTTCACAGAAGAAATGGTCAGTGAGGTGTTTTAACTTCTAGGGAAGGGAAGAGGGGCAGTCTGCAGGCCCCTGGATGGGGCACCTGGGGGCTGGTGGGCCGCGCGCTCACCGGGGCGTCTCCGCGTCCGTCAGTGTTCTGGTCCTGGTCGCCATCGAGGCTATGAGCAAGCTCCGACTGTAGAGAGGCCCCAGACACATCGGCGTCCTTGAGGCGCGACTCCTCCTCCAGCTCGGAGACACGCCGCTGCAACCTCCGCAGGGCGCTCAGCGCCTCCCCGGCTTCGGAGCGCGCACGCTCCAGCTGCAGGCAGACAAAGGAACGGAGAAGCATGGGCGATCAGCCAGGCGCTTCCGCGTGCTCGTCTCCCGGTCGGCCCGCAGGGGGCGCCGGCGCACGCGGAGAGCGAGGCCGCCGTGCGCAATTCCCCGCGGTAGAAACCAACTTCCTCGCCTATAAAGCAGTGCACTGACAGCGCTCCTCGCTGACTTTAAAGTCTCCCGTCTCTGTCCTCGCAGCCCCACCCCATCAGGTCACCTCGCAGAGGCCCCCCCATTCCCGGACCGGTCTGCCTTCGAACTCAGCAGTGCCATCATCCAGCGTTCACTGATCCTTCCTTCCAAAACAACGCAGTTCAGAATGCCTGACACCCTCACC
This sequence comes from Phataginus tricuspis, assembly GCA_029783875.1. Taxonomy (NCBI): domain Eukaryota; kingdom Metazoa; phylum Chordata; class Mammalia; order Pholidota; family Manidae; genus Phataginus; species Phataginus tricuspis. The sequence goes on along the minus strand of JAQQAC010010882.1, from coordinate 28,358,181 downwards.
GCAGTTCTGTGCCTTATCATCCCGACAGATGGGGAAAGGGGCGGCGTATCTACTAGACTAAGAGAGCTTGCTGGGATAAGAACGTCAAAGCATGAACTCCTGAGGTCTCACTCAGAAGGCCATGCTGCCTCTTTTCATTGCCTTTTCTCCATCTCCACTGCCCAGACCTGGTCCAGGGCCCCGTTCACTGTGGCTTGAGCTCTGGCCTCAGCCCTCTCCCTGGCCTCCCAGCTGCTGTGCTCTGATGCACTCGAAGAGTGTACCACCCCGGCTCAGTACCCTTCCCTGGCTCCCACTTGCCCTGGCTAATGTGCATGCTCTTATGGCCCAGCTACAGGGGCTCCCAGTGACCCAGCTCTGGCCTCCTGTCCCAGGAACCCCCGAGGTTGTGGCTGAGGCCCTGGCAGGATGCACCCGCCCGGCCCCACTGGTCACCTCCAGGCTGTGCTCCCGTCTCTCCCGCCGCAGTAGCAGCAGCTGCTCGTGGGTGACCTGAATCCTGCCTTGGCCCTTCTCCACCTCCTCACGCAGGCCTCGGATCTGGGCCTCCAGGTCCTGCCGGCGGCTCTGCAGCATCTGGTTCTAGGAAGAAGCCTCAGAGCTACAGGGGAGGTGCTGGGCCAGTCGCAGATAGCCCCCAGCCCAGCCTTCCTGGCTCACTAGGCTCCCAGTGCCAGCCACACTCACCTCCCCCTGTAGACTCTCCAGCCGTGTCCTCAGCTCTGCCCCAGCCAGGACCTGAGCCTGGCACTGCCCCCGAAGGCCATCAAGTTCCCTTTGAAGTTCCTGCTCAGCCTGGGAGGCCTAGGGAGAAGGCAGAGGAGCCTCAGCGGGCCCACGCCTCCACTCCAAGGCCAGCAGCGCACCCACCTCCACCGGGACCCGGCATCTGGGGTCAGGGCTGTCCCACCTGGGCCAGCTGCTGGCTGAGCCGAAGGTTCTGCTCACTGAGTTCACTGAGGGCCCGCGCTCGCTCGCGCCCACTGTCCTGCTGCTCCGAGAGCTGCTCCCCCAGCTGTGCCCGCAGGGCCTCCACGTCCCCCTCCAGCTCCACAGCCCTGGCCTCCCACTCGGCTCCCTGGGCTGCTAGGCCCTGGCGGAGCTCATGGTTCTCCTGTTGCAGCCGCTGTGGGGGCCAGGACAGAGGGTCAGAGACAGAGGGATGAGACCGGGGCACAGTAAGAAACCAGGATGGAGAGAGAGACCTGCAGAGAGGGAGACCGAGACAGGTGTGAAGCATGAGAGAAGACAGCTGGGAGGAAGCAGGCAGAGAAGGAAACAGACTCAGAGAGGAGGGAGGAGAACCAGTAGAGAGAAGTTTCCAGGCCAGACGCGGGGGTACTGAGCCCAGACTGGAGTGGAGCAAGGTCCCCTGTTGACCCCACTCACCTCCGGCTGCCTCCTGGGCTTCTGGACCCGAGGTCGCAGGCGGCGTTTTTGGCGCCTGAGTCTGGCAGAATTGAGGCCCCGGCCCATGGCCTCACACACCTTTCCACAGCCTTTGGAGGTTCAGCCTCTGCCCAGCCTCTGTCAGCCCCTCCGCCCTAGCTCCTCCCAGCCAGCTCCCTCTAATTAACCCTCCCAGCCCCACTTGGGCCCCAGGCCACTGTCTGCCCTCCCCAAAACCTGTCCGACCAGACGGGAATGCACCGGCACACCCAGACGCCCAGCCTGGCATGCGGGCATGTGGGCTGCCCCCCACTCTCCCCAGACTTTCACAGCAGGAAGGTGACCCTAACCATGGTTGCTACAATTAGCAGGCATTCCTGGGAGCCCCACGCCTGTGCTTCACCTCTGTTATTCCATTTAGTCCATTAGAGTTAGAATTGCTAATTTCCTTGTTTTACAGATGAGGATGCAGGCTCAGAGAGGGTAATGCCTTGTCCAAGGACACACAGTGAGTTAGCAGAGCAGGGATTCCAACCCAGGCAACCAAGCCCTTAACCAAATACCATGAGGACAACAGAGCTCCAGGTTAAGCCGGCCAGTTGGGGGTCTGGTTGTCCTGGCCTGTGCCCAGGTTTGCTGCTGTTTGTGGTTAGGCAACTCCTTCAATATTTCCAAATGCCATCCATCTATCCATCTATCCAGTATTTGCTGAGCTCGAGCTCCCTCTGTCTTGGGGTCTGGCTGTGATCAGGGAGCGAGACCACCAAGTTCCCTGCGTCAAACAGCTTACAGTCCAGAGGGCATAGGTAAATGGATATGGGCTTGAAGTAGGTACTTTCAGAGGAACCGAAAGGGCTGTGAAGAAGCCCTGGGAAGTGAAAAGGGGTGGGGGATGGGGGGGTGAGGGTGCTTCAAGGAAAAAGTGATATTTGAATTGACACCTGCAGGGCAAGAGGAAAGAGGGTGACACCTAGGAAAAGCAAGTACAGAGGCCCCGAGGGAACAAACTTAGGTTACTCGAGGAACTGAAATGAGGCCCCATCCAAGCGGTGGCACCTCCCCTCCAGCGGACATGAGGTCAGAGAGGAGGCACTTGGGGACTCTGAGGCCCTGGTGAGGAGTTCCTGTTTCATTCTAAGTGTGATGGGAGCCGTTGGGAGATTCAGGGACTGAAATGATGTGATTGGCAATTTCTGAAGATCCCTCTGGCTGCCTGGCTGAGTGTGGGCTCCAAGGGGCAAGGGGAAAGGCTGAGGACAGGGAGGAGGTGGCCTCAGTGTCAAGGGCAGAAGCGACGTTGGCTGCAGAATTGCAGACCAGCCTCTGCAACATCTGGAGGCTGCAGAGACCATGAAAGTGGGGAGATTCAAAATCTAGAAGAAGAATCAACAGGGTGGCAGATATGGGAGAAGAGAGGCCATGGAGGTGCTTAGGCTCTGGTCCTGAGGTGGGGAGGCTGGATGGTGACAGTAGGTAATGGGGTCACAGAGCTGAGAATGCCACTGATATCCAGCTGCCCATTAAGTGGCCTGATGGAGAGTTCCAGCTCAGGGCAATGGTTGGGGCTGACAACATGGATCCTGGTGTCAGTGGTACCCAGGGAGCCAGATGTGGCCCCAGAGTGAGAGTGTGGCTGACAGCAGTGCCTGGGCAGAGGGTAGACTGCCCCTGACGCACAGGGAGGGGTGCGGACTGCTGGGATGACGTGTGGGAGGTGCTTAGCCCGGACTCAGGCAGGGAGGGGTGCCCAGTAACTTGGCTGGGACTGGGACTGCTGAGAAGCTGCACCCAAGATTCAGAGAGGGCCAGCAGCTTACCCAGGTTACAGAGCCAGGCAGGGGTCTGAACTCAGGGCTTGACTTGTCCTCAGAGCCCACATTCTTAACCACTGGACAGCACCGTCAGGGGCACCAGGCCCGGCCTGAACTGTTCTTCCAGAGGCATCCCCCTGCCCAGCTTTTCTTCCCCCTGCTCCCTGGTCCCTCTCTTGCCCACCTGCCTGACCCCTGCGCACCTCTGCTCCCCGTCCTCCCCGCCCCTGCGGCCAGCTCACTTCCTCGCGCTCCAGGTGCTGGGTGCTCAGCGTGTCCAGCTGCCGCCGCAGCTCCTCGTTGCGCTCCAGCAGCATCTTGCCGAGCTCCGCGGCCAAAAGCAAGTCTTTCTCCTTCTGCTGCAGCTGCAGGGCCAAGTCCTCAGGCTCTTCGGGCCCGGGCCCGCCTCCCAGGAATGAGTCCCGCCGCTCCAGCACAAAGGGGAAGAAGCCCTCGTCGCCACTGGGGGAGCCGCCCCCGGAGAGCATTCCCGACGGGAAGCTTGGCCCTTCTGGGGAGCTCATGGTGCCTGCAGCGTCGGTTGGGCAGGTAGGCCGGCGGAGACAGGTCACTGCAGGACACTCTGCTCTGCAGCCCAATGGGGCTCGCCTGTTGGCCAAGACCTGGCCCACCCAGTCCTGCAACCAGGGCCTTCCCGGACCATGAAGGGTTAATGATCTGTCTCTTGGCCAAACAGCTCCGTTAGTATCCCAGGGTAAACTGAGGCAGGGAGAAGGAAATGAGCTGCCTGTGGTAGACATTCTTTGGCCGCAGGAATTCTTACCCCAGTGCTCCGGAATGACAGGTCACCCTGCCAGCAGCCCCCTCTCCCAACCCCCAACCCCGCTAATGGGGCTCCCAGCCCCTCAGGAGCAGGGAGCTTCCCAGAACGCAGGCTGTCAGGGACTCGGACCCAGGGCGGAGTTCAGCCCCCTCTGGGAATCCAGGGCCCTGGGAACTTAGGTGTCCTGAGCCCTGTGCTCCCAGACACTAGCTGCCTCCTCTTCCCGTCCCCCAGCCCCCCAGCTCCCCGCCCTCCCAGGCATCCTGGCCCTCCCTCCCTGTTTTCTCTGCACTCAGGTGTGGGTCCCCATGGCGAGGAGCTTGGGTGTCCAGCCCCTCAGCCCTCCTCCTCTGGATGGCGGCCCCAGCTCCCTGCCTTCCCCAGGGCGCGGGTGTCCACCCAGCGCAGGGCGAGGTAACAGGTTGTGCGGGCAGCTGCTGCCCTGCCGCTCAGGTTGCTGTTTACTTCCCGGCCCGCCCCTGGGGATGGGAGCCTGGTGGCGCCCTGGGGCCGCCCAGGGCCTGGCAGTTCAGGGACTCAGGGAGGGGGGTACCCGCTGGGCCCCGGCGCTCCCCACCAGCCCTCTGGAGGTCCCCCGCCCCCTGCACCCGCGCACACACACCTGTCCTTCACTCTCCTCCCTTTGACAGGTGTTTAAGTCCAGTTCTACCCTCGGGACCCAAGTGTCCTGGTAGGCCCAGCCCAGCTGACCCAGGCCGGTCCGGTGTCTTCCTGACGCGAACCCTGAGGGCCCGACCCGCTCTGGAGATCCGGGGCGTCCCTCCTCCGCCCCCCACCCCTCCCCCGCCTCCCGGCACCTAACTGCCTTTTAGCACCTCAACCCAGGCGCCAGGGCCCCAGCCGGTGGACCCCCCAGCGCCACGCGCCCGAAGCCCAGGCCCCCCTGCCCCAGCTCCGGCCGCCCGCGTCCTGCCCGGCTCAGAGGGCGCCTGTCCTCGGAGTCCCCTTGGCTCTTACCCGCTGACGCCGGGCTCCCTCCGAGGTCCCCGCGGTCCCCGGTCCCCTCTTCCGGAGGCGGCGCCAAGTGCGTGGCCCGCACAGGTGAGGGGGCGGTGCCGCGGGCGGGACTGGGGCGCCCCCTGGTGGCCGGAATGGCCAGGTGGGGTCGAAGGAAAGTCGGCTCCACCCACCTCCGAGGCACCAGCCCATTTTGCGGCCATCAGAAACGGCAGGGCCCATTAATTGGGCACCTACTGTGTACAGTCCCCATGCTGAAAGTAGACATCAGCTCGGTTTCCCTCACAACTGCTCTGGGGTTGGGAATTATTAGCAGTGATAATAACAAATCCAACAGGTATTAAGCACTCAGTAAGCTCTTCTTCCGTAGGCATAACTTGCCTACTTTCATGACATCCTGATGAAGCAGGAAGTATTACTATTCCCATCTTACAGATGAAGAAACTGAGGCACAGGGAGGCTCTGCTTGGGGGTCACATGGACAGAGCTTGACTGTGAACCTCACAGGTGTGACGTCAGGATGTGCACTGTACACAGCTTCGCCTGCTGAGAAGGGGACAGCCAGGGTGACTTGCCTGGGGCCACACTCCAGCCGGGCAGAGGCCTGGGTATGGGGACGGAAGGATCTGGGGCTGGGTCTCGAGGCTGGGACAAGCTTTCCTGCCAGCGCAGTAGGGGTGCCAATGCCCTTTACGGTGGCCTGAGGACTGCATTGCCCACTGAGGCCACTCTGTTCTCCCACAGCATCTGTGGACAGCCCGGCGGGCTCTGGAGGATATGAGGATGTCCCGGCAGGCTCTGGAGGCTGCAGACAGCCCAGCCTCCCTTTGGTGCTGCCACCTGAACCCTCCAAATGCTGGGGTGACCCTGGACACCACCCACACCACAGCCCCAACAGACCCACCTTTCCTGAGCCCAGGAGGCTGGGCTCACCTGGAGATGACATAGTCAAGGCCTTCCTTCCAGGAGGATCGTAGGCCACCCAGGAGCTGGGAGGGCGTGTGGACCTATAAACCAGAAGCAGACCAATAAAGCAATATGGCCTAGAACCTTGGCTCATGGGCACTGACATCTCATGGCTTCACTCCAAATCCTGGTTTGGCCACTTACCAGCTATGTGAGCCTGTGTCGTTCAGATGATTAACCTCTGCAGTCTCAGTTTCCCCATCTGTGAAATGGGGATAATAAAGGCTCCTAGCTCATAGGGTCATCAGGATTAAGTGAGGGTCAAGTGCCAGCACTTAGTCCTGCTAGTGACCTTCACTCAGCATGGCCACCAGTCACTCACCACACATGTTCCAGTGAACTTCCTCCTCACAGCCATGCTGGGAGGTACTCCATCCACAGACAGGGAACACACTCGGGAGGCCAATGATCGGCCTGGGCCTACATGGCAGATTCCTCATCCCAGCTTGTCTGGTCCCAGCCCCAGTCACTCTTTGGACGTTTGAATATGGCCCCCTGCCCCCTCTGAACCCAGGAGTTCTAGTCTCCGGCTACCCCACTGGATGTGAGTCCTGGCCTCCAGCCCCCACCTGGCCCACTGATTCCCTCTCCCAGCCTCTGCTGATCCCAGAAGGCAGCTGGATAGGAGGCACAGAGTGGCCCCAGGGAAGACCTAGGGAGGCTGCCCTGTGTCCAGTTAAAGGAGAGGATGATAACCCAGCCCTGCCTGCTCTCCATCCAGACCCCAAACAAGCCAGGGTCCTGGGGCCTTCAGGCCATGCTCAGCCTGGAATGTTCTCCTCCCCTTCCCCACACTCTGGTGGGGCCCTAGTATTCCACGTCTTGGTCTGCGGTGTTTTCCCTGGGGAAGCTTTCACAGACTGCACAATGTCTCAGGCGGTCTAGTCTGGGTATCCTGAGGCCAGCAGAATGCCCTCTGCCCACCTGCACTTGCCATAGAGGCAGGGGGACAGGCCCAGTTCCAGGAAGGGCGCCTCCAGGCGTTTCCAACATAGACAAAGTCCATGAACAATAAGTTGTACTGTTAGGAGCATTTAAGACCGTCCTATAAACTATTTCACACTGAATGCCCTGTTCTACAGCTTGCTATTTCCATTTAACCTGATGTCTACAAATTTTTTCCCAACTTAAAAAAAAGAATCAGCTTTCTTGACATAGGTATTGGTTCCTAGGCCTGCTGTAACAAATCGCCTCACACTGGGCTGCTTAAACAACAGTGTATTGTCTTATGGTTCTGGAGGCCCGAACTTGGAAGTCAAGGTGTGGGGAGGATTATTCTTTCTAGAGGCTCTGAGGGTAAAATCCAAATTCCTTGCGTCTCCCTCAGCTCCTGGGGGCCACTGGCCATCATGACGCTACTTGGATGGTAGGCACGTTGCTCTAATGTCTGCCATCTTCTTCACATGGCCTTCCCCTCTGGGTCTTCTCTCCTCTCTCTCTCTCTCTCTTGTAAGGACACCAGTCATTGAAGTTAGGGCCCATCATGACATCTTTAACTTAAGTCTACAAAGACCCTGTTTCCAAGTAATGCCCCATTCTCAGGGGCTGAAAGTAGTCAGTATCTTTTTTGCAGGCACAATTCAATCCATACAGGAATAATTTTTTATATAATGACATTCACCATTTTTAAGTGTTTCAGTTGGCGAGTTTTTGACAGATACATGCAATAGAGCAACTGTCAGCGCAAACATGCCGTAGATCACCGTCATCCCCGAAAAAGCCCCCTGTGGCCCTCGGCAGCCGGCCTCTCCCCCGCCCCCCATCCCTGGCAACTGCTGGTCTGTTCACTGCCACTATCATTTTGTCTTTTCCCAAATGCTCTCTAAATGGAATCATATACAGTAAGTGATCTTCTGTGCCTGGCTTCTGTGACTTAGCATGATGTTCCTGAGATTCATCCATGTCATCCATGTCAGTGGAATCAACTGGTTTGAAAAATTTCAAATCTAAAGAAAAATTGCAGGAATAAGATAACAAACACCCACTATTTGGCTCACAGTTGTGAGTGTTTGGCTACATTTATGTCTCTCTTACACTGCCCACAGCCCCACACATTTTGCTAAAACACCAGCTACTTCCACTCATATCTCCTAAGGACACAGATACTCTCCTACATGATCCTGTACTATTATCGCATGTGATGAATTGACTATTGTAAGACAGGTGCAGTAATCTCCCTTAAAATACAGCCCTTCTGCAAACGTTCCCGGTAATGCCCTTCTTAGAGGATTTCTTAAAAATCCAGAATCCAATCAAGGATCACATATTGCATTAGCTGTCATTTCTCTTGAGTCTCTTTTAGTCTAAAACAGCCCCCTTCTGATGTGTCTTTTAAGACACTGACTTTTTTTTTTTAATGGAGGCAGCTGTTTTCCAGAATGTTTCTAAGGTTTATCCAGGATGATGCATTTGGACTTAGTTCGTTCCTAGCAGCTGTATGCTATATCATCCAGTGTTTATGCCCCAATTCATTTCCCTACTCTCCTGTCAACGAACACTTAGTCTTTTGGCACATTGTCAATGTTATAAACAATATTCTAATGCACATCCTTTTACACAGATCTCCACGGACACCTGGGTGGGAGCTTCATGCTGTCATCCACCTAGAAGGGAATTAGTGGGCAGAGGTGAGCCAATGATCTCTTGCTACATGAAACTGTCCCACAACTTAGAGGCTTAAAACAGTTTGATTTCCTCTCTCACAGTTTTGGAGATCGGCTGGGTTCTGCTGGGGGTGGGGGGATCTTGCTGCTCGACTTCATGCAGGTGCAAGTCAGTGGTGGCTGGGGCTGAAGCCCTCAGAAGGTCTCTCTGCCCCTGTGTCTGGCCCCGGGCTGGGCAGCTGGATGAGCTACTGAGAGCATGTTGCTCACCATGCAGCCTCCGCCTCTAGCCTGCATACATCTCTGCACAGTATGGTCACTCCAGCTGGGTCACACGGCAGCCGACTTCCCGCAAAGCAGGTTTCCGAGAGGCCTGGACAGAAGCTGCGAGCCTTCTTTTTTAAAAATTAATTAATTAATTGTTTTTATTAAGGTATCATTGATATACACTCTTATGAAGGTTTCACAAGAAAAACAATGTGGTTATTCACCCTTATTATCGAGTCCCCCCCACACCCCATTGCAGTCACTGTCCATCAGTGTAGTAAGATGCCACAGAGCCCCTATTTGTCTTCTCTGAGCTACACCGTCTTCCCCGTGACCCCACACGCACCATGTGCACCAATCATGACACCCCACAATCCCCTTCTCCCTCCCTCCTCACCCCTCCCCTTTGGTAACTGCTGGTCCCTTCTTGGAGTGTGTGAGTCTGCTGCTGTTTTGTTCCTTCAGTTTTGCTTCATCGTCTTGGTGCACAAATGAGGGAAATCATTTGGTACTTGTCTTTCTCCGCCTGGCTTATATCACTGAGCATAATACCCTCCAGCTCCATCCATGTTGGTGCAGCTGCAAGGCTTCTTAGGAACTAGCCTTGGGAGTCCCGAGCTGCCCCTTCTACGGCATTCCGCCGGTCAGGCACGTCACCGAGGGCGGCCCAGGATCAAGGGGAGAGGTCGCAGTCCACCTCTCAGTGGCAGGAGTATCAGAGAATGTGTAGGCATCTCTTATCTATCAAAGAGGCTGTGCTCGTCAGCTGTATTAAGTTCTCCCAGACTGGCTTCCAAAGTGTGGTTTTAATTTACATTCTGTGATGAAGAGTCTGACTCCATTTCTGGTGTTTGACTACTGACAGCCTTAGAAAACCCGGCACCTCTCTCTTCCTCTTGAGCTCCACGTCTGGGCAAGTTGATAAGAAAGCACTGGTGTTCTGCTCTCCCTCTGGCACTGGCGGGGAATTTAAGTCAGGAGAGCTCCGGCCAGCGTGGAGGGGCTCTCAGCCCAGCTTCACCCCCTAAGCATGATGAGAGCGGTCCGGCGCCTCAGGCCTGCTCCGGGCGGGGGCCCTGCTTCCCACAGAAGGCCTCATCATGTGCGGAATCAACCTCGTCATTTCATTTGGTGAGAGCAGCCTCATCTGAACCAAGTTATGTGTGGGGGTTGAGCCCATCACGGGGCAGCCACAGAACACGGTTCTCTCGGCAGGGCGTGAATTTCACTGGCCCATCCCTGGCTGATACTTGGCATCATCAGGCTTTAAAATGTTTGCCAATCTAATGTCAAACATGATGTGAAATAACAGAAAAGAAAATATATTGGTCTCTGCCCCCAGTTCCTGGCACAGAGTTCCTAACACCCATGTAAATAGGGGTGCTAGGAGAAATGGGGTTTTCATTACAGTGATGTCAGTGAACTGGGATTTGCTGGAATGGCCCTGGCTCCCGGGAAGGACATTGGATTCCTGGTGGCCATACAGTTGCCCACGGTGTGGAACCGCATGTGCTACACGCAGTTACTGAAGGCGACAGGTGCCAGTGGAATTCAGAGATGGACCTGGCTCCTGGGGAGCCGGCTCACAGGGTGCATAAGGAAAGGAAAACTAGGCTTAAAAAAAGATAAATTATTCGATCTCTTGGTTATCTGTAATAGCTAAAATGCCATTTAAAGAGAATGCCGGGTTTAACTTTGATGCTAGGCTGAGCTCGCATATTGGGGAGTCTGAGCTTTGGCCACTGGTCTCTAAGCCACCCCCAAGGGAACAGTGATGCAGAGATAGCAGAAAGTCCCTCTAAGACTTTTGACCAACGAGAAGGTCATTGGCACCAGGGAGGGCAGAATAAGAAGCTATTGAAACCAGGAGGCATAGTGTGAAAGAATCATCTCATTCTGTAGATTGATACCATCTGCTTCCCGAAGAGCCCCTACCGAACCGGGTGGTGAGAGTGACTCCCCGGGGGCTGTGTCTTTGGGTCTGGACGCTGCAGCAGATGGAAGAGCATGTTCGGGTTGAGTCAGGACCCACAGCTCCCTATTAAACAATCACAGATGGCTGTACATGATCCAGGCACACAGGAGGTTATTCCCGAGGCCACAGGCAACCAGGTGGACTGGATACAAGCAGCTGTAAGGTCTGGTTACCATGAGAAGGAATGTCGTCCTCCTTCCCCTGTACATGCAAACAGAACACTCTGGACGAAGCCGCTGATATGCTCTGTATGCAAGCCATGTGGGACTGGCTTCGTTCTCCAAATACTCCTGTCACCCTTGGTAATGCTGAGGTTAAAGGGGGTCCTTTTGCATGGGCGCCCCATGTAACTTCACTGCCACAAAATTGCAGGGCAGTTCGGAGAGCCTTACTGAATTTTCTATCTCGGCTTCCCCTTATGGGTCTTACTAAAAATAAAACTATATGTTAATTGATGGGAAAATAAGGAAAGTCAGACAAGAGAATCAAGAGGCTGATCCTAGTGGCATAGACAATTTTAAACGGTTATTAAGGAATATGGTGAATAAAACAAATACTAGCAGGAATGAAACAAAGAGGAAAAAGAGGGGAGAGTCGCAGACTTGTCCAAGCAGGTGGAGATCATTAGGTGGATATAAAAATAGGCTGAACAAAATGGATATTGATGGTGTTACAACCAAGGTTTTAATACAGTGTCAGTCAAGGTGGGGTGGGCCGAAGGAACCCCCTGCCGGCCCCCCAACATGAAAGCACCTCACACAAGCCAGCTCTATTCACTCCAGTTTGGAGAAATGTAAAAAGCTAGAAGGTGGAAGTTTTCCAATGAGAAGGCAGACAAGCAATCACTCAGGGAAGTGGTCGGGCAGAGCAGCTGAGATAAAAATTGAGACAAGGGCCAGGGTCCCTTGCTTCAACCCCTCACTAGGGACCCACACCTTTTTTGTAAACAAAAAAACAAAACTCTTTTCCAAAAAGTGTTATTGTGGTATAACTGAAATACTTATAAACTACACACATGTAAAGTGAACCATTTAATAAGTTTTGACACAAACGTATGCTTCTAAAGCCATCATGGCAATCATAACATTCATGACCCCCGACCTTGTCCCGCACCCTTTCATCATTCCTCCCCCTGACCACCTAAGCCCACCCAGGCAACCTCTGATCTACTTTCTATCACTAGGTTTGTTTGTACTTGCTAAATATAAATGGAGTCATTGGGCAGGATCTGTTTGTTTGTATGGCTTTTTTGGTTTGTTTTCCACATCAGTTTTTTTTCTTATTATGGTAAAATATACATAAATTGCACCGTCTTAACCCTTCTTAGGTGTGCGTCCAGCGGCACTGAGGACATTCAGTGTTGTGCACCATCAGCACCATCACCCAGGACTCTTGGCATCTTTTCCAGATGAAATTCTGTCCCATTAAACACTCCCCATCCACCCCACCCTGGGTCCCTGGAGCCCGCACTTCTACTTTCTCTCTCTGATTTCTATGACTCTAAATGCCTCATATAAGTGGAATCATACAGTATTTGTCTGCCGTTAAGTCTTTCTCAGGAACGATTTCTGTAGATTAATTTTTTTCCTTTGAAGGGGCCATACTTTCTGTGTCTCTGTAGCCTTATGATTTTTGGTTGAACACTAGACATTTTAGTCTAATAATGTGGTGACTCTGGAAATCACATTCTTCCCCTTCCCCAGGATTTGCCGGGTTTTCCTTATTGTTTTGCTTATTGTTTTTGTTTTTTTGAATGTTGTGGGCCAAAGATTGGCCTGAGATGTAAATGTAATGTCTTCTTAGGTCTTTTCGGAGCCCTTCCTTGGGCACATGCAGTTGCATTTTAATTTTTCCCATATATGCAGTTGTTTTTGACTATTCTAGCATTTAATCTGGCTCCCCAAAGGGGAGAAGTGAAAAATGAATGGGAAAAGGGCCCCTCCAATCCCCTGGACTCACTTCAGCCAGAGGGAAGGGGAACCACCACACCGCCCACCTCCTTGTCTGCACCTCTGTGATAGACGCAGCATCAGCAGTCAGAGCAGAGATTCTGGGTTCTTGGAGGACAGGGTCCCTTTTGCCCATCCTACTTCCCACAAGCCGTGTGCAAGCCGTGCCAGGAACAGGGATGCAGCTGCCTGCTGTGGAGCTGAGGGCTGGGTAGCTGCTGTGCTCAGAGCTGGAATCGACCAGTTTGCTGCCCAACATTCCTATGCGAGTCATATGCCTTCAGAGTTCCTTCAGACAGATTCTGCCAGAGAGACAGATTTCCGGTGCTTCCTACTCCACCATCTTCCCAGAATCTCCTCTGATCCAATGCCTTTTGCACAAGCATCGGTAAAATGGTCAGGGAGTGAAGAAGAGAAGTTCCAGGATTCCTTGATACAGGAGCCCCGTGCACTGCAGCGCCAAAACCCAGTGGGGAAGCCCTGACTCAGGCTACAGTTAGACTGAGAGAACATAAAAGTGTAAGCATCAATAAGGTTGTGAAAATTGGAATGTTTAAACAGGCTTTATGTAGAGAAGTTGTGTCTCCTATAGGTGAAGGGGATAAAGAAGTACCGGCTTCCAGTTATAAAATAAATAAGTCGTGGAGATGAAAGGTACAGCATGGGGAGCATAGTCAATAATACTGTGATACCTTTGTGTGGTGACAGATGGTAATTACATCCATCTCAGCATTTTGTAACGTACATAATTGCTGGAATCCCTATGTTGTATACGGGAAACCAATATAATATTGTATGTCAACTATACTTCAATTACAATAAAGAGATTGTGTCTCTTAATGTTTTGTGGAATGGATAGGATGTTATCCTGGGGACACTTCCCCTACTAGTACTGTAACACTGACACCTGTGGACGAAGTCCTAATGGGGTCACAGTTAGGGAAGTCAGGGCTGATGGATGAAGGTGAAGTGAGTGGGAGAAGTGGTATGTTGAACAGGTGTTAAGTGAGGTTGTTTCGTCTGCTACCTGATTGTATTTGGGGATGGCTATCATGACTGACCGGGGAATGTATCCTGTACCTAAAACAGTAAAACAGAAGCATGGAAGGTGTAAGACTGCCTGGGACCATGCAGTATGGAATCGAAACTGGATTCTTGGGCCCCAGCCCTACACGGAGCGCAGACTGACAAATGCCTGTGAGCACTTCCCAGTGATGGCCGTGGGGCTTTGAACAGAGAATTCCGTTTAAGGGGGATTTACCACCTTGCTATCAGACATAAGTTCAAGCTACCCCGATGACTAAGGGACATAAAATGATCTTGAAACCTCTAATACCCAGATCATCTTGAGTAACGTCAGAAAAACACTTCAATGGGCATGGCAGTGCCCAGCAGAGTGCCATACTAAATGGAAACAGTTTGCACAGGAAAATAGGATTGCACTGCTTGGGGGATGCACGGAGGGGCCTAGCAGGGTGCCCCCCTTTCTCTAGGACCGGCTCTGAAACTGCACCAGGAGCTGCCTGTCACCTGGGCAGTGCCCTGGAAGCAGCTTCCAGATGACCAACAAAGAGCCATGTGGCTTGTCAGCCGCTTGGATGGCAGTTCCAAGGTGAATGTCTGGACAACATCCTGTTTGGAAGGCTACCACTCTGATCGAATGAAGAAGGTAAGAACAGATCAGCTCGGTGGGCTGACTTGTGTGCTGTTTTCCTTGCTGTGATGCAAGAACTGAACAACGGTCATATTCCCTAGGATTTCGTTTCTACAGACTCAGAGCCAGGCATGATTTGGTTTCTACAGACTCAGGGCAGGGGAGGAGGGCAGTGGAAACCTGGCCTATTAAAGGGGTGCTTCTGTGGGGTACAGCCCTGTGGCAATTGCTGTGGGAAGCTGAGGAGTGCATTAAATAAAGTAGGATGTGTGGGTGCCCAGCAGGAGATCACCCTTCCAGGTTTGGGAGGTGACTGGAATCAGTAAGCAGATATCCATCCCCATGTGCTCGCTTAAGGTGGCAACCTGGGCCCACAAAATGAACAGACATGGGGGGGCTTCAGCAATGCGGAGATGGGCCAAATCTACACACGGGCCCTCCTGCAGCCTCTGAAGGCACAGAATGCCAACACGAGAGTGCAGGTGGCCGTGGATTGCTTGGGGGCAACGCCCTGGGCAGGGTTGGGGAGAGACCTCTGAGGGTGACCCTGAGGATATAGGTGGGTCCCGACAGGAACAAACTAAACCTGGATGGTTTTGCTGACCTGCTGGTAGATGCATGTGCTCAGAATGCGCTGAAACACCGGGACAGAAGATACTGCACTAATCTGGATGGCCAGTTGTCATTTCTTCAGACCAAGGACCACACTTGATAGTCCATAATGTCCAACAATGGGCAGAGAGGTCTCCTCACAGGACTGGTTGATAGAAGGGGTGTTGGAAACCTTTGCCTTTGAAATATGGAGAGAAGGGCCTAGAGGGCCATCTTCCACGCCTCCACGCCGCGCGCCCATTCTCCACACGGAAGCAAGGGAGCCCGAGGGGTGTCTCCACTGGATCGATTTTTCTGGTTTCTGGTGGGGCTGGGGAGGTGCTGAGATGGCGGCTGTATTGTTTTTTTCTTTCTTCCCATGTCAACTTTTGTTTTCCTACCTGGCGCAATGGTCACATGAACAGGGCTGCCCCTACAAGTGCCTGAAGTGGAGATGATTTCTAAACAGGAGATGGCAATTATATTTTAGACCTTCTGTCCGAATTCCTGAGGGCCTGATGGAGCGGGAGGTGCCTTCGCACCGTCTGACACCACTGGGGCTGACAGTGAAAGCAGCTACGTTGCTTGGTGGTGAGAAGAGCCCTCTATTCACCCCGCAAGGATGGGGGCGGGCTGGAGAGGATCTTGCTAGATAGAAATGCTGCCTCCAATCAAGAGCAGCACAGTGACCAGCCTAATGTCCCTTCTATAGGTGGGCCAGTTTGGGCAGAAGTGGAGAGAAGGAGGAGGAGTAGCTAAGAGTAAAGTGCTGAGTAGATGAGTTATGTCATAGGGGAAATCCGGCATTACATTAACACCTCGAAAAAGGCTCAGGGCAAGAGAGGATATTGCCCCTCAGCCTGACCATAGCAGCTGCCCGAAAGGGTGGCATGTATTTGCTGAGACCACACCTGCTGTCGGACCCCAACACGCCCGGGGAACATGCAGGCCTGAGTGGCCTCCCCCTGGGACGCATTTTCATACAGGCTGGGGGGGGGCTGTCATGACCGCTGAGGGCCGTGCGGCATCCTGGCCGAGTGCCAGTGCCTTCTGAGCCGTGTATCATTTTGCTATAAGGGGTCTTGTGGCCAGAGACCAGGTGGTGGGGTGTGAAAAATAGAAGAAAAGATATATATCGGCCTCCGCCCCTGGTTCCTCGCACGAAGCTCCTAAATCCCTTGTAATTTCCTGAGTGATAAGAGCCCTCGGAGCATCTTTTGTTCTGACATTTGATCTTTAATCCTGGTTCCTGACACAGCCTCCTGAGTCCCTTGGAATTGCCTGGGCCACAGCGGGGTCCTTTGTTCTCATGAGGTGACTCTGGAGGAACTCCTCAGTGCTCTTGGGTGGGGGCTGCTCACCCGAACAACAAGGCTGGGTGACGAGCTTGGACACTTCAGCCTCACCTCCCGTCCTGCAGGGAAACTGAGTCAATGACTGATCACGCCTGATGATGAATCTCCGTAACAGCCCCACAAAAATGGGGTCTGGAGAGCTTTGGGCTGTGAACACACCCTGGGTGCTGGAGGGCGGGGGGACCCCAACGTACAGGAACAACGGCTCCAACACTGGGGACTCTTCAGGATCTCGCCTGACGTATCTCTTCATCTGGCTGTTTATCCTTCATCATATCCTTTATTATATAATAAACTGGTAAACGTAAGTGTTTCCCGCAGTTCTGTGAGCTGTTCTAGCAAATAATCAAATGGGGGTGGGGGGTGATGGAAGCCTGCAGTTTGCAGCCAAGTGGGCAGAGGTGGGGGACCTGGGGACCTGCTACTTGTGATTGGCATCTGAATTGGGGGGTTTCATGGGACTGAGCCCTTAGCCTGGTGGGGGTGGGGGTCTTCCCTAACTCCAGTTAGTGTCAGGATAGGGTTGAATTGTTAAGACATCCCGCTGGAGTCCCTGAGAATCGGCTGGCGGGGGAAAAGCCCACACACCTGGTTATCAGAAGTGTTGTGAGGGTGGCTGGCAGCGTGTGTGGGCAAAGGAGACACCAGGGGGAGGCGTGAAGGTTTTCGTTACACATGGGGTCTGTTGTGGGCTGAACTGGGCCCCCCACTGTCCATGAGTTGAAGTCCTAACCCGCAGTCCTCAGAATGTGACTGCGTCCGAAGACACGGCCTTTGAAGAGAGGATCGAGGTAAGAGGCCCCTATGGTGGGCCCTAATCCCATCCGTGCCCTCGTGGAGAGGAGGTGCGGGCAGGCACGGGCGCGTGGGCACCGAGGAGGGACCGCAGGAGCTCGCGGGGAGGGGGCGCCTGTCCGCTGGGACAGAGGACGGGAATGCAAGGCGCAGCCAGCCTTGCCTGCACCTGGAGCGTGGACGCGCAGCCCCCGGGACTGTGAGAAAGTAAACGTCTTGCTCCCCGCACCCGGCCTGAGGCACTGGGTTATGGCGGCCCGACTAGACTCGCAGGATACCAGTGTTTTAGTCTGCGTCTCTCGCTCGCTAATCCTGCTCACTGTTTATTTTGTCTAAGCGCCACCGGCCCGCGTGCGCTCCCAGGCCACTCGCGCCCTCCTGCCCCAGCTGCCCGCCTCTGGGCCTGCGCTCGCCGGCGCGGGACCTGCTCCGGGACGCCCGCCTGCCTCCTCCTCCCCGGCTCAGAGCGGAGGGGACGCGGGATTGGCAGCCCAGGGTCTGCGCTCGGCGGACACCAGCCCGCGCCGGGGGGACGAGCGCGGGGCGCGCGCGGAGGAGGGGGCGCCCGCCGCGCTGCCGGGAACCTGGTCTCCGGGAAGGCGGCTGCGGAGGGCAGCCCCCGGGGGGCCGCCGCGCCGCGCGCCTCCGGGAAAGCAGAAGCGAGCGCGCTCGGGAGTCAGAGCGGGCGGGTCCGGGAAGGGAAACTCGCCGCCGGAGCTCTCGCCCCCGCGCCCGGCCCACCCCATCCGCGGGCGCCCGAAAACCGGGCCACTTGCCCCACCGCGCCGTCCGCGCTCATCCGGTGCGTCCGCCCCGCCCCGCCCCGAGGGAGGGCGCCGCCCGCGCCGCCACACTGGCCCGGGGCCGAGAGGCCGCCCAGCGCGCGAGTCCGGACCTCGGCCCTCCCGCGCCCTCTCGTCCCTGCCGGGGTCCCCACCCCGCGAGCCCCGGGCCTTCCTCCGCGGGCCGCCGCCGCGCCCCCGCGTCCCGCCCGCCCCTCCCGCCGGCTCTGCGCGCCCCGCTCCTCCTCCCCAGGGCTCCAGGGCGGCCCGGGCAGGCCCCCGGAGCCCCGCCGGCCTCCGGGAGGAGCGCGCCATGCTCCGGCTCCTGGCGCTGGTGCTGCCGCTGCTGCCGCCGCCCGTGTGCTCCCCGGAGCCCTCGGCGCAGGACGTGCGCCTGGGCGTGGTGAGTGCCCGGGTCCCCGGGCGCCGGGCCGGGGGAGGCTGCCGGCTCATTCGATGTCCAAAGTGCTTGCGCAGAGGGTCTGCTCATCCGGATTCTGGGACCCGTCAGACTGGGGGCCCGGATCTGAGGATCTGGAAAGGGGCTGGGATGGGGAGGTGGGGAGGTGGGGACCAGGGCTGTCGGGTCCAGAGGAAACCGGGGCTGGAGGGCCGGGACCTGGAGGGGAGCAGCAGGCAGGCACTCGGGGCTGGGACCCCGGCCTCAGCGTGCCCGGCGAGAGGCAGGGACGCCACCTCCCCGGTGGTGGTGGGAAGGCAGCGTCCCATCCCTCCCACCCTTCCCGCTTCACCTGTTCGCTCCTCTGGTCTAGGACTGGCTGACCCGCTACGGCTACCTGCCGCCGCCCCACCCTGCCCAAGCCCAGCTGCAGAGCCCTGCAAAGCTGCGGGATGCGATCAAGGTCATGCAGAGGTTTGCTGGGCTGCCTGAAACGGGCCTCCTGGGTAGGTAGCCCCCAGCCACTTCCCCAGCCCCGCCTCTGCACCTCGCCTGATCACTATCCAGCCGTTTCTAAACCTCAGCATGCACCCGAATCACAGGAGCTGTGAAAAGGCTGATCTTGGATCCCAACCAGAGGGTCCCAGGCATTCCTCTTTCAGTAAATATTTACTGAGTATTTCTTGCACGTCAGGCTATTTCGGGCTTTTCTGGAAGAGTAGTGAACAAAGTAGATAAGGTCCCTGCTCTCATAGACCTAACATTATAGAGAGGAACACACACATGGATCAAGAACAGAAACATGCAGGGTAATTTCAGATAGTGGTCCATGTTTCAAAGAAAATAAAATGCTGCTGGTATTAAGGGTCTGGTCTGGTCAATGAAGGCCCCTCTGAATGGTGCTGTGTAAGTTAAAAATTGTTCATATGACACACAGAACTCATAGGACACAAAGAGGAGGCACCAGTCATGGGAAGATGTGGGAGAAGAGTGTCCCAGGCAAGTGCAAAGGCCCTGTGGCGGACACAAGCTTGTGTGCAGGTGGTGAGAGGGGGAGTGAGGAGCTGGGCAAGGGGCAGATGGTGAGCAGGGATGGGGATGGGTGCTTGAAAAGTGCTTGGGTTTGACTCCAAGTGTGATAAGAAACCAGGGGAGGATTTGAAGGAGGGAGACAACTTGATCTGACTTGCAGTTTTAAGCTTCCCCTGGTTGCTGCTGGGGAACGGAGGGCGGGGAGCCCAGAGACAGGGAGGAGCCGCTGTGGTGTGTGCATTCAGGGATGTGATGAGAAGTGGTTGAGTCCAGGGTGCATGTGTTGGAGGTAGAGCTGAGAAGCTCTGGTTTAATGTGGAGGAAGGGAGAACTGGAGGGATCCTGGCTCACTGTGAGGGAAGGTGGGACTTTCCTCTGTCCTGCCCCCTGCCAAGCAGGGCCTGGCATCTCTAAGTGCTCAGTTACTCTGTCACTTGGACCAGTGAGATGGGATTTGACCTTCATTTGAAGATAAGGAGAGATCTGGGAATGGGCCTGAGCTAGGAGAGGGGATTCTGGGCAGATCTAGCCCGGAGACCAGAGACCCGGCAGGCCTGGGAACTTTGGACTTTTTCTGGATGTGATGAGGACTTAGGAGCTAGGGTGGGAGTATGGGCACCCTCCAAGGGGTTACAGCAACAAAGATAGTTCTCACTGCACCCCCAGGGCTCCTTTCTCCTGAGTCCAACCTCTGGGGCTCAGGGAAGTGGGACCCCAGATCCTGGCCTGAGATTCTGAGCACCACCTAGCGGCAGCCAGTCTGTCCAGGGCCAGGTGCAGAGGGTGACACCACTCAGGTCAGTGTGGTAGTTTGGTATGGGCTGGCATCCAGGACCCGACAGCCTGGGTTCAAATCCGGGGGCTTTCTTAGGCAAGTTTTTTTAATCCCCAAGCCTCAGTTTCCCCACGTAGATCATTCTCTGGTACCATGACTAGGGCAGATGTCTTACTGCTGATCCGCCTCTCCTACAACCTCTCTCGCAGACCCAGTGACAATGGCCACCATGAGTAAGCCCCGCTGCTCGCTGCCCGATGTGCTGGGCGTGGCAGGGCTGGTCAGGCGCCGCCGCAGATACGCTCTGAGTGGTAGTGCGTGGAAGAAGAGAACCCTGACGTGGAGGTGGATCCTGGTGCCCTCCCACCCTGGGGCTGCGGGCGGG
>JAQQAC010010882.1:28228507-28328783 GCA_029783875.1 Phataginus tricuspis | reverse complement strand
TCTCCCCATTGTATATCCAGGGCTCCTTTATCAAATATTAATTGACTGTAGGTGTTTGGGTTAATGTTTGGATTTTCTATTCTGTTCCACTGGTCTGTGGGTCTGTTTTTGTGCCAGTACCAAATTGTCTTGATTACTGTGGCTTTGTAGTAGAGCTTGAAGTCAGGGAGCGTAATTCCCCCTGTTTGATTCCTCCTTCTCAGGATTGTTTTGGCTATTCGGGGTCTTTTCTGGTTCCATATGAATTTTAGAATTATTTGTTCCAGCTCATTGAAGAAAGCTGTTGGTATTTTAATAGGGATTGCGTTGAATCTGTAGATTGCTTTAGGTAGTATTGCCATTTTGACAATATTGATTCTTCCTAGCCAAGAGCATGGGATGCATTTCCATTTGTTAGTGTCTTCCTTAATTTCTCCTAGGAGTGTCTTGTAGTTTTCAGAGTACAGGTCTTTCACTTCCTTCGTTAGGTTTATTCCTAGGTATTTTATTCTTTTAGGTGCAATTGTGAATGGAATTGTTTTTCTGATTTCTCTTTCTGTTAGCTCATCATTAGTGTATAGGAAAGCAACAGATTTCTGTGTGTTAATTTTGTATCCTGCAACTTTGCTGAATTCAGATATTAGTTCTAGTAGTTTTGGAGTGGAGTCTTTAGGGTTTTTTATGTACAGTATCATATCATCTGCAAATAGTGACAATTTGACTTCTTCTTTACCAATCTGGATGCCTTGTATGTCTTTGTTTTGTCTGATTGCCGTGGCTAGGACCTCCAGTACTATGTTGAATAACAGTGGAGAGAGTGGGCACCCCTGTCTTGTTCCCGATCTTAGATGAAAAGCTTTCAGCTTCTCGCTGTTAAGTATGATGTTAGCTGTGGGTTTGTCATATATGGCCTTTATGATGTTGAGGTACTTGCCATCTATACCCATTCTGTTGAGAGTTTTAATCAAAAATGGATGCTGAATTTTGTCAAATGCTTTTTCAGCATCTATGGAGATGATCATGTGGTTTTTGTTCTTCTTTTTATTGATGTGATGGATGATGTTGATGGATTTTCGAATGTTGTACCATCCTTGCATCCCTGGGATGAATCCCACATGATCATGGTGTATGATCCTCTTGATATATTTTTGAATTCGGTTTGCTAATATTTTGTTGAGTATTTTTGCATCAACATTCATCAGGGATATTGGTCTGTAATTTTCTTTTCTAGTGAGGTCTTTGCCCGGTTTTGGTATTAGAGTGATGCTGGCTTCATAGAAAGAGTCTGGAAGTATTCCCTCCTCTTCTATTTTTTGGAAAACTTTAAGGAGAATGGGTGTTATTTCTTCTCTATATGTCTGGTAGAATTCAGAAGTGAATCCATCAGGTCCAGGGCTTTTGTTCTTGGGTAGTTTTTTGATTACCGATTCAATTTCGTTGCTGGTGATTGGTCTGTTTAGTTTTTCTGTTTCCTGCTTGGTGAGTCTTGGAAGGCTGTATTTTTCTAAGAAGTTGTCCATTTCTTCTAGGTTTTGGAGCTTGTTAGCATATAGATGCTCGTAATATTCTCTTATAATTCTTTGTATTTCTGTGGGGTCCGTCGTTATTTTTCCTTTCTCATTTGTGATTCTGTTTATGTGTGTAGTTTCTCTTTTTCTCTTAATGAGTCTGGCTAGGGGTTTATCTATTTTGTTTATTTTTTCAAAGAACCAGCTTTTGGTTTCATTGATTTTTTCTATTGTTTTATTCTTCTCAATTTTATTTATTTCTTCTCTGATCTTTATTATGTCTCTCCTTCTGGTAACTTTGGGCCTCATTTGTTCTTCTTTTTCCAATTTCAATAATTGTGTCCTTAGACTGTTCATTTGGGAATGTTCTTCCTTCTTTAAATGGGCCTGGATTGCAATGTACTTTCCTCTTAAGACTGCCTTCGCTGCGTCCCACAGAAGTTGTGGCTTTATGTTGTTGTTGTCATTAGTCTCCATATATTCTTTGATTTCTGTTTTGATTTGGTCGTTAACCCATTGATTCATTAGGAGAATGTTGTTAAGTCTCCATGTATTTGTGAGCCTTTTTGATTTCTTTCTGAAATTTATTTCTAATTTTATACCTTTGTGATCTGAGAAGTTGGGATTTCTTTTTGAGGTGGTTAAAATGATCTGAAACTGTGCTAATGGATGAACAGTTCTGTGCCCTGCATTGTGCACTTTAATGGGTGAATTATATTGCACATGAGTTATATCTCACCAAAGCTATGAAGAAAATGGTAGTCTGCCATGAAACACAAAACACAGGCCTTCAGATGGTGGCCTTCGGGAGACAATCCTGGAGGGCCCAGGGCCATGTGGCTGGAACGGTATTTCTTTTGTCCTATTTTTTGTGTCATTGGGCTGACAGCATGTACCATCACAAACTCCAAGTGCATAGACAAGTGCCCTGCAAAACATATTTGCCCAGGCCCTGCATACCCTGTGAGTGGCCCTGACTGCCCAGTGATCTGGAAGCCACATGTGCAGCACCAGATGGGCCGTGGGGCTAAGACCGGGGAGGGAGTCTATGGCACACCTTCTGCTGGGCAAGCCTCATGTCTGGGGCTGAGCGTGGGCTTCGGGGTCAGCATCTGGGAGGAGCAGCTTTGCTGTATCTCTGTCACTGCCTCAGAGGGGAAAGAATGCGGCCCAAACCCCCTCAGTCAACTCTCCCTGGGGCCCAGAGGGTCAGGAATATGGGAACAAAGTTGACCCTGCACATTGTAATGTTCACACACGTGTGTGCGTGTGCGTCTGTGTCACATAGGCCTGAGTGCTCCCCGAGTAGGGTTGGGGAGGCTGAGTGGGGCCTGGGCTCTGTGGTGTGGGCTGAGGGGTTTCCCGCTCACCTGGGACCCTGGAGGGAGGGAGGTCAGGCTGCGGTGTCCCAACTCCGCCTCTCTTCACAGCACAGGCTGGTAGACGACGTCTTGGATAAACTACAAGGTCTATAAAAAAAAGAATGGGTGGGTCTGCATGCCCACCCCCGTGCTTTGCACAGTTTGGGTCAGGTGGGGTGGTTTCACAGTGCGGGTCGTGATGAAGACCCCACCTCAGAAGGGCTCATTCCTTACCCTGGTCAGATCCTTGCAACCCACTAACCTCTCAGTTCCCACCTGGGTGAGAGCACAGGCTGGGGGGTGGAGGCCCAGGGAGGTGGGGGAGGAGTCCACATAGGGCACCTGATGACAGAGCAGGGATGCCAGACTCCAGGTCCCCAGGCACCTGGGCGGGACCCAGTTGTGGGGAGGGATGAGCTGAGAGCAGGCTGGGGCCTGGGGAGAAGGCTGAGACTAAGAGGGGGGATGCAAACTCATGGTGTTTCCCCCCCAGGTGGAGGCAGCCCAGGCAAAGCTCAAGGTGAATTTTGGCCTTGCCCCTCCTCCAAAACTTAGTCTCCAGGAGCTTCACATGGCCAGGTTGTTGAGTCTGCGCTCCTGGCTACCCCGTGACCCACCTGGGATCCGTGGAGGCCCCAGCAGGGACTCAGGCTGCAGCAGCAGGAGCGAGTCTGGAGCCCCTGACCCGCCTTTCCCCAGGAGAGCATCAGCGGGACCTTGCTGGACGACCTGCACCGTGACTGTCAGAACGACCTGGTGAGTCGGAGCTGGCCTGGCTCGGCCCGCCTGGCTTCCCCTCCCATCTGTGCATACACACAGCCCCCTGAGCAGGGAGTGGAGGGGCACCCCAGGAAGCTCAGGAGGTGGCAGCCTTCTGGTCACAGGCCTCCCCACCCAGCACACAGTCACCAGAGCCCTGTCCTCACTTCTACACATGGTGAGCCTGGGGGCCTGGTGCTGAGCTCAGATGCCAATCAGTGAACAGAACATCAGCCCCTGTTGTTTCTGGCACAGAGAGGAACTGAGGGGCGGAGCCTCCGGAAAAAGTCCTTGTGTGCGTGGAGCCGCCGTTGGCAGGAGCACAGGCAGTTTCCATATGTGGGTGTCTGTCTCCCAGACTCTCACGAAGGGTGGGAGGCCTGACCAGGGTCAGGACCTGGGGCTGCACGCCCCATCCATGCAGGAATCCATTTGCTTACTTGATGAAATGAAGCAGGAAATTTGTCACAGAGTCCAGAGCACTGGTGCCCAGGAACCTGAGGGGCTGGCAGCGTGGGAGCTGGGGGACACCGTCTGGGATTGGGTCCTGAGGTTACTCCAGAAGCTGCTGCGGAGGTGGTGGGATACCCTGGCCTGGCTGCAAAAGAAGGAGGCTGCCGGCCTGCAGGCCTTGCACGGCGTGCTGGAGGCCGTCGGCCATGCACTGAAGAGTTTCTGTTCCCCAGCGGCGCAGCTGTTCGGGGTATCATCCAGGTCTCGCCAAGCCCTCCCTGCCTGGGTTCCTTCTCCAGTCTGACCTATGGCCACGGCTGTGGTTTCTTAAGAAAAGCTGACTGAACCAAACTGAGTGCCAGGTTGGGTGCCCCATGGTTATAGGGGCTATGTGTCAGGTGGACTCGAGCTCTGGGGGGGCAGGGACAAGCCACCTGACCTTTCTAATCTGCAAACGGGACACTGGTCACAAGTGGTTATGGGTTTGCTGTGAGGCCTGGTACACAGTTAGTGCTCAATAATGCTTTCTCCAGGGTGGCAGGGAGCCAGGCCTGAGTGGCTTTGGCCCTTTCTTTTCTTCTCCTGACCTCCCTCTTTGGCCTTCATCACTTGAGCTGCACTGGGCCCTCTGAACCTCCCTGGTCTTTCTCCTAAGCTTAGAGGCCCGGAGTTGGGCAGAGTGGGCAGGGAGGGTGCACCCCTATCTTGGCCAGGAAGGAAGGCAGAGTAGGGAGGTGGAGGAGGCAGATCTCCAGCCTGGGGCCCCTAGGCTTGCATGTGCAGAGATTTCCGGGGGCGCCCAGAGCAAGGCCCTGCTCAGCATATCTAAGGCCAAATCCTACCCCCAGCACACACAAGCTCCACCCTGTCCTGCCCTCTGGCTTCCTGCCTCCTGCAGAGGCACAGACCAGTTTGTGCAGCTGATGGCTGAGCTGAGGAGGGCTGGGTGGGCCTGACCCGGGCGGGGCAGGGGGAGGAGGGAACCCACAAGCAGAGGGAGAGCTCCCAGATCTGTACCGCAGGGCAGACCTGCTGTCTGGGAGGACAAGGGATTGTGAAGGACATGTGGAGAGGGGATGAGAGCCAGGAGGCCTCAAGGATTGGGGACATTTCCTTATTTCCATGGGTCAGTATCTCACTCCCTTGTCTGCACTTCTTTAGACCTTTTTGGATCAAAGGAACAAACTCTTGATTCTTAGAAAGCCCATCCCTCTGGGGCCAGCTGAGTCCAGCAGGAGGCTATGGTGGGACCATGGCCCCGACCATCCTAAGGGACACTGCTTGCTCTCAGCTCCTGCCCCAGAGGGAAGGGGCTGGGGAGAGGGGCCTCCCTCCTCCCAGCCCTGCCCCCCTTCCTTCCTGAAGGAGGAACCGCCCAATACTGGAGCTGCTTTTGCAGAGAGGAGAGCCAGGGGGCCTCAAGGAGACATCCCGCCTGGAGGGGGCCCCTCTGCCAGCCTTTTACACTGAAAGGCCAACCTCGGGCCTGAGTTCCTGGCTTGAGGGGCCGCCACCTGCCAGGTCCTGCTGCAACCTTCATTTCTCTTTGGCTATATCCGTGCCTCACCTCCCAGTCAGCATTCATGTTCTTTCAGAGGGTTCCCTGAATGTCGCAAGTGGCCATGTCAGACCTCCAGCTCTGTCTCCTTCCATCCTGTGCTGGAGTCAGCAGTGGCTTTTGTGACCCCACTGCACCCTTGGGGTCACCATCAACTCAAGCCTGGACAACCGTTTAGCGTCCACCTCGCTGGTCTCCCGATTCTTGCCTCTTTCAAACCATATCCATCCAGCAGCCAAGGGCAAGGTGATTTGTTAAAAGCTAAGTAACTCCATCTCAAATCCTCCTAGTTTTCCATTAATAAGGCCTGACCCTGGCTTCTAAGGCCCCGTCTGTATCATCAGGGCCCCCGCAGGTGTCCCCACACCAGGCAATATTCTCCACTAACTTCCAAGCTCCTCTCACCTCAGTGCCCTTGAACATGCCATTCCCTCTGCCTGGCATGCCTTTTCCCCTCTTCTTCCAAGGCTGCCTCTTCCTCCTATTGCTCTCAATAGCTTGGCACATCCAAGTACACAGGAGGTGCTCACGAAGGAAGAACGCCTTTAAATGCTATAGGTTCTCCCAACTCCTCACGCTCAATCTCTTAAGAGATCCTTCCTCTCTTAAATTTTCTTCCCTGAGTCTTCATGAGTCTAATTTGTTCTGTGGCATCTGGTGACTCTCTGTACCTGTCTTCCAATCCCCAAAGGGCCGGACCTACCCCAGGCTCAGAGCCTTCCCACCAGAACCTCCTGTACTTTCCCCAGACATGGGGTTGGATCTCCTGAGCCCCTTAAGCCTCAGTTGATAAGTTCACTTCTTTTTACCAACATTTGCTCAAGAGCAGCTTGTGTCAGATTGGTGGAGGGGCCAAAGTAACTCAGACACCACACTGTTGTGGGTGAAAGCCACAGATGAGAACAGGAAGTGTTTGTGTTCTGGAGCTAGGGTGGGCTTTGTCGTCTCATGTGCATTTTTACCAGAAGTCACATGATTTAAAATCTGTCCACCAGAGCAGGCAGCCAGCCAAGACTGCCTGCTGGAGAAGGAGGGTGGGGCAGGGCACCATATTCGCCTGAAGTTCTGAGGACATGGGTGCTCAGGACTCCCCAGCTGACAGTCAGGAGGCTGCAGGAGGGTGTCATTTCAGCGGCTGACATTTTCAATTTGCATTAGTTACCAATATTCCAAACTGAGAGGTTTCGCATAATCAGAATCTGGGGTTTTGACTTTAATTCCATTTTAATTAATTTACATTTAAAAAGCTACCTACAGCTAGAGGATACTGTATTGGATGGCCCAGATCAGGGTGGACTCCCGAAGAAAAAATTGCAGGGTGAGATTCCTTGGTCTTACCCATAGCAGACTCAGAGATGATGACCCTCTCACACCCCAACTCTGGGCTTTTCTGGGATGGGGGACACTCCCCCAGGCCTGCTCGCACCTAGCCTGCTATTGAGGTGCTGGGATGGGAAGAAGGGTGCCCTGTGACACAGTGAAGAGGGAGTTAACAAGTGGCATTTTGGTGAACTCAAAAAAATAAAGGGGGATCACTTTCAAGAAGGCTATTTTACTTTGGGCATTTTGAAATACATTCCCATGGCCAGGAGGAGATGCCTCTGGGGTGGGGAAGAGCTAACAGGCAGGGCTGCTGGAGCCAGAGGGAGGTTGGGTGGGGTCAGGGGCCCAGGGGGAGATGCACAGGGCAGGAGCGGCCGAACCGCGGGAAGCTAGTACAGGGTCTCTCGGGCGTGGGTTCTCAGGTGGCGCAGCAGGTGCGAGTTGCGGCTGAAGCTGCGACCGCACTGCGGGCACGAGTAGGGCCTGGCGCCTGTGTGGACCAGCATGTGCCGCAGCAGGTTGCAGCTGCGGCTGAAGCTCTTGCCGCACTGCCGGCACTCCTGGGGGGGCTCGGCCTGCCCGGACGAGGCCTGGTTCCCAGTGCCCCCGTGGGTGGCCAGGTGCCGCTGCAGGTGCGCGTTGCGCCGGAAGCTCCGGCCGCAGGTCTGGCAGCTATAGGGTCGCTCGCCTGTGTGGCTGCGGCGGTGGCGGGCCAGGTTGGAGCTATTGCGGAAGCGGTGGCCGCAGGTGTCGCAGGCGTGGGGCTTCTCCCCGGTGTGGATGCGCTGGTGGCGTGCCAGGTGGGCACTCTGGCTAAAGCCCTCGCCACACTCGCTGCAGCGGCAGGGCTTCTCGCCGGTATGGCTGCGCCGGTGGCGGGCGAGGTCCTGCGTCTGGCTGAAGGTCTTGCCACACTGGGTGCAGTGGTGGGGCCTCGGGCCGCCATGGGTGAGCATGTGGCGGGCGAGGCCTGCCCGACGAACGAAGCGCTTCCCACAGTGCGTGCAGCTGTAGGGCTTCTCGCCCGTGTGCACGCGCTGGTGGCAGACCAGCTGGGAGCTCTGGCTGAAGCTGCGGCCGCAGACCTGGCAGGAGAAGGGCCGCTCGCCTGTGTGCACGCGCTGGTGGGCCCCCAGGTGCTCGCTACGCCGGAATGCCTTGCCGCAGTCGCCGCACACGTAGGGCCTGCTCTCGGGGCCTTGGCGCAGGCTGCCCGAGCACTCGGAGCACTGGTGGCCCTTGTCCTTGGCGTGGATCCGCAGGTGGCGCTTGAGGCTGGAGCGTCGCTTGAAGGTTTGGCCGCAGTGGGAGCACAGGACGACGGACAGCTCGCTTGCCTCGGTCTTGGTATCCTCAGTCTTGGCGTGCGCCAGCAGGTGCTGCAGGAGCTTGGTCCGGTGCTGGAAGCCCTGGCCGCACTCGGCGCACAGGAAGGCGGGCTCGGCGGAGTGCGTCTGCAGGTGCTTGCTCAGGTGCGAGCTCTGGCGGAAGCGGTGGCCGCAGAGGTGGCAGGCGTGCGGCCGCTCGTCCGTGTGCGTGCGCATATGCAGCTTGAGGATGGAGCTGCGGCCAAAGGTCTTGCCGCAGCGCTCGCACGAGAAGGAGCGCGTGCCTGGGTGGGAGCGGAGCTGGTGCGCCTCCAGGCGGGCCAGCTGCCGGAAGCTCACCCCGCACTCTGTGCAGATGAACTTCATCTGCGGCTCCGGCTGGGGGGTCGCCCCGGCCACTTTGACCTTTGGAATGTCACTCCTGCTATCGCCTCCGCCACCGGAGCCGTCCGCCTCAGGGCCACAGCCCAGGGACTGTCCCTGGGGCTCTTCCACCACGCCCGGACTGTGGGCTCCAGACTCTGCGGAGATGACAGTGGGCCAGGCAACCCCTTTGGGCTCTTCTTCTTTAACCTCTTCCTCGGGGGTTCTGCTTCCAAATCCTGGGAAAGCAGCAGAGAACAGGGGCAGTTAGGCCTATTCCAAGGGGCTCCTAAGAACCACCAGAACCTCATTACCTGAAAGTGGAACAGAGACAGGATCCTGCAAAGCTGGTGGGTGGGCAGGGAGTGGGGGTAAACAAAGAAATGACACCCAACTTGCCACGGTAATGTTTTAAAGTGTACAATTCAGGGCCATTGGGTCTGTTCATGTTGTGCAACCGTCACCACTGTCTTGGGCCAGAAGCCTGTCATTCTCCCAAATGGAAACCCCATCCCATCAGCAAGTACTCTCACCACCACATATTCAAAAGTCAGTTGGCTGGGTTGATTAGACCAGACACAACAGGCCTTTAAAATATATGTACGTGTCTGTGTGTGTGTGCACACACACATGCATAGATGTAGATAAATAGATATGACCTCATGAAATTAGCCCAGTTTCAGCCAAAGAGGCCAAAGGGTAAGGTAGGGTCTGGGGCTTCAGGGACCATTCCTGATGCACAAAGAGCCTGCAGTGGTGGTAAGCTCAGGAATGGCCTCTTACCTAGAGGGTGCACAGGCCAAGCCTTCTTCACTGGGACATCTTCAAAGGTCAGGGACTCCTATAACAAAGTGGGGTGCAGAGATTCTCAGTGAGTAAGGAATAGGGGGGCTCTGGGACCTGAGGGGGATAAAGAGCTTTCAAGTTTTAAATGAAGGCAGACATGGATTTGTACAAGAGCAGAGACAGAGGACACCCAGGCATGAGAACAACCTGGAGCCCAGCTCACCAGCACAGTAGCTAGCTCCTGATCTCGGGAGTTCTCCTCCAGCCACAGCACGGGGCCCTGGGGGGCTGACAGCACTGGGGGAGAAACGGAGAGCTGTGAGAAGCCAGCCTTACCATGTGGCCACACAGCACTTCACCCATCGCCAGGGCTTCACGAGAGACATCTGGACTCTTCCATCCCTGTCAACTAGGACGGCTGCCCAGCTCTTTTCCCACCTCCTTGGGCACCAGCTCCTCACCACTCTCTTGCAGGACCTGGAACGTCCTGTTAGGACAAGGGCTCAGTGGCTGCTTTGAACTTGGGGGATGTCTCCAGGTCCCTAGGTCATCAGGCTTGGAGGGCCCTGGCTGGCATGGTGGCAGCTCCTGCGATGGTTCCAGAGCTGGTGGCCCTTCCAAGGGCACTTCCTTTTTGGGGCTGTGGCTGGAGACCTGGGAAGTGCCCCCCTGTTGCTCCAAGGTGATGTCTGCACGGGCACAGTTCTTGCCAGCATTAAAACTAAAATCCTGTTCAAAACACATCCATGTTAGGCAATGGGGGGAATCCAGGTCCTACTGCCTCCCAAGGGAAATGGGCCTGAGGACAGTGAGGGTCAGCCTGGGGAGGACTCAGGAGGGTGAAGCACCGGTGGAGGGAGGAAAGTGGAATGTCAGGGACTTCTTAGTGGGGTGGTAAAGTCCCTGTCTTCCCACTTGGCTGCCACCCTCTTACCAGTGGCCCCACGCTGGTGGACTCCCTCTGGACGCCCTCCAATAGCAGGGCGACCTCCTCTCCGTCCCTGAGCTGCTGGCCTTGCAGCCGAGCCAGGAGGTGGGGGGGCAGCACACTCAGGAACTGCTCCAGCACCAGCAGCTCCAGGATCTGCTTCTTGGTGTGCAGAGCTGGCCGCAGCCAGTGGGCGCAGAGCTCCCGGAGCCGGCTCAGGGATGCCCTTGGCCCCATGTCCTCCTGATACTGGAAGCATCTGAAGAGTTGGTGAGCCACCTCAGGCCGGGGCCTGGCCTCTGGCCGCCTGGGGTCCTCTTGGCCTGCAGCCTCCTCCTCTTCCAGTTTGACTGCTCCAAGCTGCTCGGGCTCCTGTGCAGCCGGGACGGGTTCTGCAAGCATCCTGCACCCTGGGGGACGCCTCATGCAGCTGGTCCACTCTCAGGTGTCTCCTTCTACTTCACACCTGTGGTGTGAAGAAATGCCTAAAGATGTGACCTCTGGAGGAATTGTTTCTGGCACTGGTTCAGGGCAATGGCTCAGGGGGCAGGACAGCCCCCGGCTGAGCTCAGCCTGACCAACACACCAAAGGCAGAGCTGACTGCGAGTTCAGGACTACCATCCCCTCCTGCAGCATTTAGAACTTCACATCACTGTACCCCTGTGATCAAAGTTGGCATCTCTAAGGGCAGACTGGCTTTCTCTGCTTCTTGATGTCATGCCACAGGGAGTGCATGGCACCGCCAAAGACGGGTCCTTGCTAAAAAAAGTTCTGTTGCAATCCAGTCTGACCTTTAGACCTGACCTCCAGTTTCAAGGGCAGCAAGGACTGAGAACAAACTGGTAGGTGGGGTAAGACGGTGTTGCAGTGTGCAAACTTGTAACAAGTAGTGAAGAAGCCAGAGAGGCCTAGTGCGCGCTGTGATGAATATGGACAGTAATACTGTGCTATTGTTACGTCACCGAGGTAAACATCAGGACCTCCCAACCATGTCACAGTATATAAATGTATCAAAGTAAAGCGCTGTGTCTTAAATTTACACAGTGCTACATGTCAAATTTATTTTAAAAAAAGAAAAAAGAAAGAAACAAGTTAAAATGAGAGGAAATCAATAAACCCCAAAGACAAGACATTCCCTGAAACAGCAGGCCAGGTTCTTCAGCGCCTGTGGTGAAACCAATGTGCCTGCAGGGGGCGCACTGCTCTAAGGAAACTAACGGCCCACCGAGTGCAGGTACCTTGATTGGATCTTGATTAAAAAAAAAAAAAGGCACTAAAAGATATTTTGGGGTCAGTCGGGGAAATCTGACTATGGCCCCTAGGTGATAATGGAGATCGCTTAATTTCTGCGATGGGATCCCAGTGTTGTGGTATGTCGGAAATGTCTTCATTCTTACAAGGTGTTGAAGGGTTTGGAAGCAGAGGGGCGTGAGGACTCAGCCACATTTATGAGCCAACAAGACAGATGTGGCAAAATTACAGCAACTGGAAGATGGGGGTGCGGGATGTTTTGTCAATCTCCCTGGAAGTTTGAGAATTTTAAAGATAAAATGACTGGGCAGGAAGTTCATGCACATGATCTCTCCTTGACCAGGCACCCTGACATCACTTTATGGCTCTGGAGGCGGCTCTCGGCAGTCAAGGCTGAAGGCACCTGGCTGACCAGTGCAGAGCTGAGCTCCCATCTGCTATTCCAGTCTCCTCACCTCTCTGGGTTCCATCCCCAGAGACTGAAGCCCGATGAGCAGGGGAGCTGGGTCCCCAATGACAGGCTAGGGCTTACAACTGGCAGACGTTTGTAGCAGATGTGTCCCCAAGGTAGGCCAGAGTGGCCTTGCCCTCTTCAGAGGCCTCTGGTGGGTGTGTCCTAGTGAGCTGGGTGATGAGAAGGAGAGGCAGTCATTTCCTTTGCTTTGCTAATTTTTTTAAATTCTGGATTCTTCCTTGGTTTACTCCTCTGGAAGGTGTCCATCCCAACCGAGTCTAACTAGCAATAAAAACAGTATTTCCAACTGGCCACCAGGGGGCACTGGTCCCACAGTTCCCACAACCACCTCCACCTCCTTTCCAGCCCACTCAGTCCCCCTCCCAAAGGGTTCTGGGGGGCTACCCCTTCCTTTTTGGAGCAGCTCTGCCTCAAGTTCAGCCCCACACACAGGGGACTCAATTCAGTCCTTCATCACAACTCAGAAGGCTCACACTGTTCTGAAAAGGCTTATTCTTTCAGACCGTGAGGCATTGCTATATTTTAATTCGGGCAGGAGTTACTTTTATGAATATGGAAACCTAAGTTCCAACATCTCTGTCCGCCCGGCTCTCCAGCCTCAGGGCTACAAACGAGCTTCTCCCAAACCGCCCCCCCCCTTGGGCCTCCTAGGCAGGCAGATGGTAAGCAAGCCTTTCCACCACCTAAAAGGAGTACAGCTGGCGACACCTGGTGTGTGTGCAGAGCTGTTAGCAACAGCCAGGCTCCTTATTACTGGGCCATCACACCAATGACCACAGCCGACAGGCCCATCACTGACCCATTTTACAGCTGAGAACAATAAGGCTCAGGGGAACAGGCATTTGCCCGAGGAGGTCACCCAGCCTTAGCCACGGAGCCAGGTGAAGAGCTTTGGGCACTTTGTTGAGCCCCCTTTATACCCGGCTGAAAGCTCTCTGAGCCTCCTTTTCAGGTCGAGTGAGTGGGGTGCAGTATAACAGAGGAAACCTGGGTTTTAAGCCTGGCGCCGAGCACCTTCCACCTCAGGAGGGGTGTGGTGCTAGCCCAGACGCAGGCCCACATCCTGACTACCGGAGCAGGCCCACCCCGTCCCTCTGGCCTCCCCTCTCCCCCCCCTTCCGGCCCCTCTCCAGCCTCTGCCCCTCCCCAGCACCTCCCCTTCCAGCATCTCCGGCACCCCGGCATCGGGTCCTACTCTGGCTCCTGCCCGCTGGCCCTTTTCCTCTGGGAGTCCGTAAGGCAGCAGCCACCCCTGCCCCTGCCCAGGGTCATGCTGTGCCACAACCACGGCGGAGTGTGTTTCTTTTCTCGGAGTAGGAACTTGTTCCTAACTTCACCCAGCACTTGAAGTGACCTCAGCATTTGTTACTAGAAATAACAAAATGAGGGTGGCAATGGCTACCTCACAGCTAAAATCACTGAGGAATGCATGAAAAAACTTCGGGTGCAGCAAAGGTCTGTGATAAATGTTCAAGAAAAGGGGTTTTTGATTCACTGTGTTTTGGTAGCCTGAGCAAAATAATGCACCTATGACCCCGTAGTAGCCGATGGCTGGTGCTGAGGGCCTCTCTGAACGAGTTCTCTGCTTCGGGTGGCTTAGTCCCACTCCAGCCCACACTGCAAGTTATAATTCCTCCATTTCACAAGTGCAAAGACCATGCTCTGAGAGGGTGGGTGCCTTGCTCAGAGTCACACCAGGCGGGGCCAAGTTTTGCTGTGATGTGAAGCACCGACCCTGACTGTGCAAAGGCTCAGAAACAGAAAAGGACCCAATTCCCTCCCACCCGGTGCAATTTGCCTAATCTCAGTCAGAATACTAGGGTGTGAATTAGAAACAGTAAGGGGTTTCCCTATTTCAGTCCTCAGGCCTAGACGCACACAAGCACGGCCAGGTGATGTCTCACCAAAAGGTTTGCAGGAGGTGGAATTCAAGGGAAGCGGGCCTTACAGAGTCTCTCCCTCCCCCACGTCTCCAGGACAAAAGCTCTGTTAATATGCACATCTGTGGGGGGGGAGGCGGGGGGAGGGGGAGGCTCTTCAGCCACCCTCGATACTTGACCAGCTTAATCTGGAGCCCAGCGAGGTGAGGAGGTGCAGGTTGGAAATGCAGCTAAGAGACCAACCTGGACACCAGGAGAGCCCAGAGCCGGGGCCCATCCCAGAACTCTCCCGCTCTCCCTGGACACAGTTGGCAGGAGCCTGATCTGCTTGTCTTTGTCAGCCAGGCTGCTCTCCGAGTGCTGGGCTGAGTCCATGAGGCCGGTCATTCCACCTGGGGGCACGTGGGCCTTCCCTTCCCCTCCCCAGTGAGTCCAGCAAGGCCACTTCACAGAAGTCCGGTGATGCCCCCACAGCCACAGGCCTGGCGCTGAACTCCCCAGCATGGACCACCTACTGCCTCCCAAGACTTTCTTTCAACCCCCTAATCCCCCATCCCACCGCTGAGGCCTGGAGCCCCCATTCTCTTTCCGAGCTGCTATGAACCCCTTATGTCTGTCCAGGAAGCTTGCACCCCAGGCCTCCCTGAAACTCACCACTTGGGGTCCCCACTCCAGAGGTGGAGGCGCTGGGGGTTCTGAGGATCCCAGGAGCAGAGTCAGCCTCGGACTGGACCCGGGGAAGGACTCCAGGAAAATGGAACAGGAAGTGCCCTGCCCTCGTCCCATCCAGGTAATGAGGGGGCTTCTTAGAGTTAACCCTTAACCTCCCGGGAGCCGGCTGGGGAGAAGGCG
Organism: Phataginus tricuspis; assembly: GCA_029783875.1. Lineage (NCBI taxonomy): Eukaryota > Metazoa > Chordata > Mammalia > Pholidota > Manidae > Phataginus > Phataginus tricuspis. The sequence goes on along the minus strand of JAQQAC010010882.1, from coordinate 28,313,978 downwards.
GGGCCAGAGAAGTAAAGACTGCAGCTAAAGCAGATTCCAGCCTGGGACTGTGAATGAGGCTAACCGCCCCTCCAAGTAAGAACTGCCCCCTCCTAATCAGGACCGGCCCTATGCTCCTTGGGGGAGGGAGTCTGCCTGTACTACTTTTTGGGGGAACAAATGCCGCCATATAAAAATGCCTGCTGTGGGCCAGGCGCCTTCATTCAAGCGACAAATCTTTGCTAAGGGCCTGCTGTGTGCTGGATGCAGCTGAAGGCGCTGAGGCGGACAGGAGGAAAAGCCCTGACCTCAGGGGCTTCCAGGCAGGGTGTCCAGTCCAGCAAACTGTGGTGATGCTAAGAAGAGAACTGAACACGATCATGTCTGGGGCAAGAGAGGGCACCTTCCACATTGCCACCTAAAATCCAACCCCAGAACCCTGCCAGGTGCTTTTTGTTCCAGCTTTACCAGTGACGAAGCAGGGCTCCTGGGGTGGGGGGATACCTGACCCACCACTGGCCTTGAGCTCAACTCTGACTTCCCTTCGCTCCGAGGTGCCTTTGTGGCTCGTGCTCCCGGCCACAGCGGGGAGAGCACTTTCCTCGGGGGGCCTGCGGTGCCCCTCGGCGCCCAGGGCCCGTGGGCACTCCCGCGGCGCCACCTGTCCCGGGGAGCGGTGCCACCTGCTCGATGGCCGGCGGTCGGGGATCGCCGCCCCCCAGCCCAGGCGCGTCGGCGCGTCGGGGACAGACCCTGCGACCGCGCTGGTCCCGCAGGGTCGCCGTCTCCCTGCACCTAACGGCTGTGCTCATTTCCCCGGTTTTCACTGTCTAGCGGGGCTCTCCGGGCCGCAAGCCCACCCCTGGGCGGGGCCCGGGATCTGCCCGAGGCACCGCCTCCCCCGCGGGGCGGGGCGGGGGAGGGGCGGAGGCGCCAGGGAACCCCCCAGACCTGGGTTCCCACGGGCCTCGCGGGCCTTGCCGCACGGCCGTCCCTGCCGCTACCGCCCGACTGACCTCCGCCCCCATGGCTGTGGCCTTCGAAGACAGGACCGTGTCTGAGCCTTGGGAGCTGGGGGCTGGGCCCTGTACGGAGGCGGTGCGGGAGCATTGCAGGAACTTGGCGTGTCCGGGTAAGGTTCCGACCTGGGGGTCTCGGGGCCTGGGGCCTGGAGCGTCCGGAGTGCTACTGCGCGGGAAGGCTCGGTGTTCGCGGTTAGCACGGACCGCGAGGGCCTCCGACTCAGGGGTGACACCGTTCTTGGAAATACGTCAGAAAAGCAGGGACCAGCTTGACGCAACCACCAAAAGTAGCATCCAGGCAGAAAGGCACTAGGTTTGGCCCGCTTCTTCCCTAAACCTGCGCCCTAAACCCCAGCCTTAATATCCCTACTCCCGGCCCACCGCCTGCGTGCACCATCCATTCGCTCATTCATTCGGAATATGCTCGCCTTCTCTTGCGCACCAGGCATTGTCCCTGCCCCCAGGGACCAAGTGCTAAGTGGAAGGGTGGTGGGGGGGAAGCAAATCCTGGCCCCATAAGGCTCCCAGTCGTACAGGACCAGGTCCCTGAAGCAGGGGTTCCTTTGATTTCTTTTATTAACTCAAGTTACTTTGCAGGAAAAAAAAAGATTTAATGAACCCTTAAGTCCCATCAAACTCTTCCTGTTGTTTGAAAATACACTGCCCTCCCCCAGAGTGGTGTCCACCACCAGATGAGAACTCTTGTGAGGTTGCTGGATTGTGACTTATCTCCATTTAGTAAGCGTTAAACACACCCCAAAGGAGAGATTTTTTTATAATTCTGCTTGGGGTATATTTCAGTATCTCCTAAAATTATTTTGAAAATGCACACTTTAACTATTGTAGCTGTTACCTTAATTTTTTTTAAGTAGTTGGTGTCTTAAAAAATAAACAAATATTTATTAAATGTGAAGAATGTTAACGCCTAGTATCAGCCAGGTCGGCAAGGCGCCTGTCGGTGCTGCCTGAGGGGTGTCCATCTTCCTGCCGTCTCTTCGGAGACCCCAAAGACAAGACAACATTTCCCCTATTTTCCACGTCCACAGGATTCCTCCAGTTAGAATGATTCGGGGAAAAGGAGAGCTCCTTCTCCAGCTCTGGGAAGGGTGACTACTGAAAGCCCTATTTCCACGACGTTATTACCTAATTCCGGTTAATGCAGCAGCTTACATGCTTGTCTCTAAACGGCACTAACATCTTTCCCTGTTGCCGTGACCCACGCAGGCTCAGCTTTGCCGTCCGCCGCTGTCTGTGTGCCTTCGGCGGGTCAGTGAAGCAGACGCTCACGCTGCTGCTCCGGGCTCTGCGTGGCTCCACGCGGCCCTGACCACCCCAGGCTGACAGCCTGCCCGGGCTCCCGCAGCCCCTTACCTGCGCACAGTGCTCCTCTGGCCTCCTCCCCTTTGCCCTCCCAGGCTCAGCCGCGACGCACTGGGTCCCTGTCACCACCCTGGCCAGGCCTTGGGGCGTTCACCCCACCCCTGCCTGGCCAGATCCTCTTCGCTCTTACATTTCAGTCTCTCTGGGGAGACTGCTTCTGTCCACCCTTTGTCTCTGTGGCCCACTAGTTTGCCCCCTGACCTTTCAGTGGGCTTGGTTTTTCATCTTCCTCAGGCCTCTACTGTCCTCTGGGACCCAAACACCTTTATTTTATTATTTTTGTCTCTTGACTTCTCCACTTGTCTCCCTGTGGTGTTCTCCACCTGAGCATTGAATGCCGTGCCCTGCAAGGGCTCTGGCCTCGGGGGCTCTGCCCACCCCACCCTTCCTGGCCTCCAGTGGCCTTTGCCTCTTGCTCTTCACGCCCTGTGTCATCCACTCCCCTTGTGTGGGGGATAGATTTAGTGATTCACTTCTGTGAACAGAATCCCGTAGGAGTGAGGGGGTGTCACTTCTGAGATCGGGTTGTAGATGGCTCGCTTCTCTTTGAGGGTCCTCAGAGGTGCTCTGTCACTCTTTTGCTGGCTCATCCTGGGGCATCTGAGCAGAGGCCCACCTGGTGAGTCAAGGTCACCAGGGACCAAGCCAAGTTGGATCCCCCTCCGTCCAGTCCATCCTTAAGATGATTTCATCTGCAGCCCTAGCCAACATCTGGACTGCAACTCTTGACCTTGAGCTAGAAGCATCTAGCTAAGCCTTGTCAGGTGTGGAAACTGTGGGACAATAAATATTTGTTTTAAGCTGCAGTGTTTGGGAATCATTTGCTATGCACCAAGAGATAACTAATATACCTCCCTGGGTGGTTTCATAGCCACTGTGGCCTCAATAACATTCTCCAGGGCCAATACTCCTGTATTTATATTTTGCTTCTCAACTTGTTATCTGCTTCACATTGCTACTTGGATGTCCCTAAATATCTCAAAGTCGTTGTGCTCAAAACCAAACTCACTCTACCACGTAAATGCAAGCACCATGCGAGTGCCTTTCTGGCCGTCACTGCCGTATCCTGAGTGCCCAACACAGCAAATCCTCGTTAAATGTGGGCTGAATGAATCTTCCATATCAAACCTGTGTATTTTCTGGAATTCTCTATTTTGGTAAACACAGTATAATCCATTCTGTCTCTCAAGCCAGAAATTGGGATTTATCGTTGACCCCTCGCATTACCTCATTCTCACATCTCAACAATCTTCAAGTTCCAGAGATGTGATATCCTAAATATTGTTCAAATCTGCTTGTTTCTCTACCCCCACTGCCTTCACTCACGTCCAGGTCACCAGCATCTCTTCTTGCCTGGACTATAGCAATGGCCCAACTGGTTTCTCTTCATTTACCCCCCTTGTTTTTTTGAAGTAAACTTTTAGGTGTAACATACAGAATGTACACAAACCCGAAATGAAGAACCTGACGAATTTCTAGAACAGCCCTGTAGCCAGCATCTCTGCGCTACTCTGGTGCCCCCTAGTGGCCATTTCCTCTCCTGGGTAACTAATCACTATCCTGACTTCTCACCACAGCGTTTTTTAAATATGTTTTTGTGCTTACACATATAAGTTGGTACCCAGGAGTGAATTGTTATGGCACAGGGTATGTGAATGTTCGGCTTTAGAAGAGCCTGCCTCTCCCTTGTCTAGAAAGCTTGTACCATGCCCGGTCCTAGGATCTGCCATCTCTCCAGCCCTGATTCCTGGCATTAGCTGTTTTTTGGTCACATTGTAAAGCATTCACAAAAATACAAATTTTAAAAGGCTGTGATAAAGTAAAAGCAAATGGAAGTCCTACATTTTCCCCCAATACCACAAGTAAAAAGAATATAAAAGATTCTTGTGAAAGGCTGCATGACACATAGAGAAGACACAGAGGTGAAGGGCTGGAAACCTCAGCTGGACATGACATCAGGGGTGGGACCCTGCATGCCGTGGCCATCTGGTCCTGAGAGGGACCTCCAGTAGGCGTCCTCTGTCAGAGCCAGTCTGAATGCCTCTTAAATGCCCTCATTCCCAGCTGTGTCCAGTGTCTTCGGCCTGAAACTCCCCGAGCCAGGGGGACACCACCTGTATCAGATCGCAGCAGCCGCAAAGGGTATTTTGGGAGGATGTTAACAGTGTCCTGGTTTCCTAAAAACGCGCCAACTTCTAAAGGGAAAGTAACTTAAATTTACTTTAATTTCCATCACAAAGGGCCAGCCAGAGGGATTTTGAGGTTAGTTTCAATAGAGTGTCCCCTCCCGGCCTGTACTATAAGCTAGCTGTCTGTAGCTCCCAGGCAAAGACAATGTACTGGAAGGTGGGTTGTGGGGGTTTGGGGAACAGCTAGTCTACCCAATTAAGTCTGGGGGCTTTTCTGGCCTGGTGTTTACGGATTCCTAGCTGAGGCTGACGTTGCTGGCCTTGACAATCGTGGAAGGAGATGCTTGGCGTTGCTGCCTCAGGAGGAGCCTCCTGTCCTTCTGAAGCTTGCCCAGGGCAGGAAAAGGCCGATCCAACTGATGGCGACAGGCAGGCTGCCGGGTCAGCATCATGGCTGAGACTGAGGAGCCAGGCTTGGGGTTGGCAGCCCCTCCACCTGTCCTGTTTGCAAAATAAGATTTGCAAGATTAACAAATCTTGCTCACCCACCGGAAAGGAGCAAAGGCTCCATGATAATAGCTGCGGGGTAGTTCAGTTGCTGCAAGGCGAGGGCATCAAGAATTGGGTGTGAGTAGGGGCTTGGTTATAGAAATGGTAATGCAGCCATAAGAGGAAATATGCCAATCGTTAAAAAACAGCAAGGAACCACTTGAGAACTGCAGAACCCTCAGCCTGTAACGGCCCCCACTGAACCTGCACTGAGACTCCACTGAATTCCGGCGTGGCTCCCGGCAACGCAGCACTAGGGTGACCCCAGTCCCCGTTACAACGCCTGCCTGAGAAGGGACGGGAAAAAAAGCGAAAGCCTGTGCTGCCAGGAGAATTTGCTGTTTGTTCTGGGCAACACACGGTTATAGGTCCCTGACCTCCGTTTCTTAGAGCCTTTACTAAAAAGGGCTTATAATTGTGAATATGTGTTTCTTACAACCCAGAAATGTCTCTCAAGGACCTGAGAGCCATTGCTTTGAAATGGACTCATCAGGAAGGACAGGGCCTCTGCCTCCCTTCGCGGTGGGAAGCTGGAATCCCAGACGGGCCAGCTAGCAGACACACCCGGCCTAACCCATCTCCCTTGAAAACACCCAGTCACCTCTACAAAATCGGGCGGAGCTCAGCCCTTTCTCCTGCTGCCAGTGGCGACCCACAAAAATCTGCAGCGTCTGCTTTTACTAATGTCCGGCTTTGCCTTTGACATGCTGCATGTCTCCCCCTCCCCTCCCTCTATCTTTCTCTAGGTTTTTTTTTTTTTGTGTGTGTGTGTCCATTTTTTTAAAGATTTTTAAAATTAAGGTAGCATTGACATACACTCTTATAAAGGTTTCATAAGAAAAACAATGTGGTCATTACATTCACCCTATGTCGAGTCCCCCCCCCATACCCCAGTGTAGTCACTGTCGATCAGTGTAGTAAGATGCCAGAGTCCCTACTTGTCTTCTCTGAGCTACACTGTCTTCTCCGTGACCCCACACACACCATGTGCACCAATCATGATGCCCCACAATCCCCTTTTCCCTCTCTCCCACCCGCCCTTCCCCACCCCTCCCCTTTGGTAACCGCTAGTCCCTTGGAGTCTATGAGTCTGCTGCTATTTTGTTCCTTCAGTTTTGCTTCGTTCTTATACTCCACATATGAGTGAAATCATTTGGTATTTGTCTTTCCCCGCCTGGCTTATTTCACTGAGCGTAATACCTTCTAGCTCCATCCATGTTGTTGCAAATGGTAGGATTTGTTTTCTTCTTATGCCTGAATAATATTCCACTGTGTATATGTACCACCTCTTCTTTATCCATTCATCTACTAATGGACACTTACGTTGCTTCCATTTCTTGGCTATTGTAAGTAGTGCTGCGATAAACATAGGGGTGCATATGTCTTCTTCCTCTACGTTTTTTATATTGCAGTCTCTAAGATATGTCACACAAACACGGAGCAGGTCAGCAGCATATGATGTACTCCCATTTTTTAAACAACAAAAATCGAAACAGGTGAGTGTCGGGGGAGACCCTTGGAGGAGGAGGCCGGACGGGGCGCTGGGCTGGAATTGGTGCCCCGAGTCCCCAGCATGGAGGCCCGGCCCGGCGCTCTCGGAAGGAGGGCCCTGGCGCGGCAGCCTCAGTTTCCTCACGGAGGACCCCGACTCCAGGGCTCGCGGGTGTCCGCCCAGCAGTCCGCACCACCCCGATTGCCCGCACGCCCGGGGCCCACAGCTGGGCGCCGCGAGAGAGCAGGGAAAACCGGAAGTTGCAATGGGGCAGCCGGACGGGAAACGCAGGAACACCCGCCGGAGTCTGCGGCATCTGTGTGACACTCCCCGGGCGCCCGCACTGCCCCTCGGGAGCGCGGTCGGGAGCGCGCAGGGCAGGAGGGTTGGGCGGTGCCTTAGAGGAGCTGGGCGGGGCCATCCGGGCACCAGCCAGTCACCAGCGTCTGCCGTGAGCACGCGGGCGGGGCGGGGCAGCGTCGTTGCCTGGGCGACTCCCTCCCCGCGTGGGTGTGCCGCCGGTGCCGCTCAGGGGGGCGCGGACAGGCGCGCGTGGGACTCCCGGGGCTCCGCGGGCTCACGAGGCTCGGAGTGCGTTCTGCGCGGCTGCCTCCCGTTCGGGGACCTGGCCGCGGAATGGTGTCCGCGTCTCCGGGCGTGGGCGGGCCGCCGGCCGTGTGAGCGCCCACTGCCGGGTCTTCCGCGGCCCTGGGGTGGGACGTGGGGGTGTCCTTATTTATTTATTTATTTATTTACATTTTTCTTTAACATTTTTTATCTCTAGGGCCTCACCTTTTTTTCTCTCGTTCAGTGGTTATCATTCACTCTGCTGTTTACTCGATTGCTCCTGTTTTTCTTGACCTCTCTGATTCTTTTATTTTCCCCAATCGTCTCTCCATCTCTGCGTTGTCCTGCCTCCAGCCTGGCTTAACCGCCTTAATTAGTACAAGGATTTTTGGGAGTGGTGGTTTTGTTTTTCTTCAGATGATTTTTTTCTAGTTTTTATTGTTCTGGGTGTTTTTTATAAGGTCCTCTTCAAGACCTGAGTCCGCTCTCAGGCCAATCTCTGAGCCTAGCTGATTATTTGTTTACTAAGGGGCGTCTTCTTTCTCAAGCTCAGCAAGGCCTCCAGATCCGGCGTCGGCATCTGTTGAGTGTTTGCGGGGTCTGAAGTCCCCTTAGCGCCTTCATCCTTGATAGTTATCCTTGAGGCAGGCTCCTGAGGTGAGTATATTCCGAAACTGGTGGCCTGTGAGCTAAACAGCTGTTTTCTCAGGAGTTGCGTGGAATTCTTAAGTGTTTTATTTTAAAATGTCATCAACATTTAAAAATCTGGATTCACATAGAAATCAAATTCCTTTTTGGCTTCCCTTGAAAAATCGTCAAGCTTTGGCGATCCTGGGTCCTCAACTGCCTCCTTTCTTGAGGTCCCTGAAGCCCCCCCCGACCCCACTCCAGTCTTACAGCCGAGCCACTGGTCATTTATGGCACTCTCTGATTTCTGGAGGCCTTTAGGTTTTTGATTTCTGCTTTACTTCCTGACTCACCCTGCCTGGTGCCTTTCTGAAATCTTTTGGGGACTGCAGTTCCCACACAGCAAATGTGATCAGCCTTCCTCCCAGGCCTGCTGGACCCTAGAGCCAGCTTTGGAAGGTTTTTCTTTCATATACAAGAAGGGGATAATGTCTGTCATTTAGTGCATGCCCAGTAAATATTTTCTAAACAAATAAATGTTGAGACTTCATGTGGTCTAGTTTAGGCTCTCAGGATGGGATCCCGACCTCCAGACTCCCCATACTACCGCTAAACTGGACCCTCTTGTCTGGTAGAGAAGGAATCAGAACACACCCACTTGGTTGGGACTCAGTGCACTCCTGGGACTGCCAGGAGCTGCAGTGGACCACTTCAGGGGTGAGCACCCTTAGTCTGGACATTGGCTGTACTCCTCATTAATGAGAAATACTCACAGGCTGATGTATCTCTGTCAGGGCCCCCTGTGGCTATTTCTTAGCTTCTAGCTCTCTCTGGCTTGAAAACAATATTGACTTTTGCTACAATTTTGTACATCTCTCTTTACTTTGAGGACTAAAATGCATGGGAATATTGACGAGACAAACCCCAGGGGTAATTTTTCTTTCATCAAAGGGAGAGTAGAATAGATCAGAATTCTAGATTCCTAAAAACACGTTTAACTTCTGAGAACAGAGTTGCAAACTCAAACGCTGCAGGGGCCAAGTGGGGGCAAATGTGGCACCCTGAGAGCAGGTCCCAGATGTGGGGAATGTTGGTCTGAGGTTGCCAGTTGTTCTTATTTTTTCAAGAAAATCATTTTATGAGAACTCTCATAATTTTTAAATGTTGGAAACTTAAGTTAAAAAAAATTAAACCCCTATAAGCCCACATAGCACACCCTTGGGCTGGTACAGGGGCCAGACTGCTTCTCTTATGGATAAAGTGGGTGCGTCTCAGATGATTGATGGGCTGAAGGCAGTGGGCATGGGGTGGGAACTGGAGGGGATGCTTGCCTGGAGGAACCTTCCTGATCTGAGTCCAGGGCTGGCCCCCACCCCTTTTCTGACACTCATCCCCTGTGCCCCTGCTCAGGAGAAATGTGTTCCTCATCCCAGAAACTGTAGTGCAGTCTCTGTCTTCTCATTTTGGGAGACTTAGTTTTCTTAGGGTCTGAAAAGAAAACAGAGACTAAGAGGTGAAAATAAAGCCGCCAGGGATGTCTGAGGGTCTGGGATCCCACGGATTGTGGGATCAGGCTCCTTTACCCCTGCTATCCCCAGCCTTGACAGGGAGCTTGGGAGAGGGTCTAGAAAAATCAGATTGGTCCCACATCATCCCCAGGTGGAGGGCATGGGGGTAGAGGCGAGTTCCCAGGCTGCTCTCTTTCCTAAGCTGCTCTGATGGAGCGACAACTCTGTGCCAGTCTAGGGGGACACCCAGAGCACCTGCCGATAGGCCTTAAGTGAAATTCAGGGACATCTCCACAGACATACCCTAAGACCTTCAGAAGCCCCTTGCGCTGAAAAAGACTGTCTTCCTCCAGCCAATCAAGTGCCATTCCTGTGAGGACAGCTGCAATGTTCTCTTTGAAATGTCAAACATCAAAATCCTTCCACAAAATTTGTTTTTCTATTTGGGTGCCCCGGCTTTGCTGGTATTACAAGTATATGCCAGGAAAAGCAATGATGATCCAGTAACCGATCTGGGAGTTAGTTACCTCCTGGCCGAGCAGGTGCAGCTGCGCTCAGGACCCCAGACCCGGAACCCTCAATGCTGGGAACCCTGTTGGGCTGCAGCTGCATGGGGAACGGGATCTGGCAGGGACTTCCTGTTGTCCCAAATCCCAGTCTCCACCCGGCTCCCCGCGCCTGCTGCTGGCTGCGGAGACTCTCATAGCCGGGGAGGGGATCTGGCTGCCGAGGTGCCGCTTCTGCCTCCACCTCGGTGAGAGGGGTGCTGGGGAGGGCTCCTGGATCCTGAGACACACACGAACCAGCTGGCACGAGGGGAAGGGTCAAAGGTGGAAGGCTTCGGGCTGGTGGGAGAGAAGGGGGCCTGGACCTGGGTTCGGAAAGGGAAAGGACATCGACCCTTCAAGACTGTGAGCAGGATGGACTCCAGGCCCGGGTGTGTGGTTGCAGCCGCAGGAAGGGCTGCTGAGTGGGCAGCTTGATTTCTGGATCCCGGGCAGAGCTGAGTGCAAATCAGGCCGAGCACAAGGGTGTGTGTGTGTGCAGAACCTGGGAGACAGCAGGGCCTGGCTTCCTCAGCTGAGCTGGCTGTGGTGGGCATGGCCAGCACCTGTTTTGTAGGGTCTCCTGCAGACCTTTGGGCTCCTGAGGACAGGAGAGATTGCAATTCAGCCGTGGCTTTCCCTAATCCGGGTGCTGTGAGATGCAGAGTTCTTGCCTCAGCAACAAAGGGACAATACAAAATAGCATTCTGTCAAAGTAAGGGACCAAAAAACATTCTAGAGAGTGCACCCTTGGAGGGCATCTGGGAAGCTTTATTTCTGATTAGGACTGGGGATGGGTCTGGTCCTGCGTGGGGATTTTGGGAGCACTTCAGAGGTGTCCAGGAGATGCTGGCTGATTTCCTTGTTCGCTTCCAGGCTCCTAGCCAGAAGCTGGAGGGGGCTTGGCCAGCAAGAGGGAGAAACGACTCATCTGTGCTTTCCAGCTCCGAGATAGAAAATGTCTGCTGACGGTGGAGGCATCCAGGCTACCCAGGACAAGGAGAGCACCCGAGAGGTATGGATGGGGCGCTGGGTGAGAGAGGCGTGCCCTGGAAGGAACTGGAGTGGAAGGGGATTTTTCAGGACAGGGGACCTGGGCCTGTAGAAGAGTTAGACTCATGGGGAGCAGGGCTGGTGGGTGGGGGTAATGGGAGGTGCTGAAGAGAAGGGAAATGCCTTCCATTGACTTTTGTGGAACTGCTTTGCTTTGCCTGTGAATTTCATAGTGAGTGGACCAAAGGCTACACGAGGTACCAGGAGGCTGCATGGAGGTCCTCCTGGTGAGGCTGGCTCTTGGAATAGCATCCAGAGCACACAGGGAAGCCTTGGTCTGCCATCTGATCCCCACTGCCTGGACCCTGCCTCCTTTCTCTCTGGGTCTGAGCACCTGGTCCTTCCTGTACCTATTGCATTTGTGTGTAATTGCAACCTGCGGGGCAGGGGGGTGCAGGGGGTGTGGGGGACCCAGGGTCACCAAGCTTGGAATCAGAGAAATGAGTCAGCTGCTGCCAGGTGTGAGATCTTGGGCAAGTCCTCTGGCCTCTGGGAACCAGGTGTGTCATCTATAAAATACGGATCATGTGCCTGCTGTTCCTACTGTTCCCGCCCAGATAGTTGGGAGGCTTGGAATTAACAGTGGGAACAAGAGTCCTCTGTAACCAGTTCTTCAGCCCAGAGGAGGCCATCACTGCAGCACATTGAACAAGAGCACCCCCAGCACCTAGAAGCTAGGCCAGGAAAACCTCTGTTCTCTCAACCCATATTTCCAGTGGTTGTAAGTACACATACAAGTCAACTTAAGATCTTCCTGGACTTTCAGTGGGGTTATGTCTCGGAAGTTGAAAACGTCTGAAGTCGAAAATGCATTTAATACATCTGACCTACCGAACAACCTACCTTACCATGCTCAGAACACTCATATTAGCCTACAGTTGGGCAAATCATCTAACGCAAAGCCTGTTTTATAAAGTGTTGGATTATCTCGTGTAATTTATTGAATACTGAAAGTGAAAAAACAAGGGTTGTAAGTATCCATTGTTCACCCTCCTGATCGCATGGCCCACTGGGTGCTGGGGCTCACTGCCACTGCCCTGCATCAGGAGAGGGTCATACTGCATATTGCTGGTCCGGGAAAAGGTCCACATTCAAAATTTGAAGTCTGGTTCCTACTCAGTGTGTACCATTTTTACACTGCTGTAAAGTTGAAAAATCATTAAGTTGAACCATTGTTGAATTGAGGACCATCTCCATGAGTTGTACTGTTTTCATACCCACAGAAACACGAAGAGTAGTTACCGTGGTGTAGTTTCCCTTCTGCAATGCATTATCAGTCCACAGGCCTTGCGTGTCCACAGCATTCTTTGCTGGTGCTGGATTCTGTCAGCTTACACAGTAGAGTTGTAACAACTCTCGGTGTCACACTGTCTTTATTCAGAACTTTCTGGAGTGGGCAACTCCTTCCCACATGTTATCTATGCAGGAGGCAGAGCAGCTGAGTCTTGGAGGCTGCCTGGCCCACGTGGCTCCCAGGCACTGATTCCTGGCCTGAAGGTCTTTCCCATGGAGACCCTAACATAGGTGGAGGTGGGTGGGGTGGAGGGCGAGAGGGCTCCAAGCAAGGGGAGTGACTTTCCCAAAGTCCTTGACATTTCTCAAGAAGGTGGTGCCTGCTCGGGGTTGAATGACTAGTGAGGGGCTGTTGCAGATCCAGGCCGTATCTGACTGACCCCAAAGCCTGCTCCTCACCCTCCCTGAGGGCTGCAGCCCAGGCTGGTGTGAAGAACGGGGGGTGAGTCGGGAGGACCCTTGAAGTTGGGGGTGACACTGAAGGCGGTTCTCTGGAGAGATTTCCTCTGTCAGATCAAGCTGGGCATGAGGCCTCGGCAGTTAGTAGCACCCTTGGGCATTTTTCTCCAAACCAAAAACGTCCAACTGCTCTAACCTAACTGGGTCAGGCCAGAAATTGCCCCAGGCCACGTGATATCTCCTTGTCATCTTCAAGAAATGGGGGATCTGGGGTTGACTTGTGAGTCAGATGCACTTGAGTTCCAGGCCCGGCTGAGCCACTTACAAGCTCCGTGTTCTTGGACGGTCGTCTGATCTCTCAGCCTGGGTGTGTGAGTTTACTGAGGCTGCCGTAACAAAGGACCACAGCCTGGTGGGTTTAATCAACCAGAATCTATTCTCTCATGGTTCTGGAGGCCAGAGTTCAAAATCAAGGTGTCTGCAGGGCTCCCTCCTGAGTCTCCAGGGGAGGCTTCTCCCTGCTTCTCAGCTTCTGGGGCTACAGAAGGTCCTTGGCTCGGGGATCCATCCCGGTGCAGGACAGTGAGGCTTGACTTGAGAAGAGGCTCTGCCCTGCAGGCGGCCGGCCAGCCCATACCAGCGGAACACTGCCGAGCCTGCCTTTCCTGGCTGACCCCACAGGGCTACCCAGAGATGTGTGGTTCTTCCAGGACGGGGGAAGGAAGCAGGGCCAGTCCTGTAAGCCATGCCTGGCATTCGGCTGTGCCTTTGGCCACCCTAGGTGTCTGCCCTGCTGGGACACCCGGGTGTAGAGCTCAGCTTTGTCTTCCACTCTCTGTCCTGGTGCTGAGAGGGGCTGTCATTCCTAGGTTCCAGGTCATGGGCATCCTTGTCAACAAATGCTTTCTGAGTTGGAGGAAGCCGTGCCTTTGGGAGCCGCTTGGGAGTCACACCACATCAAGATGGAGCCAGAAGAGCCGCATCCTGAGGGAGAGCCCCAGGGGGACAGGACTCAGGGAGTACGGAGCTGGGCGCCTCTAAGCCAGGGCTCTAAGGAGAAAACTCTCTTCCTGCCTGGAGGAGGTGAGGAGAGAGATGTGGAGAGAGGTGCTTCCTGGGTAGCAGCTGTAGGGAGAGGTGGAGGCTCAGCCCCAGTGGGGGGTGGGGGGTGGGAAGAGCTCTCCTGCCACGGTCAGGGGGAGATGCCCAGATGTCTGCCCACCTGCCTTCCAGAGGCTGCCCCCACACAGCCCGAGAGCCTGCCTACTCTTCTTGGGCCAGGTTGGGGTGCAGTTTGAGGCAGCCGTGGGTATTCCTGGAAGGCCAGACCTGAGCCCATTCTTGGGGAGCAGCAGAGTCCACCTCAGGGCCTCTCTCCTCTCTCAGCCCTCCCCACCCCCCAGGTCCCCGTGCTTGCCCGAGAGGGGAGGACCAGAGACCGGCAGATGGCCGCGGCTCTCCTCACCGCCTGGTCCCAGGTGAGTGGCCCCACCCCAGGCTGGAGGGAAAGCAGAGGGATGTGGGGGCTGCACCTCTGACTGGCTCATCCTCTAGGTCTAAGGGCCAGGCTGGGGCCGGAGGGGACGTCTGCGGAGACCCTGGGCTTCAGCCGTGGCACCTGGAAAGAAGGACTCTTGTTTTTGTCTCTTGTCTCTGCCAGGCACAGCCGCTTTGCTCTCTTCCCCAGAAGCCATCCTTGGGCGCAGGCCTGCATCCCCATGAGACCCAAGGGCAGGCCTCACTCGGGCAGCAGGGCTGGTCCCGGGCTTGCCCTCTTCTCGGGCCACTGTGCCTCTCACGGTGTCTGGGGAGCTGGCGTTTCATGTTGTTTCAGATGCCAGTGACCTTTGAGGATGTGGCTCTGTACCTGTCCCGGGAGGAGTGGGGGCAGCTCGACCACACACAGCAGAGCTTCTACAGGGATGTCCTGCAGAAGAGGAACGGGCTGTCCTTGGGTAAGGGCTCTGCCCCTGCTGGGCGGGGCTTCCTAAGGCCCGGATGGCAGAGGTGGGGCCTGTCACGATGTCACCTCCTCCTTTTCCAGGGCTTGAACCCCCTCGTGTTCACCTGGATCCCGCTGCTCTGTAGAACTTCCTAGTGATAGCCCTATTCTGTGCCCCCGCTGACGTGGCAGCCACACACCAAACGTGGCTGTTGAGCCCTAGAATGCAGCTGAGGCACTTAAGTTTAAAATCTTATTTCATTGCATTTTAGCTCAGATTTGAGGTGAGGTGGCCTGCGTGGGGCGGCTGCGGTTGGTTGTGGTGTCCTGGAGGCCCTGATTGTCTGCTCCTCCAAGCCTGGCTGTAGAGGTGTCTGAGCAGAAAGCTGAAAGCCTGAGTCGGGGCTTGCGGCTGCCGGCCTCGGGTGGAAATGGCGACCCTAGTCTCTGGGCCTGCAGACTGAGCTGTCATCTCTGCCCCCTGGGGGCTGTCCTCTCCTCGGAGGGGCCTTGATTCCTTCCTTTTTTCTAATTCTAATTTCTGGGGCTTTGACTCCTGAGTTTCAGACTCTAGTTTCCTTGAAGTTTATGGGGCCTTATGGAAACCAGGGTGTTCATTCATTCATTCATTCACTCACTCACTCAGTCTGGTCATCTGTCAGCACCCTGCTGGTCCAGGCAGAGCTGGGGGCTCGGTAATTCCATCCTTGGACTTCGATGGTGAGTCGAGAGCACCGCTGTCCCTGGCGGGCCCCAGCATCACAGCAGCCGCTGGGCTCACCCCTTTCACTGTCTCAGGTGTGCTCATTGCCTGTTGGTAGCAGGCCCCAGGGCCCAGAGCAGCAGGTCCAGGCAAGTCCTGAGAGATCAGAGGGAACTTAGCACCCATGTGCAGCCCCACATAAACCTCACAATGCCCTAAACCACCTTGTTGGTCCAACACATTCCTTCCTTCCCACGGACCTTGGCCTAGGGCGTGGAGGCCGGGGCCCCTCTGCTCTCTTACTGACCTGGCCAGGATTCCTGGGCCCTAACCCTAGGGGACATGACATATGGGCCTTTGGTCCCTGATTTCTGGGTGGTCAGTGTGCTTGGCCCTCTCATTTGGCCTCAGTTTGCCCATGGCCCCCCCCGCCTTCTTTGCTGATGGTCCTGGGAAGGCGCACGAAGGGGAGGCAATGCTGAGCCCACTGCTGGGGCCTGGTGGTGTTAGGGGTTGCAGGCAGCTGACCTGGCTGTGCTCACGCCCTTCCCCACTGGTGCCGGCTCGGCTCGGGAAGACAAGACAGGGCCTGACAGCCCTGAGAAGAGTGTGTCTGGCAGTTACCCTGGAACGTGCTTCCTAGAGGGGAGCGGACACCTGGACACCTGACCCCGAGGGAGGTTGAGCTGCCTTAGGTTGTCTGATTGCACAGCTGCAGCTCCTCCCCTCGGCTCTGCTGCCTGGCGGAGTGGTGGCGCCTCCTGCGGTCAGCCCCGGAGTTCTGTGATTGAGCAGTGTCTCTTTCTGGGCAGGGTTTCCCTTCAGCAGACCTTTCTGGGCCTCCCAAGTGCAGGGCAAGGGCGAGGCCTCAAGTTCATGCCGGCGAACAGGAGACGAGGTGGAGGAGAAGAGAGGTGCGTGCTGAGGTGGCGGGTGGGCAGCCGCGCGGCTTGGGCGGTCTGGTCGTCGCCGTCCCTCCAGGGCCCCCTTGTCAGTGCGGGCTCTGTTTCTTGTGGGGTGCAGACACAGCCCCTGCTGGGGCAAGACCGCCAGCCTCGCCCTGCTCTGCAGAGGGTGGCTCTCACTTCCAGAGTTCCCCTCGGGTCCTTGCCCTTATCTCCATCGCCAGGATTCCCCTGGGTTGCTCACAAAAGCCTCTTGCTGGAAACTCTCTTTCTGCAGGAGCCCTCGAGGGGAGAGAGGAGCCCACCCCATCCCTGGCAGCCCTTGGGGATGCGAAGGCCTTCAGAAGCAAGGTGGGCGGAGCCCAGGGGGCCCCTCTACAGTGCGGGAGGCAAGGGGCCAGCAGCCAGAGCTCGGGGCCACCCACGGATGATGGGCAGCCTGGTCCCCCAAAGGAGGGACAGCGGAAACCAGCCCCGCCTTATGCCAGCCCCCCGAAAGCCCCGGAGGGCTGCCTCCCAGAGAAACCCAGAGAGGGCGAGACGGGCGGCCCTGAGAGCAGCGAGGAGGGCCTGTCCCCTGAGGGCGACGCCAGCAGGAAGACCTACAAGTGCGAGCAGTGCGGCAAGGGCTTCAGCTGGCACTCCCACCTGGTGACGCACCGGCGCACGCACACGGGCGAGAAGCCCTACGCCTGCACGGACTGCGGCAAGCGCTTCGGCCGCAGCTCCCACCTCATCCAACACCAGATCATCCACACGGGCGAGAAGCCCTACACCTGCCCCTGCTGCTGGAAGAGCTTCAGCCATCACTCGACGCTGATCCAGCACCAGCGCATCCACACGGGCGAGAAGCCCTACGTGTGCGACCGCTGCGCCAAGCGCTTCACCCGCCGCTCGGACCTGGTCACCCACCAGGGCACCCACACGGGCGCCAAGCCCCACAAGTGCCCCATCTGCAGCAAGTGCTTCACGCAGAGCTCGGCCCTGGTCACCCACCAGCGCACTCACACCGGGGTCAAGCCCTACCCGTGCCCCGAGTGCGGCAAATGCTTCAGCCAGCGCTCCAACCTCATCGCCCACAACCGCACGCACACGGGCGAGAAGCCCTACCACTGCCTCGACTGCGGCAAGAGCTTCAGCCACAGCTCGCACCTCACCGCCCACCAGCGCACTCACCGCGGCGTCCGGCCCTACTCCTGCCCGCTCTGCGGCAAGAGCTTCAGCCGGCGCTCCAATCTGCACCGGCACGAGAAGATCCACACCACAGGGCCCAAGGCCCTGGCCATGCTGATGCTGGGGGCGGCAGGGACGCCGGCAGCTCCCCCACCTGCTCCCACCTAGGAGGCCGCGAGGGGGCGTCCCGGCACTGGGGCCGCGAGGGCAGCAGCTGTGGGAGTGGGGGGATGTGGCCGGGGGCTGGGGAGGTGCTGGCATGGGGCGGGGCATGGCAGTGCGGGAGGAGCTAGGGTGAGGAGCAGGCACGCAAGCGGCACAATAAAGGCCTTGGAATTGAAGGGCAACCTATAGCTCTGTCTCATGGAGCCCTGGAGGCCGGCTGGGGACCGGGTTGCTTCTGGTTAGCCCCGTTGGCATGGTTCAGGCCTCCCTGCGTCATCACTCTTGGGGCGTGGACCCTCTCCTCCACAGCCGCGACCTGGCTGGGAGCCCGTTCCAGAGCGTGGGGCCGTGAATCTACAGGCAAAGGCCTCCCAGCACAGGTTTCCAAACCTGAAACCTGCCAGGCACTTTGGAAACTGTGGGCCCCCCACCCCGTCACTCTCGTCCCAGGAGCACTGCCCACTGCGCCCTGGACCCTCCACGGGCTCTTCGGGAGCGAGCAGCAGGACAGTGCCAGCTTGGGGACTTGTGCTCATTGTCTCCTGCTCGCCCTGTCCCCCATGTCAGGCACCAGGGACTGACTGACTTCCATCTGCCTCCACTGGGGTCTGGCTGTAATCCAGTGAAAATTCCTCACTTACCAGGGACCACTGTCCCTCCCGGTCCCTTCTGAGGCTGCTGCCAGCGACCTCTGCTACTTCTCACCTCCTTGGCCTCACTGTACACGTCCTTTATAATCTGCACCCCACTACCCTCACCCCGCCACTGCCTGGCTGTTTTACTCTTGGCTTTCTAGTTTTTTACTTCTGTAGCTTCTATTTCCTATTCTCTACTTCTTTTCTTGGGAGGTGTGGGCTCAGCATGCTTATTATCCAAGATTTGCAGCTCAGCTCTCAAGATAACATGCAGTTCTGACACCAACTGCCCTTGAGGGTCTGCGTCAGGGAGGCTGTTGAGACCCTGTCTGTCTCTGTGGATCATGGGGCCAGCGGGGTGGCTGCAGCCCTGGTGGCTTCCCCCTCCAAGGCATGAAATGGTTTGAGATGGTGGGCTGGGAATAGTGATGACAGCTGCCCTGCCAGGCATGGGGCCAAGCTCCATATGTATGTCACCTCTGCTTTCCACAACTTGAGCGGTGGATTTTGTAGACAAACACGCTGAGAGCAATAGTCCAATAATCAGCCCAAAGTCATACAACCCGAGAACTGGAAGCTGGGGTTTTTATCCAGGGATTTTGTCATGTAGTGGAGACCCCTATTTCCGTGCACCCGAACAGCTATTGACTTATGTGCATAATATTGTGAGGTAGGGTTGTCTAAAAAGAGTAAGAAAGACAGTAGACTTGACCTCCAGGAATTCTGGACTCAGCTGGAAATGGAGGTGGGGGGTGGCACATGAAATCAGCCCAACACCAGGAAGCTGCTAACTAGTGGGAGGTCTCAGTGGGATCTGGGGTTGAGTTGTTGGCAGGACTGGTGGAGAATTAGATGGCTCTTAATTGAAGAGTGAGAAAGAAGGCGATTTCCTCCTGTCAGCTTGTCTTCATGGCTCCAGTCAAATCAGCCAGAAATGGTGTTTCTTAGTTCGGCTCTCTTGGGGCTGAGGGAAGCTTGTACTCACAAAGCAGGCTTGCTGTTTCCAGAAGCTTGCTTTCTAATGAAGGGGAAAGACAGAGGTGGGAGGGAGATGTTAAAACGACACTGGTTGCCGTCGTCACTTGGCACAAGCTTAGCACAGAGCACTCATTGGCACAGGGGGTGTTCGTGTGCTTCCTTGGGCTGCAGGCAGAGCCAACGTGCCAGGACTTGAGCCACTCGGAGGTCTGTGGAGTGAGCCAGGAAGTCATTTAAAGGCTTCACTCTGGCCTCCACAGAGAGCACAGCATCCTGGAGAAAATTTCCCCTTTTCAGAGCATAGTGCAGATGGATGTGATTCCAAGGCTCTAAGGGGTCTCCGTCCACTTTGTAGAGCCATCCAGAGGCCACCATTCTGGGACAGACCTTGCCAGAGCATTTTAAGAGTGGAACTTGGCAGTTTGGAAAATATTTAGTAAGAGCAGATGAAGACTGAGGAGGTAGCTGGGGCATCGTGGAAGATTCTGACATTCTTCAGGCTGAAGGGTGTCCATGATTTCGTGGGTGACAGAGCGCCAAGGAGAGGTAGCAGGTCACTGGTCGCGGGGACGCCACAGAAAGAAGGGTCTTGATTTCTCTGGGTAGCGGAGGTGAGGATGCTCAGAGGTGTGGCCTGCTTCCGGACATCCTAGCTTCTCCGCGCTGGCTGCTTAGGGTTGGGCTGCGCCCACGCCGTCAGGAGTAGGGCCAGGGAGAGGGCGGAGTGAGGCGCTTGCCTTCGGCCTTCCTCCGCGCCCTGTGTGGCCCAGGCCCTTGCTTAAGGCACTCAGGGCCCTGTTGGCCAAGTGCCCTCCCCGGGTCGGCCGGGGGGTATCGGCCTCAGCACAACGCTGGCCCCGCACAGCTCCTCCCGAGCTCCCGTCCTGCTCTGACGTTAGCCAATCTGGTGTCTGGGCGGAGCGAGGCGTGGGTTCCAGCAAAACCTGCCCAATCACGGGTGGCGTTTGTTCTCGGAGCCGCCCTTCTCTCCTTCTCCGCGTCCCCGAGCCGCACAGTCGCCCGGCAACCGCCCCACGCTCAGGACCGCGTCGGTTGCAGAAGCAACTAACGACCGGAGCTTGACTCCCTTCTTCGCCAGCCCCTGGGCCTTCGGAGCCGGGCCTGGGCCTACCACCGAGATGCTAAGCCTCCTGCGGTCCTAGAGAGACCGCGGACGGACGGCGAAAGCGCAGGTCACGGCTGCTTCCGGCTTCGCGCGCCGAGCCCTGTCCGCTCGCTGCTGCCCGGGAGACCTCGAAGCCCGGGCTCGGAGGCCACATCCGGCCCTGACGATGGCCGGCCCGTCCGTGGCGCCGGGGGTCGCGGCCCCTGTAGCGGAGGTCGGCGGGGGCCCGTACACCTCTTGGAGGGGTGCTCTAGCACCTTCCAGCCCCGGAGAAGGCCTGACAGTGCTTCCCGAGGAGAGCCGGGCGCAGGTGCAGGGGCGGCCTGCAAGGAGGCCGCGGTGCTCTTCGGGGGGAGCCGGGGAAACAGGCGGCCAGGGCGAGGGGGGGGGGGGGGATTCGGGGGGGGGCTCTGGATGGAGCGTGGAGGCGCCTAAAGGGCTGGGAGACGTTAAGTAGGGCATTGCTGCATTCACTCATTCGATTTCCAAGTACGAAATGAATTGCGTTCCAGGCTCCCTGCTAAAAGTTGAGAAATAAGCAATGAACCCTTACAGGGTTCTGGGCTAGCGGGGGAAACTGACAAGGAGATAAATGACACATACATTGATTTCAAGTAGTGACAATTCCGGAAAGAAAGGAAAGGGGTGAAGCAGTGGAGGACGTTAGGAACTAATTGTCAGGAGTGAACATTTAAGCTGAGACTTGAAGAATGACAGGAAGCCGTTTTACAGGGATTTGGGGGGCAGAACCTTCCAAGCAGGGGGAAGAGAATGAATATAAGAGTGAGAGAGTTAGCCTTGTGGATATGGATACCTTTATAATAAAGAATGAATAACGGTCAATGAGGAAGCGATTGGTGTTTCAGGAGCTGAAATGACACTCCTGGTGGGAAGAAGGGATGGAGGGAGGGAGACGCAGGGAGAGGGAAGGCTAGAGGCCGTGACCTTCCAGAGCTGTGGCCTGAGGTTTCTCGCTGGTGTCCTGGGGAGAGTGGAGAAAGGAAGCTTTTGAGGATGCTCCAGCCTTCCTCACCGTCATGTTCCTCTGCCAGTCTGTGATGTGGTCAGCCAGGCTTCCTGCCTGGGTTGCAAAGGCAGCACTCCATGGCCAGCACCTCCTCGGACACACTAGTTTTGTTGTTCCACCAAAGTTGCAGGCTAGCCATGGAGATTAATTCAATCCAACAGCCCACTGGCCAGAGCATGTTGGGTTCAAATCTTTAGTGGGGAGTGGAAAAGATGCATGGAGGGCCTAGCTCCAGCAGCCTGTCATGTACCCTGTGCTCCCGTGGGCATGTGTTTCGTGGTTCCCTGGGACTAACCACTCTTTACTGAGCACTTCCTGTGGGTTGAGAGTTAATATTGGGCTAAGTGGCCCACATGTATTCTCTCTTATTTAATCCTTGTAACAACCCTATAAGGTAGTGAATCAGTTAGGATTCAGTTCAGCTACAAATAACAGAGACTCAAAACAACAGGGTCTTAAGACAGCAGTGTGTTTCTAAAGATAACATCTGGAGGTGGGCTGGAGTCCTGTGGCAGGACTGGTATGGCAGCCGTAATCCACAGACTCAACATGGCCCCAGGCTCCTCCTGGCCTGGTGCTCCACCACCATGAAAATGCCATCTCATGATCCCAAAACAAGGAGTAGGACTTAACCACACATGGTGATTTAAAAAATTTTAATCAAATAGTAATACTATGTATACCTTCATGTTAATACATTTGAAATTGTAGATGAAAGGCATGATTTCCTAGAAAAATAAAAGTTATCAAAATTTAGTCAAGAAGACATAGAAATTATGAATATTCAATATCCCATAGAAGAAACTACAAAAATAAATATATATTTTTATTTTCTAATTAAAAAACTCTTAGTAGGCAGTAGTGCTAGTTATGGTTGTAATAGGAATTGAAAATAGCAGTGGTTTAATCATGGTATCTATTTCTCTCTCACACCACTGCCTGGGTATGAATCTAGGGCTAGTCTGACAGCTCCACAGTCATCAGGAATCCAGGCATCTTCCATCTCATTGCTTTGACACCTCTGGGTCACTTTTATTTTCATGGTCCATGTCTCTATGTCCAAATTCCTGTGGGCAGTTGGGGAAAATGGAATAGAAGACGTGACCCATCCTTTTCTAGTAAGATGCATACATCATGTCTGTTCACATCTCATTGGCTTCAATTTAATTACATGGCCATACTTAGCTTCAGGGGAGGCAGGGAAAATAGTGTCTTTATTCTGAATGGCCATGTGCCCATGAAAAATTCTTACATAGAAGGGGAAAACTGATTTTTGGGAACCACTAGTCTTTCTGCTGCAAATGAGAATAGATGCTCCCCTTGATACAAGTGGATATATATCAGAGATGAACAATAGATACATAATCATAAATCATTAAAGTATTTTCATTATCCAAAACCATGATGCCTGCTGTCCTCAATTTTTTTTAACTTTTTTTTTGGTATCATTAATGTACAATCACTTGAATAACATTATGGTTACTAGATCCCCTATTATCCAGTACTCCCCAGATACCCCACTACAGTCACTGTCCATCAGCGTAGTAAGATGCTATAGAATCATTACTTGTCTTCTCTATAAATACTGCCTTTCCTGTGTCCCCCACCGCTGCATTACACATGCTAATCATAATGCCCCTTTTCCCCCCTTATCCTTCCCTTCCCACCCATCCTCCCCAGTCCCTTTCCCTTTGGTAACTGTTAGTCCATTCTTGGGTTCTGTGAGTCTGCTGTTGTTTGTTCCTTCAGTTTTTCCTTTGTTCTTATACACCACAGATGAGTGAAATCATTTGATACTTGTCTTTCTCCACCTGGCTCATTTCGCTGAGCATAATACCCTCTAGCTCCATCCATGTTGTTGCAAATGGTAAGATCTGCTTTATTCTTATGGCTGAATGATATTCTATTGTGTATATGTACCACCTCTTCTTTATCCATTCATCTACTGATGGACACTTAGGTTGCTTCCATTTCTTAGCTATTGTAAATAGTGCTGCGATTTGAAGTGAGTGTCTTGTAGGCAGCATATAGATGGGTCTTGTTTTTTTATCCATTCAGTAACCTGTCTTTTGATTGGTGAATTCAGACCATTTACATTTAGGGTGATTATCGATAGGTATATACTTATTGCCATTGCAGGCTTTAGATTCTTGGTTACCAAAGGTTCAAGGATAATTCCCTTATTATCTAACAATCTAATTTAACTTACCTTGTACGCTATTACAAGCGCAACCTAAAGCTTCTTTTTTTTCCTCCTTTTTCTTCCTTTTCCATTCTTTGTATGTTATGAATCATATTCTGTACTCTTTGTCTATCCATTGGGTGACATCTGTTTAGCCTTAGGAATACTTCCATCTATAGGAGTCCCTCCAAAATGCACTGTAGAGGTGGTTTGTGGGAGGTAAATTCTCTCAGCTTTTGCTTATCTGAAAATTGTTTAATCCCTCCTTCAAATTTAAATGATAACCTTGCCAGGTAGAGTATTCTTGGTTCAAGCCCTTCTGCTTCATTGCATTAAATATAACATGCCACTCCCTTCTGGCCTGTAAGGTTTCTGTTGAGAAGTCTGATAGCCTGATGGGTTTTCCTTTGTATGTGATCTTTTTTCTCTCTCTAGCTGCTTTTAAAAGTCTGTCTTTATCCTTGATCTTTGCCATTTTAATTATTGTATGTCTTGATACTGTCTTCCTTGGGTCCCTTGTGTTAGGAGATCTGTGCATCTCCATGGCCTGAGAGACTATCTCCTTCCCCAGACTGGGGAAGTTTTCAGCAATTACCTCCTCAATAACACTTTCTATTCATTTTTCTCTCTCTTCTTCTTCTGGTATCCCGATTATGCGGATATTGTTCCATTTGGATTGGTCACACAGTTCTCTCAATATTCTTTCATTGTTAGAGATTCTTTTTTCTCTCTGTGCTTCAGCTTCTTTGTATTCCTCTTCTCTAATTTCTATTCCATTTACCATCTCTTCTACTACATCTTATCTGCTTTTAAATCCCTCTATTGTGTGTTGCATTTCGGATATGGAATTTCTTAATGATTGAATCTCCATCTTAAATTCATTCCTGAGTTCTTGAATATTTTTCTGTACCTCCATAAGCATGTTAATAATTTTTAGTTTGGACTCTCTTTCAGGAAGATTGGTGAGTTCAGTTTCATTTGACCCTTTTTCTGGGGTTTGTGAAATTTAGGTGTGAACCATGTTCTTTTGATGTTTCATATTTCTGTGTGATGCCCACTAGTGTGCAGAAACTCCAGTCTCAGGAGCTGCTCAGCCCCTAGAGTGAGGTTGTTGGGCGTAGGGGAGCAGAGCTGGTGCCTAGGGGGAGGAAAGATCTGTTTCCTGATTCCCATCTGAGGTGCCTGTCTCCAGTGTCAGAGCCAGTGGGCCAAGCACACACGTGTAAGCCTCTGTGCTTTGCGTCTTTAGCTGGTGTAGGTGGGGCCTCCCTCTGGCTGGCCTGATGCCAGCGCAGTGACTGCTGGTTTGCGAGCAGGTGCCTGCAGGCCAGTAGGAAGGCTCAGCAGGCTGTGTGTCACGGTGGGGGGCCTCGGAGCTGAGTAGGCAGCCAGGGGGATGGAGCACCTGAAGCTCCTCAAAGTTCCCAACCTGCTGGGCAGAGTGCATCCAGACAACCTTGTCCAGCTCTCCCTTCTCCCATGCAGCAAGCTCCATGCCAACCCTGCCCCTTCAGCAGCCCTCTCGCTGCTAGAAATCCTCTCAGACTGGCCACCTTCCTCTGACACAGAGCGGCCAGGTGTGGATCCCCTCCTCCACAAATGGCCAGAACGTCAGTCTCCCAGGTCCTCCGCCCGTCCGAGCTCCCCAACGCCCAGAGCACCACACAATATAGGCTTCCGCTCATAAAGCAGATGTCCAGGGCTAGGTGTTCAGCAGTCCTAGGCTTCCACCCTCTCCCCACTCTGTTTCTCTTCCTCCTGCCAGTGAGCCAGGGTGGGGGAAGGGCTTGGGTCCCACCGGATTAAGGCTTTCGTACCTTACCCTGTTTCGTGAGGTCTGCTCTGTTCGTGAGGTCTGTATGCAGTGTGGTGCAGCCTTCTTTCTTCTGGCTGTTTTAGGGTTAGTTGTATTAATTAACTATATTTTTGTACTGTTTGTGGTTTTTGGAGGAGTTCTCCATCTCACCTCTCACGCCACCATCTTGAATCTTGCTGTCCTCAATTTTTAACATTGTTTTAGGGAGTTCTGGACAATGCTATGAGGCTAAAAAATAATTTGTACATATTTTGGAATGAGATACATTTTCTGGAAAGAAAATTTTAATTTTTTTCATTATTATGTTTTGTAACTAGAAAAACTAAAACACTGTCACAAGTAAAAGGAAGTGCAATTAGATGGTCAATTTCAATACAATTGCATACAAATAATTTTTCATCTATCAGTAAAGCCCAATAGAATACATAGTTGGTGTGCCAGTTATTAATTTATTGTTTCTCAGACTCCCAATACACCATTTTTGCCCTGCCCTGACGTTGGAGCCTGTAGACAGTTTCTGTTTTGCTAGCCAACTTGATATTAATCTTTGCCAACAGAGGGCGCTGGAAGAACACCAGTAAGGCAGCATCTGGAAATAGGAACTTTTCAGTTCCTTCTTCCCTGAGCAGTTTTCCATTGAGGCCAGTAGGGGGCGGGGAGTGGGCAGTAGCATCATCTCAGCAGTCGTTAAAAGAACAGTCTTGGCTCATGCCCTCCGGCAAGTTGTTCAAACAAATGCAGGGTGTGTGTGGAAAAGATGCAAATACAGAAAAATGGAAACAACCTAACTGTCCAAGAGTAAGGGACTTTAAAGAAAACACGGAACGTCCATACTATGGAACACTACACAGTTTACAAAACAGATGAATTTTATTTATAACGGAAAGATATCCCTGATAGGTATCTTACAGAGAGTGAATCCAGGTTTGTCGGAAGTTCGCGCGGGGCTCACCGGGAAACGACCCAGCGCATGCGCTTCGGCAAGTTATTCAACTACACTCCTCAGAATGCTGTTCGCCCATTGACCCTTCCTTCTCTCTGACGGATGGCCAATGAGCCGGAATATCTATAGATGTAGATCCAGAAATATCTATAGATGTAGAACTGAAAGAACACTATAAGTAGTGCTTATTTCTGAGTGGCCTAATTAAGAATATTTTTTACTTTCAGTTACTCAAAGATACTGTGCAAGTCACAATTTTGGATGCTGGGAGTAGGACCGTGAAAACAGTCTGACTTTATGGAGCTTATAGTCGAGTAGTGGGAGGCAAATTTTACTCAAATATGTCAGGTAGTGATAAAAGGAAGGAAAATATGACAGGACAGAGGTATGGCAGGGTGGGGCGGGGAGCTATTTACATAGGATTAAGGAAAGCCACTTAGAGGAAGTGACGTTTGAGCACAGGACAAATGGGAACTAGCCTTGTGGATATGGATACCTTTATAATTTTCCATACTTTCTTAATTTTATTTTCTACACTAAGCATGCAATACTTGCATAACCAAATCAAAATAAAGCAAGCCTTTATTTCAGAAAAAGATCTGGAGCCTCAGATCTCCATGACTAGAAGAAAGGAGGGAGGGTGGGAAAAAAGTCAAAATGCATCAAAAGGAGAATCCAGAGCTTTCTGGACATGGCCCGCCTGGTCTGGATTCTCTCCGGTCCCGGGACCCTCGCCGCCTCGCAAACGAAGTTGCTGGGGAAGCCGGGGTTAGAGTCCCCGCCTGCAGCATCCTTGGGATACCCCGCCGGACGCCCGGCGAGGAAGAATCGTCTCAGGAGGCTCCGCGCCCTTCCCTTGGACTGCATTTTCCGGGAAGCTCCACGCCCCGCTAGGAGCGGATAAAGACTTGCGTAGGGGCGGAACCCAGAAGGCTGGAAACTAGTCTCCAGGGGCCGAGCTCCAACTCATGGGCCGCTCCTTCGGCCCTGCACCCTCTCTAGCGGAAAGAGACGATTTCAGAAGGAAGACCCGCCCCAGTGCATCCCTTCCGGCGGGGCAGGGTCTCCACTTGCGGCCGGGCCAGGCACCACCTCTGCCCACTAGGCCAGCCTTGGCTTTCCCTTTCCTCCCCTCACGGGTCAGACGAGCAGAAAAGTCCGCAAAAACAGCTGAAAAGCGCGCAGCATAGCTCAAATCTAGCTGTACACCGCAGCTCGGAGCCGAGTGTGGACGCGCTTGGAGTCGCTGCCTTCTGATTGGCTAGCCCTGGAATTCTCCCGGCTCATTGGCCATCCGTCAGGGAGAAGGCAGGGTCAATGGGCGAACAGTATTCTGAGGAGTGTAGTTGAAGAACTTGCCGAGGCGCATGCGCCATGTCGTTTCCCGGCGAGCCCCGCGCGAACTTCCGGCACCGGGAACCTGGCGGCGGAAGTGGGATCGCCTGGGTGGCTGTGGGTAGTGGGTACCCCGCAGGCGGGACCGGCGACGCGGCCGCCGGGTCTGAGGTCAAGTGCGGGGTTCCGGGCGGCCGGTGTCGGCGCCCCGAGGCAGAGGCCGAACGGGGCGCGCGCCGCTGGGAAGTGCCGGCGGGAGCCCGGGGCGCCTGCACCCGCTGCCCGCTCAGCCGCCTCTCAGCTCCGCGTTCTCGCCTGCCGCGTCCGGCCGAGCCACCCTGGTGAGTCCCTGGTCCTCTCCGAGTGGAGCCTCCTCCTCAGTCACTGGAGGAGGAGAATGGAGTGCATACCTTTCAGGGGTGTTATGAGAGTAGAAGAATAAAGTAAATAAAGTACTTGGCCTGTAGTAGAGAAGGACTGGAAACAGCCTGAATGCCTCACTTGGGTATTGGTTAAGAAATTGGACACAGCCATACCGCGGAATCTCCCAGAACGGCTTGTGAAAACGACTTGTTAGGTGGAAAAACAAATTTCAAAATACTGTGTGCAGTAAGACCTCACGTGAAAACACACACACAACACTTTTTTTGTTTCCATAGATACAGTTTCAGTAAATGCAGTCTGAGAGGTTACATGTCAGACTGTTCATGGGAGGGTACAACTGATGGAAGGGAGTTTCTCGTTTATGAATTTGCATATTGTTTACCCATTTTTTGTTACGATGGTTTGTGTCACTTTTTGTTGAAACAACAATTAAAGAAAATTCCAAAATACACTTCAGAACTGTTATGAAGAGTAGCAAAGTGTAAGTATGTGTCATACTGTCTGTGGATAAATGGTTTAGGTTGGTGTCTGTGAGCCCTTCTCTGACACTCCCCGGATTAGATGTGTTTGGGAATTCAGAAGTTTTCAAACTGAGGACGATAATACGGTGCACATGTCATATCAGGTAACCCAGCCATTAGAATCTGGGCAAAACTCAATATCAAATGCATTAATTAATTTTTTATTGAAGTGTAATACACATACAGAAATACCCCTGGTAAGTACAGCCTAATGAATTCACAAACTGAACAGATATGTTAATAGCTCTGCCATAAAACATACATTTACATTAAGTGTGATAAATGGAGATTGCAAATATGCTCATGTCAGCAGGCCAGGTAGTGAAAACTTGGGTGTTTTGGATTTCAGAGCTGAGAATAAGGGGCTGTGGGCCTTTGTAGGTACGAGACAGTCATGTGAGCAAGGCACTAGTGGAAAGCCTGAAAAGGCTTCAGGTCCAGGAAAGGACAGGAGCCGGAGTTCCTGGATGTCCCTCCAGGCTGGTGTTTGCTCATCTACTGTCCCCCTCCTGCTATTTTGCTCTTTTCCCAGGAGAGGGAGTCCAGATGCTGACCCAGCTGCCTCAGGGAATCCCTCTGGGAGACTGAAGGGAAGGCTCCTAGGCCAGGTTGAGGCCAAACCAGCCCTGAGCCTTAGGACAGGGGAATGGCAGCCTCCCTGGAGCCTCAGGACCAGGCCTCTGGGGAGGGAGAAGGGCTTCTGATCGTGAAGGTAGAAGATGCCTCCTGGGAGCAGGACTCTGTCAAGCAAGAGGACAGCCAAGAGTCTGAGGCCTGCCGCCAGCGCTTTCGGCAGTTCTGCTATGGGGAAGTGGGTGAGCCCCACGAGGCCTTCAGCCAGCTCTGGGAGCTCTGCTGTCGCTGGCTGCGACCTGAGCTGCGCACCAAGGAGCAGATCCTGGAGCTGCTGGTGCTGGAGCAGTTCCTGAGTGTGCTGCCCGGTGGTGTACAGGCCTGGGTGAGAGCGCAGTGCCCTGGCAGTGGCGAGGAGGCCGTTGCCTTGGTGGAGGACCTGCAGAAGCAGCCAGAGAAAGCATGGCCACAGGTGAGGGGCCCCTCCCACATGCAGGGGCACCTGGTTAGCACCGGGGTTGAAGAGAGGTGGCTGTCTCTGCAGTGACAAGCCCTCCAGCGTGGTGGGGACACAGAGCCAGAGGAAGCATCCATAGGACCATATCCTGACAGGTGTTACCTTTCTGAAACACACTGTCCAAATGAATCCGGTTCCTTTCTGGTGGATTTAGAGGGCAGCAGCAGGGCCAAAGTGGGCATGTTCTAGGAAGGCGGGTTTTAGCTCTACACAGGGTCTGCAAACGTTTATTCACATTCTCCTCTAGGCCGTACCCCACATGATATGCAAACTGAGAGCACTGGAGTGGATATGAGACGGTGGGACTGTCTGTGTGAGCCCTGCTGCTTTGTGGGGTGTTGGGTCCTTGACACTGGAGGCATCTGGGGTGGCACTAATGGGTAACTGGGGTGTGGGGTTCTGCCCTCATCAGGAGGGTCTCCCCTCTTCCCCCTTGCGAAGTGGCTCTGTGATTCTGGCCTTTGGAGGCTGGTTCTTGCGTTGTGCTTGATAAGGGAGTGTCCTGGGCACACAGCATCAGTTTTCCTCTGCACTTGCCTGGAGCCCTTACTGATCTCCCCACCCCCAGCCCCCTGAGGGACATGTCCTGTGTCTCCTTCCCAGCGCCTGAACTCTGCCCCCGCCATCCACCCCAACTGGTCTTGGTGCTAATGAGCATGTGGTTCCTGCACAGGAAGCATCCTCAGAGGACGTGGAGCCCAAGGCTGCTGTCCAGGAACCCCAGGCTAAGGGGCCACCCCTGAAGGTGGGTGCACGAAGCCGGCTACCTGTACCCTGGGAGCAGCAGAGCCATGGTGGTGAGTAGGCTGGTGGGCACAGAGTGGCCGGGCAGGGGCCTGGCGCTTCCCTGGGCATTGCCTTAAGGGAAGTAGGAAGGGTATTTCTGCTCCTCAAAGCCCAGGCACGTGTGCATGCAGGACACTGTCTCAGGTCTTCCTCTTGGCCAGAGCTGACCCCTGAGGTTCTCTTTTTTCCCTTCAGCCCAGCTTCCTGCTTTTCTTAAAGAAGGGAGTGCCCGAGAGATGACAGACGCCTGCTTCGCTTCGGGGGTCCCTGTGAGTTACCACCCCTTTATTCTCTCTGAGGCTCTCTGAGCTGTTGAGTCTCTAAAATGGGACTCATCTTCTCATCAGTGGACCTCTTCCTGGTTCTGCCTGGACCCGTCCTGCTCCCCCTCCCAACCCCCTTCCTGTCCCCACCCACAGCTACCTGGGGGCTCCTGAGCAGGGCAGCCCCGAGCCAGGTTTTCTTGCTCATTCCAGGGACCTGTGACATTTGGAGACATTCCCTTCTATTTCTCCCGGGAAGAATGGGGCTCCCTGGACCCTGCTCAGAGAGATCTCTTCTGGGACATCAAGCGGGAGAACTCCCGGGATGCTGCCCTGGGTGAGCAGTGGGCCCAGCCAGGGCCCTGGTGCCCTTGGCTCCTGTGCGCTGAGGGCTGCAGCCTCCCTGGAGGTCCCAGCAGCAGAGAGGGGCCCCAGGCAGGCCACACACCCCTGCATGTCCTGCCGGAATGCTCACTCTTCCCGCCCACCCCCCCTTAGCTGGCTCTGAAGTGTGCTTTCCTGGCATCTTTTCAGAAGCCCTGGGTGATTTCTTCTTTGTGTCATGTTCATTTTTCTCTGACCATAAAGCATGTGTGAGTATATGATGGGTGCTCATGACATGCAGTGCTGCGCTGAGCACCCATGTGGATGTTTTCTCAAGGGATTCTCACCACGCAGTGCATAGAAGTGTCCCCATTTTTCAGACAAGGGACTCTGACGGGACAGAGCTGGGACTCAGTGCCCATGGCGGTTGTGAGGTGCTCTCAGCCTGCCCTGTGAGGAGGAGCTGACAGGGACAGGGGCAGTGATGGCACCCACCGTGCGCTAGGGCTGGGCCTGGCGCCAGAGGCCTCGCTCCCGGGCCTCTCTGGGCCCTGTGGGAATCCCCTCAGTCAGCGCGACCTGGTGGTGCAGGCCAGGATCCTTCGGGGCCCGGATCCGTGTGTTCCTGGGGTAGGGGACCAGAGCCTGTGGACCAGTAGGAGCCACAGAAGCCAGCCCGTGTCTCTGGTGGTGACCAGTGAGAGTTTGGGCGCTGTACAGGCTTCCCGCGTGCCTGTTCAGGCTTGGAGCGGGAACAGCCAGGGTTCAGAGAGCGGCAGCCGGGTCCCTGTGCGGACACGGAGGCATCCTTGGTGGGCGTGTGGTGAGCCAGCACGTCTGTGCGCAGGGTGGGCCCAGCCAAGCTCCTTGCCTCTGCTTCTGAGCTGCCGCATCGGACCACATCCCACGTCATGGAGGAGGGAAGCGAGGCCTGGTTCCTGCGGTCCAGCCCAGGCTGGCTGAGGCCAAGGCCGGGGTGCTTTCCCTGAGCGCGGCCGCTCCCCAGCTCTGGCCCGGAACCCAGTGGGACTGAAGGGACCCCTCTCGGTTTGCAGGTTTGGGGCCCAAGAGCCAAGGCCAGCGGTCCCGGCTGGAGGAGGCGGTGCCGGCGCCCCCGAGCCAGGAGGGCGGCGACGGGGCTGTGTCGTGGAGCCCCGAGGTGGCCGAGGCCTGGGTGGGCGAGGCCCGGCCGGGAGCGGCGGGGGGACGGGCGGGGGGCGCGCGGCGGGGCCGGCCGCCCACACGCCGACGGCAGTTCCGGGACCTGGCAGCCGAGAAGCCGCACAGCTGCGGCCAGTGCGGCAAGCGCTTCCGCTGGGGCTCCGACCTGGCGCGCCACCAGCGCACGCACACGGGCGAGAAGCCGCACAAGTGCCAGGAGTGCGAGAAGAGCTTCCGCAGCTCCTCGGACCTGGTGCGCCACCAGGGCGTGCACACGGGCCAGAAGCCCTTCTCCTGCTCCGAGTGCGGCAAGAGCTTCAGCCGCAGCGCCTACCTGGCCGACCACCAGCGCATCCACACGGGCGAGAAGCCCTTCGGCTGCAGTGACTGCGGCAAGAGCTTCTCGCTGCGCTCCTACCTGCTGGACCACCGGCGCGTGCACACCGGGGAGCGGCCCTTCGGCTGCGGCGAGTGTGACAAGAGCTTCAAGCAGCGTGCCCACCTCATCGCCCACCAGAGCCTGCATGCCAAGATGGCCCAGCCCGTGGGCTGAGGGGCGTGAGCGCCGGCTGGGGCGGCCGCCTCCCCCAGCCCGTCCGCGCTGCCAGCCTTCTCTGCCCCAGCACCAGGCCAGCGCTCCCAAGGAATGGGAAAACCCCGTGGTTAGCTTCCTCTTCCCGGGGTTTCTCCTGCCCCCTGGCACCCTGGGGCCCCAGTACGTTCCTGGTCAGTGGCCTTAGTGTGGGAGAAAGGCTAGCAAGTGTGAGGGCTCCGGCAGGGCCTGGGGTCCCCATTCCAGAACCCCCCTCAGCCTTGCTTACCCTGTGGCTCTTTATTTCCTGCCCTCTTGGCTGGGTCCACAGGCTGGGCCCTCTGTCCTACCCACCTGTGCTTTCTGGAAGAGACGGAGGACAGGTCTTTATCCACAGGGCACTGCTGGGCTCTGAGAGGGCCAGTCAGCCCACACTATGAGGATGTGGGTCCTGGGGGCGGCCACAGGGGCTTTCTGGCCGCCACCTCCTCCCGTTCCCAGGACGTGACTACTATGCCCTGCCTCGGCAATAGGGAAGCCAATAGGGAAGCCGCCTGCCTCTGCCCTTGGCTGAATGAGCCCCTGGTGAGCGAGAGCCGCTACTGCCAGTCTAGTGAGAGTGGTTGTGGCCCCAGACCCAGAGGCTGACCGGGCAGGCCTAGAACAGGGCTGGCAGAACCTCCCCACTGCTCCAGAGGCACGGGGCTTGGGGTGCTTAACACTAGCACTCCGTCAGCTCTGTCGCTGACCTCCTAGGCGCTGCATTCCACGGTGTCTGCATCACAGCCGATGGGCATTCGCAGGGACAGACCACAGGCCCCCCAGAGAGCTTGGCCCAGCTGGCCTCAAAAGGGCAGCAGAAGGGTTTAAATAAATGTGGAAAATTCCTCCAGGCTGTTCTGTTCTTTAGGTGGCTGCTGGGTTGGGCAGACCTGGAATTTGTATCCCTTGGCCTCCTGGTCCAGTATTCCTGGGGACATGTAGTGCTGGGCAGTCACATCGCCCCAGAGGGCAATCATGAACCTCAGGACTCACTCTCTGTGTCAGCCAGTGCCTGCCCTGGTCTGGGGACAGCTCAAGGTGGGGCAACTGGTGACACCCCTCCCTAGTCTACCAGGAGAAAGGGGGAGCGAGCAGGACTTGGGGTCTTTGCCAGGCCACCCCCTTTCTCCCTTGGTGAAATGAGGAAAAGGGCTTGGAGACGGCGTGGCTGGTCAGGGTGCTGACATGTTCGTCCAGAGCTCTACACTGGGGCCTGCACTCAGACCCCTTAGGGGGAGAGGGCTGCTGAGTCAGAAGGGGCCCTGCCCTCATTGCCCGCCAAGGCGCTGATCTCTGACCACGCTCAGGGATGGGGGCCTAGGCAGGGGCCCGCATGTAGCAGGTGGGTGCAGGGTCAGCACTCCTGCCGCCCTTGCTAAGTAAGCCCTTCCTGGTTCACCTGGTAGTGGCCTCTGTGGGCTGAGCTCCTCAGCGGCGGTGGGGGTGGACAGAGACGAGACGTTCTGTCCCTAGGTCTGTGTGTCAGCCTCTCTGCCCTCCAGGCCCTCCCTTAACCATCCCGCCCCACTGAACACTCCCCTGAGGTCATTGCCACAGACCCCATTTCCCAGATGAAGCAACTGGGGTCTCACTATGGGCAGTTGACTCCAGTTGCAGGTGTTTACCTCTGGGACCGTGCTTTCCCATTTCCTGTACCCTCATGCTTGAAACTGCTGTGTGCGTATGTGGGCGCTTTGAGGAGGGGCTGACAGGTGGCGAGAGCAGTGCATGGACTTTTTTTGGTGCCAGTGGCTGGCTTAGAAGGGAGAGACTCAGGTGTAACGAGATCAGATAGGAGGTGGGCCAGGAACTAAAAATAGATTTGGGCCCAGGCTCCTGGCTCGGGTTGGGGTGTGCTGGCACCAGCCAGGAAGTAGGCTGCTGGAGCCAGGGAGCAGAGCAGGGGTGGGGCGCAGGGTCCAGGATTTCAGGGACGGGGACAGAGTCCGGTTCAGTCCATAAACAGCAGATAGGATGGGGCTGAGGGAGAGGGCAAGGGCTGGGGCCCAGCACATTGACGCTGGGGCCAGGAGGTGAATTTGTGCCCAGAGGAAGTTCCCACCTAGCGCCCATGGCCTTCTTGGTGGCTGGGACCCTGCAGGTGGCCTCGCAGATGGCAGATGCTAGAGAGAGCCTGGAAAGAAAGGTAGTAGGAGGCACTGCCTGGCCAGCCCATTCGGGGCTTCCAGCTGAGCCCCACCCCAGCCCATCTCTGGCCTTGCCTCCCCAGGGGAAGTACAGCGTGCAAGGCCTAAGGGTAGCCCTGACGCTCAGCAGCCCTGAGGTGTCGGCCTCTACAGTTGCTGTCCTGGATGGTGTGTTCCGGGCCTTGGGCTTTGAGAGCTGCCGGAGGAGGGAGGCCTCGGTCCAGGTGAGCCCTCGCCTGCTTCCCATGCCTGACCCCAGCCTCACTGGGGCCTCCCTGGACTCAGGCCCAGCCTTTGCTCTTGCTCTAGGGCTTCCTTGGGGAGCTGGCTGGGTTCCGGGAGCAGCTGGATGCCCACCGAGGCCCTGTGGGCTGTGTCCTCGTGGCCGTGGTGGCCCCCAGGGGGCAGCTGAGGCACCCACGGCAGCTGGTCCGTGAGCTGAGTTGCTGTGGGGCCCTGCGGGGCTGCCCCAAAGTCTTCCTGCTGCTCTCAAGCACTCCTGGGAGTGAGTGGGCCAGGCAAAGACCCTGGTCATTGGGCAGGGTGAGGGGGTGGAGGTTGGTGGGAGGGCAGAGACCCCCCACTCCAGGCCAACGTGCTGCTTCCCCGCCCAGCAGCCCCCGAGCCGGGAGCCTTCCTCACTGGCCTGGGGGAGCTCTGTGGCCGCTCTCCTCACTGGCCTCTGCTGCAGTTGCTGACAGAGGTGGGGACCCCACTTGGGGAGTTCCGGGGAGGGGGCTGCACCGGTCACCTCCCCTGGCTCTGCTGTGCTCTCCTGAACTGGGTGCACAGTTAATGCGTTCACAGGCCCCATACCCACTTGTTTTACAATATAAGCCTTTATTATGTACACACATGGACTTGTACTCCAGCCTTTCCCTACTGCCTGCCCCCCCAGCCCACGCAGCGCCCCACGGGCACTCCCAGTGCCCCTTAATGCCGTGCCTCTGCTTGAGCTGCTCCCTCTGCCTGGCTTGCCCCCAGCTGTCCCCGCAGCCTCACACGGTCCCTTCCAGGCTGTTGGTGGTGCTCTGCTCTGTGCTCCCTGAGGCGGCTCTGCCCACCCAGGCAGTGACGGTGCCTGCAGACGGCAGCCCCCTGGCGGGGAGTGATTAAGGTCTCATTGGAGGTGATGGGCGGGCCTTGGCTCTGCTCTGCAGCTCCAGCAGCGCGGTGCCCTCCCAAGCCTGCCTACCCCATGAGCCTTCCTAGACTGGCCCTGACCTGCTCTAGGGAGCACCTGCCTCTGTGCACATGAGCCTCTGGGACAGGGTATGTGGGGTTGATGGCATGGCCACTGTCCAGCTGAGGCCCCCCATGTCCAGGGAAGCCCATGGTGTCGAGTGAACTAGGCCCCCTTGTCCCTCCCCTTCTTTTGTCTGTCCTCTCCCCCTCCCGCCCCCGTTCAGGCAGGGGATATGGAGAGACTGGTAGCCATGAGCCTGGCTAAGCCATCCCTGGAGCCCGAGTCCTGCCCCCATGGAGCAGCCCTGAGGGGTCTGCTGGCCCCACCCTCCCCAGGTCTTCTGCAGGACGGTGGAAGGGACCTCAGGGGCCACCTACTGCCCAGTCCTGCGGAGCTCCCTGCGTGGCGCACTGTGCCTGGAGGACATGGGGCCCTGGGGGCCCGAGGTAAGCGTTCTGGGGCTAGGGGCCAGTCCATGTGCAGTAGGTGTGAGTGGGACAGGCTCAGGGAGACCCTGGATGGAGGTGAGGGGCTGGGGGGTCCTCAGGCTACTCTGAATGTGCCTTGTCTGTAGCCAGAACCCAGCCCCAGTGCCCAGTATGACCTGTCTGGAGCCAGGGCTGCCCTCCTCCTGGCTGTGATCCGGGGCCGGCCCGGGGCCCAGCATGATGTGGAGGCAGTGGGGGGCCTCTGTCAGGCCCTGGGCTTTGAGACCACACTGAGGACGGACCCTCCGGCCCAGGTGAGGGGAAGCGCACAGCTCCTGGTGGTGCCCTGCAGGCAGAGTACCCCTCAGGACCCTGCAGACTCTCTCCTGGGCCTCTCACCCATCGCTCGCAGGAAGTGCACCCCCAAACCTAGCCTCCGTCTTCCCTGCTGCATGCATTGGGAACCCACTTCCCTGCCTCTGGAAGGCTGGTCTCCAGGGCTCCTGAAGCCTTCCACGCTGGCTGTTTCTCTGTTTCCTTCTCAAGGCCCCAACTGTACCTTCAGGCTTTTCCTGGGAGGGTCTCACATTCTCCCCAGGACACCCATCAGCTCATGGCCCTCCCCTCACACCTCCTAACTGTTTGGCACAGCTTCCTTGCTGGGGCCACGAACCAGCTGTAGGAGGCTAGACCTACATATCACCTCATCTTGCAGCAGGAAGATTAGAAAATAATTCTTCCTTGGCCTGAGGCTGTCAGGAGGTGGGAAGTAGGGTGGGCAGGGTGCTGGAGAAGCCTACCTGGGTGGCCACCAGGTCCTGAGGAGGCCGTGGCCCTGGCCCAGGCCTCAGTCTTGTCCCCACTCCAGGCTTTCCTAGAGGAGCTGACCCAGTTCCGGGAGCGGCTGGATGCCCACAGGGGCCCTGTGAGCTGTGCCCTTGTGGCCCTGATGGCCCATGGGGGGCCTCAGGGCCAACTGCTGGCGGTTGATGGGCAAGAGGTGTGGCCAGAGGTCCTGGTGCAGGAGCTGAGTGGCTGCAGGGCCCTGCGGGGCTGCCCCAAGGTCTTCCTGCTTCAGGCTTGCCGTGGGGGTGAGCAAAGCTGAGGGCCCCCCTGGAGGCCCAGTCAGGTCCTGGCCTCTGGCCCACCTCCTCCTGCCCTTGCTCTCCTTCCCCAGTCCTCAGCCTCCTGGGACTTGCTGTCCACCTCCTTCAGGAAGCCTGAGCACTGGTCCTTTCCTTACCCCCGCTCCCAGCCTCTCCTAGTGGTCAAGTCCACCAGCTTGAGCATGTCATCCTCACCACCTGTCATTCAGAGCTCTGAATGCTTCCAGCCTGGCAGGCCTGCCCTGGGGTTCTGCGGCTGGGGGCTGGGTAGCTTGAGGCATCCCCAGATGTTTGCTGAGTGAAAGGACCTGCCTGTCCCCTCCTTCCCAGGGCACAGGGATGCTGGCACAGGGCCCACACTTCTCCCGTGGTTCCAGCGCTGGCTGTGGGTGCCACCAGCCACTTCCTCCCAGGCAGATGTCCTCCAGATCTATGCCGATGCCCAAGGTTGTCTGCCTGCCTTCTGGAGGCTGGTGCGGGGAGCTGTCTGGAGTGCATTTCCTGGGCTTTGAAATGGGGTCCTTTTGCCATCTCCTTTCTCTCTTTGCTAAGAGGATGGGAGGGAAAACCTTCCTAAGCTGCAAGGGCCTTTGTAAATTGAGGGCTTCTTCCCTATTTGAGCCTCAACACAGCCCTGGAGCAGAAGGTGACATGGCTTTTCTAAGGCCACACAGCGGGTAAGCAGTGGGGCTGAGATTTGAACTCAGATCTCTTTCCTGCCCTGCACTCTTTCCACTGCCCTGTGTGCCCTTGAGGCAGACTTGGGAGTCCCCTGGGGCTCGTGGAGTTCCCGATGCTGGGTGAGTGGAGTTGATCCCTCTTGCAGGCGGCATCTGCAGTGGCCCCGCTCCAGGGAGCTGTGACCAAGCAGACATCCTGACTGTCTATGCAGCTGCTGAGGGTAAGGGGTTGGTCATCAGGAAGCTCCATGCCCAGGGCCCAGCCTGCAAGCCAGAGATCTGGAGTGGCTTTAGGGGCAGCTGGGGCTTGGTAGTTGGGGCAGAGGGGCAGCAACCTAGTTGTAGTTAAGCCATCTTCCTTCCACGTTTATTATTTGTAGTAATAGTAATGATGGTGAGCCCGCGTTGAGGGCTGACTGCCAAGCACTACACCTCCATTTCTTCCAGGCTCTAAGTTCCACGAGGGCAGGACAGTTCTGTCTGCCTCAAGCCCTGCTCAGTGCCTGGCACACGGTGTGCTCAGTGAACATTTGTTTGATATCAAATCCATTGTGTATTCACTCCACAAATACAGAGCAACAGTTGTTCCAGAAGCAAGAAGTTCTTGCCTCTTGCCCCAGTCCTTTGTCTGACCCCAGAGTCCTGTCTACTTGCTCCAGACTTCCACCAACAAAGGGCCCCTGGTTTGAAGGCAGGGGTAGGGCCTGAGCCTGACGCTCTGTCCTGGTCTCCTGGCCCAGGCTGTGTAGCCTATCGGGATGAGAAGGGCTCAGACTTTATTCAGACTCTGGTGGAGGTCCTCAGAGCTGAACCCCAGGGAGACCTTCTGGAGCTGCTGACTGAGGTGTGTTGGCGGTGGAGTGGAGGTGGCGACCTGGGGAGAGGGGATGGGATCACCCTTCTCTCCAGCCCTGGTGTTCTGATCGCCTCCTGTTCATCCCGTTGGTGAGGGTGGGACCCCTGCCTTATCACAGGATACTCAGCACTGGACAGGTGAGACTGATGCAGTTACTCACCACGTACACTCACAGCCAGGAGGAGGACCCTGCATGCCATGCTGGGCCGCTTGGGGCTGCACTTGGGGACAGAGTGAGCCAGCAGGGCTGTGGGCTGCAGGCACTGTAGAAATGGGATGGGGTGCCCCCTGGTTCCTGCAGAAGGGTGCGATGGGCTTGTCTAATAATTTCGCAGACTGACATAAGACTGAAGCCTCATAGATGGAGGGTGGGGTGGAGTGTGGCTGGTCTTCAAGGATGTCAAAGCAGCACATGAAATGTTAGGCCTTACAATGCACTGGGTGCCAGACTGCCTGCCAGGGGACCCGGGAGTCCTGGGCACATGCTGAGTGTGGTTCTCAAAGGTCAACCGACAGGTGTGTGAACTGAACGTGCTGGGCCCCGACAGCGATGAGCAGCGCAAGGCCTGCCTGGAGATCCGCAGTTCGCTGAGGCACCGGCTCTGCCTGCAGGCCTGACCTCACCTGTGGCCACCCAGGCGGTGCTGGCAGTGGGTGGCTACACCCCAGTCCCCACCAAGTCCATCCACTCCCCGGTTTCCTCATGTGTAAATGAACAGACAGCACGGGCGCTGGGCTCGGCCGGCGTGCAATAAACATCTGTTGCTCGCTGTGTAGGTGGAGTGCCTGCTCCCTGGGAGGTGCCACAGTGAGGGAGACAATGTACAAAGTACCTGGCGCTTCATAGGGTGCATCTGTGCCCCTGGGAATCAGAGGTTGGGGTGACCGGGAGGGGTTGGGGGGTGGAGTCTGCGACTAAGGACCCCAACAGGAGCGAGGCTGGGCTGGATGTCCTGGGAAGGAGCAGCCCGGGGTCCACATCGCTCTCCCCCGCACACGCCCCACCTGCGCCCGCGCTGGGGCCATGGATATGCTGGAGCGGCGTCGGCCTTCACGGAGGTCAGAGTGCAATCTGGGGCCGCAAGACCGAAACAGAGCAGGTTTAGCGGTGTTGGATGAGGGAAGCGCACGGGCTGCGCTGAGCACTGGGCAGCTCCTGACTGCACACGGGAGGAGAGCCCAAGGAGCCTACCTGGGGATCGCACTCAAAAACAACTCATTCCCGCGCAGCGGCCAGTCGGGAGGAGAGTGAGTGTGTGGGCGTGTGTGTCGATGTATCTATCTGTTTCCCGCTCCCCGCCAACGCAAGCATACGCATTGCGGACCCCTCAGGAGCCCCGAGAAGCTTTATGTGGAAAGCTGCGCCACCGCTCCTCGCGCGGCCGCGTGGCCTAATGGATAAGGCGTCTGATTCCGGATCAGAAGATTGAGGGTTCGAGTCCCTTCGTGGTCGTTGGTGATTTTGCTTTTCAATTACTTTTAAAATTTACAGCTTTCTCGGGACTGTGGCCTAAGCGGGCGCCGGACTCTCGGGCAATGCCAGCAGCCCGCTTAGCCCGCTCAGCCCTCTGGAGACTCGGACGCTGCCCCACCCCTGCCAGGGCCAGGACTGCCCCCGGGACGCCCTGACGGCCAATGCTGTGTATGTGTGTTTGCGGGGGATCCCCTGGCGGAGAGGGGGGCCTGAAGACACCGGCCGCGAGTCTCTCGAGCCCACCGGAAACTGGCTAAGTGAATACAGCCCAGACGACGAGAATTGGGACACACGAGGGGTTGAACTGCCCAAGGGGACAACTGCATTTTAAAATAGAATCGCTTATTGTGATGAAAACGTTTAGGAAATAGTGGTGTTGGTTGTCCAGTGTCGTGTATGCGACCTATGCGGCTGAACTTGTACACTTAAAATGGTTAAAATGGCCAATTTAACTTATGTGTATATTTAAATGAATAAATGTAAAATAAAAATGTAAAGTGTGAAAAGTTCTAAATTAAAAATAAAAATGTAAATAGAAATGCAGAAACAGATTATTTCCATTTCTTGCAATGAAAGTGTACCTTTAAATGACTAGCATGGACTTATAATTTAATATTTAAATATAAAGAATATGCCCAAGATTGAGTCATCATTTCACCCGGAAAAAATATCTCTACCTGCAGAACCGAACGGTCTCCAAGGGATTCAGGCTAAGCGGACTGATGGAAGCGATGGGACCCCTTCCCATCAGGGCAGACGCTGGGGAGGCCCAGGGAGCAGGTGCTCCGGGCGGGCGGGCGGGCGCAACTGACCTGGGGTCCTGCAGAGTGTCACTTTTTCCTTTATCGTTTTTTTGTGATGTTTCAGGGGTTTTCTCAGGGCTCATAAATATAAACAAGAAACACTTCATCAAGGTAAACATTTTGAAGGTGGGAAAGGACACCCGCCTTATGGTAGGAAAGTAAAGACTGGGTTTTCTGATATTGAGAATCTCATGCTCAGCTGACTGAGCGAGCTGGGCAGCAAACAGAGCCATTATGGAGGGTTCTTGGGACGCAGACCTAAGGACAGGGGCCCCGCTGAAACCCATGGGGCAGGCGCCAGTACGCTGGGCCTAAGGAGCAAAGAGGGGAGGAGAGGGACCCGCACTTGCCCCAGGCGCCCGCTGGCCCCTCTCCTCTCCGCTCCCACATTCTGCATAAGAAACGCCTTCTTGCTAATAGTTATCCTGGACCCGGATTCTCCTAAAAGCAGGGGAAAGGGCCCATCCCCAACTCTGTCCCCAGCCTTCCGCATCCTAAGGAGGCTCAACCCCCAGCCCAAAGAGCCCAGATGACACCCGCTGTCCTGGGTCTCTGGGCTCCAACCAAGTGAGCCTCTTCGGGGTCTGAGGACGCTCAGGAGCTGGCACTGTGTGAGCGGGAGCGCCGGGCGGCTGCGGGAGTTGGAGGCCCGAGGGAGGCCGGGGCAGAGCCTGGAGATGCGTGCAACCTGCAGGAGCCACGGGGATGTGGCAGCGAGACTGGACTAAGGCCATTTTGGAAGCCCCTTTGTCTGTCCTAGTGGCCTAATGTTTATGGCGTTGGCCTTATGTCAGGGACTGTGGGTTCGAGTCCCACCTGGGATAGAAAGGACTGGGTTTTAGAGCTTCCCCAAGAAAGTGGGGAGATGGAGCTTGTTTTGTTTGTTTGTCTACTTGCCCCGGGGGAAGAAGCAAATTAATGTTT
This sequence comes from Phataginus tricuspis, assembly GCA_029783875.1. NCBI lineage: Eukaryota > Metazoa > Chordata > Mammalia > Pholidota > Manidae > Phataginus > Phataginus tricuspis. The sequence continues at coordinate 28,271,798 of JAQQAC010010882.1, read as the reverse complement.
CGTGGAGGTTGTCCAAGTGCCAGAAAGTTGAAGATGGCGAGACGCTATTTCCTGAAAAACGGGTCATGTTTTCAGTCTTCAGAGGAGTGCGTGCAGCCCTTACATTATTTTAGTAACCATCCATGCTGCTTGTTGATATAAAGGGGTAATTGTTCATTTACCTATGTATGTTCATTGTATTGTGGCTACATATATATATATATTTTGAATCCTTACCTTTTATATGCACACAATTATTTAGAGATTAAATTATGTGATAACCGGTTTGCTTTAAAATAATGGGTTGGGTGGTGACTATAGTTAATACTGTGTTGTATAGCTGAAATTGAAAAGCGTTCTCACCATACATAATGAAGGTGATTGCGAGAGCCGATGCGTAATTCAACTATGCGTTTGACCTTTAGCAGTGTCAGCCCTGCAGCCTGATTATTTTGTGGCTGCCAAACAAGGTCCCTGGGTCTCCGAACATGACTTGGGCTGAAAGTTTAGAGGCTTGATCTTATCTTCTTTCTGTAAGCAAATCAGTGCACCCAGAAAAATCCTTTGGGTGCCACAGTTCCTGCAGTCACTCTTACTGCCCCAGCGCTCAAGGATAGCAGCCATGTGGTCCTCCAGAGCGCCGCTGCAGTCGGCACTTCATCATAACCCGGTGACAGGTGGACTGACCGCCATTGCATGCATGGATTCCCGCGCCCAGTTTATCTCTGGCAAGGAGCTCAGCCCTGCGTTCAAGCCCAAATACATCACCAAATCAGGGTCCAGACAGCAGTCAGAAAACCCATCCATTGGGGGATCCGGGTAAGGGGAGAGAGGCTGGTAAAAGAGAACAAACGTTTAGTTGTAAGATGAATAAGTTTCGAGGATCTATGGCACAGCTTGGTGACTACGGTTAGTAATCCTATATGGTATACTTGAAATTTGCTGAGAGATCTTAAGTGTTCTCACCACACACATAAGCTAACCACGTGAGCTAACCAGTGTATTCATTAGCTGAGTGTGGCAATCATTTCACAGTGTATAGGTACAGTAGATCATACTGGGCACCATCAATATATATGATTTTTGTCAGTTATACCTCAATAAAACTGGGGGAAACCCATTCGTTATTTTAACAGGCTATTTAATGAAAAATGATGAACAGGGTATGAAGAGTTGTTAACGTGGCCATTGAGAAGGCAGAAAGGGAACACAGAAAGCAGCTCCCACCACGGGGCTGGGGGACCAAGGGAGGAGGCTGGTCTGATTAAAGGTTAGAGGCTTGGAGAGGGCCTTATGGAGCTTAAAAGTAGGTCTCCGCAAAAGAGGTGCCTCTGGGCTAGAAAGGACATCTCTGAGCTCAGGGGAGCGTCCCAAGGGGCCGGGCCTCAGGCAGCTTGCACTCGTGTCTCAGATGAGCCATGATGGGGCTGGTTCTGTGAGTGCTGGGACCATTCCAAACTGGGTTTGGCTGCTACTTCTGGAATGAACTTACTTCCTGGATAAAGGGGATGTGTAGGGAGTAGGAACAGGAAACAGGAAGTATGAGTTCCCTCTTCCTCGGCCTTCGGCCCTCCTGGTGCCTCCTACCTGACGCGCTCCTGCTGGCAGAGCCGGCATCGAGCAGGCCCCAGAGGGTGAGTTTGAAGCCAGGGGGAAAGGGGTAAGAACTGGCATACCTCCCTGTCCTTCTCCCCCCTCTTTTTTGCAGATACCTCTGGACAGTATTCCCTTAATGAACTGATTTCACAAAAATCCCTGTCTCAGGCTTGCTTCTAGGAAACGTGTCCTAAAACAGTTAGAACCAGACTCTAAGACTAAGATTGCTAAAGTTGAATCACCTGCTGGCTGCCTGGCCCCAAGGACCACGTCACCGGTGGTGGGTGGAGTTTCGGAGCCGTGGTGTCCTGAAGGCTTCCACTGTGCTGAGCTGGGTTGGACCAGAGCAAGGGAAATGAGTTGCACTTCTCCCATGCCTCTGGCATTTCAGAGATACAGCGGCAGTGGTCATTGTAAGGGCTGTGGGATTATGTACATCTCCTACAGCTGAGGAGCCAATGAAGCTGCAGGCTAGGCTTGGGGGCTCAGGGTGAGAGGAGCAGAACTTGTGAAAAGGTAGGATTCTCTCTACCTTGGCAAATCTTGTGCCAATGTCAGGGTTCTGATAGGGAGAGGGGAGCCCTGAGGCTTGGAATGGGGCTGTCTCAGCAGATGCATCAAGAAGGGTAAACTGTCTGGGCCTGCCCAGGGGGCCCAGCCCTCCAGCCCTTTCCCTGAAGACTATGAAGGAGTCAAATGAGGCAGGAACCTTACAATGCTTGATCTCCTCAGGACCTGCTCCTGCTTCCCCTCAGGATCACATCTCAGCATGGGACTGCTGAGGGGAGAGAGAAACGTGAACCAGGGACCAGATACCTCATCGGCAGAAACGAGGAGTTTGCCCGCAGCAGATCCTGAGGGTCTGGGATCAGGGAGAAGAGAAGGGAAAAGGGAGAGCGTATCAGTGGACGAGCACTGTTCCATGACACGGGACTTAATACTCTGGCAAATGTCCCTCCACCTAGTTTTAATGCACTGCAGGCATGGCTCTTGGAAGCATGCAGAAAGCAATGGCCTACATTAAATGAAGCCGAGTTGCCAGAGATGTCATGGCAGGCTGTGCAGGAAGGGATCAGGGGGGACAGACATACAGGCACACTAGTGTCAGAGCGAAATCCAGAGCTGACTATGTATCTTGGCAGTGCTTGCAGGAAATGCCTTTTACCAAGGCAACAAGACGTGCACAGTTGAGGGGAGGCGCCTGCATCTTGGACAAGCTTGGGAGTGACTGCTCTCTGGTCTGGTGCATACGGGGACAGGTGTGAAGCAGAAGGTAAGCCCTTATACCTTGCATCTCCTATTATTGAGGAAGAAGCCCAGCATCTGATAAGACCCTGTGATCTTTAATTTTATGTGTCAACTTGGCCTGGCTCTGGAGCCCAGATGTTGGGTCCAACACCAGTTTAGATGTTGCTTGGAAGGTATTTTTGTTTTTAGATGTGATTCACATTTAAATCAGACTTGACTAGAGCAGAACACTTTCCATAAGTGGGTGGGCCTTATCCAAGCACTTGATGGTCTTAAGAGAAAAGACACAGGTTGCTCCCAAGAGGAAGGACTTCTGCCTCTGACTGCGTTCCTGGTCAAAACTGCCGGATGGACTCTTGCTGGACTTTGCAGCCTGAGGCCTGCCCTGCATCTTTGACTTCCCAGTCCCCACATGTGAACCAATTCTTTAAAATCAACCCAAATCCTTTCCTTCTGTCTTGGTATCTATGCTGTTTCTCTTGGAAACTCTTGGATGAGCAGAGTGCCTGCGCCCAGGGGTCCAGAGGCAGCCAGAGGGACCGGGCAGGCACCTCTCCCGCCGCCGGGGGACGGTAGGCCCCCACATCGTGATGCCCGGATTTCCAATGTTCTTTCTACTCTAGAAGGGAAAAGAGGCTGAGACAGGCTGAGGGGGGTCCCCTTCGCCGCCGCGTCGGGAGCGCGGGGCGCACAGTGTTGGAGGAGGCGGGAGTCCTGGGGGGCACCCCCGGGTACAGATGGAGCCCCACGTAGGCCCCCGCTCAGGGCGGGAGTTAGGTTCCCCCGTGAGTGGGTAAACCGCTTCCATGTCGACTGATGTTGCTATTCAGCGGGTAGAGCGGAGACTCAACCTCAGAAGTAGTATAGGGTTCGAGTCTTCCATTGGGCGATATTCGTGGCGGCGTTGGTGCCGGCCAGGACCGTGGGAATATCGAGGGCGGCTGCAGGGGGGCTCTCAGAGAGGCTTCCGCCCGCTGTGTACTGTATCTGGAAGTTGCGTGTAAATGTCAACCTTTTTAATTACAAAATACGTACAGTAAGACAAAAATACCTTGCTCTGTCTGGTGAGACTCAAAGCAGCTGCCTCTCCTCCGCAAGCGACGGGGTTTATAGAAGTCACTTTTTCTACTCGGTTCTTAGGCCACCCGGACAAAAGCCACGCCCAGCGTGGGGCTCGAACCCACGACCCTGAGATTAAGAGTCTCATGCTCTACCGACTGAGCTAGCCGGGCAGTTATGGCCCAAGGTCCGCACGGGACCATGGAAGCTGTCTCTAACCGCTGCCCCGGATCCCGGGCCACTGCCCGTCCGTGGGTCTCTGGGGCCCCTGCAGCTCGGTGGCACTGGAACGGGGATGTGTCACTGAGACGGACAGCCGGGAACGCTTAGAGTGTACGCTTAGGGGATCCCGGTGCCAGGTCCAATCACGGACGGTCCCTCAGTGTCACACCTTCGGCCCTTTTCAGGGCGGGCAGCGTGAAGCAAATATGGAAGCCTCCGGAGCTTTGCCGCGGGGACAAGCCAGGGAGACCTTTCTTCCCAGGTGGCCGCTGGATCCCTTGCTGGTGCAAGAGGGAGGAAAGGTTTGCAGCGTTCCAGCAGCTGCCTGTTTGGAAAGAAGTGAGCCCGACCCCAGTTCTGACCCCTGTAGCGGGGGTCTGGAGCTGCGAGGGTTTTCTGGACCCGAGCCCAGGGCAAGAGGGCGCTCGGCTGCGGACAGGAGTCCTGGGGTCGGTGCGGGGCCCGAGATGGCCGAGGGTCGTCCGCGCTGGCCGGTTGGGAGGCGGCAGAGCCCCATTCCCAGGGTTTAGACTTGTGTCCCACGTTGGGTGAGATTCCTAGGTTGGTGTCCACCAGGAGAGACCTCTGCTCGTTCCTTGCCTCACCTCTGGTTGCTTGAGGCCCGGCGGCGTCTAGCGGCAGGTGCCGAGGAGCTGCGCCTTCTCGTCCGCTGCTGGAATTGAAACCGGAACCTCCTGTTCCCGGACCATTTGCTCTGGGAACACCCAGCGGCAGGCAGACGGGAGGCGGAGCAGGGGAAAGCCTCCAGGGACTAGCGTCAGCGCATTACGCAGGGGCGGCTCGTTGGTCTAGGGGTATGATTCTCGCTTTGGGTGCGAGAGGTCCCGGGTTCAAATCCCGGACGAGCCCTCCTTTTTCGGAAACCTTGTTTTTGGGGTGAAGGTCCGGAGCTCCGTGGAGTCCTGAGCGAGAGGAACCTGGTCCCCACTGGCTGCGATGCGCATGGGTCGGATGGAGGGCGGGCGGCTGCTTCCAGGCCTGTGGCTCCTTCCTGGGCCCTCAGGCTTGGACCCCTGCTCTGGACAAACAGGAGGGAGAACACCTGCCGGCCAGCCCTGTCGCCGGGAGCGGGAGGCCTGGTCTGTGTGTGTCAAGAAGCCATCGGGTCCCAGGGGATCATGCCGCTTGATTGGGCGCATATAATTTTTCTTTGGGTCACGAATTCACATTCTGGAGGGGCCCATGTTTCCCAACTCCTTTTCCTCCTTGAGTAGCTGCCCAAAGGGCTTCCCACAGACAAGGGAAGGAAGGATACCCCATGGAGGCTGAGCCTGGGAGAATCTGCGCCTCGGTGTTGGGGCCGAGAAGGCTGTGGCGTCCCCGCAGGCATCCGGAGGCTGCGCTCTGGGCTGGGATCTCACCTCCGCGCTGGAAGAGCACTAGTGTTTTAATAGGTTTTATTATTATTCAGATATGGTGTGGCCAACAGATGCAGCCTTTGAAAAGATGGCTTGTTACTCACAGTTCCCAAGAGGAGGGGACACCTTGCCACGCAGGGGGAGGTGCACAGGGGAAGCCAGGACGGTCAGGAGGCAGACGGAGGAGGGAGAGGAGAAAACGCGGACACAAGCTTTCAAGGGGTTTCACTGAAGGCGAAACGGGGGAGGCTGGGTGGACAGTTTAGATGAATGGGTGTGAACAGTCTCAGTGCGCTCTGGAGCACAGGGGCTGACCCCAGTCCCCTGTTTCCGGGCCTTGGGGTGAGTCTGGCCGTTGGGGAGTGGCCCGGAGCATGAGTACCGGATAAGAGGAGTCGTTTGCTGTGGACAGGAATCCGCTAACTCTTCGGGGGAGGCCTCAAACATCAAAGCGTCAGAACACAGAAAATAAAAGATGTAGTTCATACAGGCAGGGACTGGGGCTTTGGTGGAAATTTCAGGGTCCCCCAGTCTGGGAAGAGCTTTGTGATCCCAGTGCCAGAGTCGTGCCCTGCCACGGGACTAAGGCTCTGGGGCTGCCCCAGGGCCAGAGCTCCCAGAGGGAGCAGACCAGGCAGGCAGGCCCCTGGCCTCGTCTCTGACCTGAACCCCGCGTTTCTCCACTCAAGCTCAGGGGTCATGCATGCTGGGTGTCCCTTCCAGGTCTCAGTCTCCAGTCTCTGAGCGGAGCCATTGTCCGGCACAGAACCCGGGCAGCTGAGATGCCCAGGGAGGCCTCTGACGACTGATGGCGTCAAGGGGTTAACTAGGCGGCCGCCAGCGCTTTCATCAATGACCAGAAAGTTTTCAGGCTCCCGTTTCTCAGGGGAAACCACGGCCTTCTCCCCCAGCGGGGTAGTTCCTCTCCAGTCCTCTTCCGAATCAGGGGCGCTCCTCCCTCGGGCCTGACTTAGCACCCTTCAGACTTCAGCACCTGGGATCTGCTCCCCGCTAGCCCAGCCCTCAGTCCAGGGCCTGGCTGGAGCTGGGGCTCAGCGGGGCAAGGTCCCCGTGGAGGAGATCCTACTCTCGCCTGGGCTTCAAATCCCGGAGGAGCTCACAGTTTGCATTTTCTGGTCCTAGGACAGGAACGGAGCCCCGGGCAGAGCTGGAGTGGGGAGTGACCCCGTGGGGATGGATGGGAGACAGGCCCAGCGCAAGGTGGACCCAGATGCCGGCTGGACGCGAGTGGCCAGGTTGGGCCGGGGTGTCTGGGTGTGCTCAGCAGACAAGGAGGCACCCTGACCCGGGTCCAAACCCTCCTGCCATCTTCATTCCTCAGTCCAGCCCTCAGCCTGGAGGCTAAGGAAGATCTGGGGGCACTTTCCCAGGCTGGTGGTCTGTTTTCCATGGTTGCGGGGAGAGAGGCCGAGCGGGATACCCTAAAACCCTGACTGGGCACTTGCCGACTTGGAGTCCCAAACGTTTGGCGACGCCGAACTTGCCCTGCTCCCCTTCTGTGTATGGGGACTTGAATCGAATCCTTCCTTAACACCCACGGGAAAAGAAATTTCATCACAGGAAAAGCAGTTCAGGTGGGAGAGGGAGGAGCTGAGTTGAGCTCTGCAGGACAGTAAAAGAACCAACGAACGGCTGGCTCGTTGGTCTAGGGGTATGATTCTCGCTTAGGGTGCGAGAGGTCCCGGGTTCAAATCCCGGACGAGCCCACCTTTTATAAAAGGGCGGTTGGGGTCTCAAGCTTATCAGGTGTGGACATGCTCACACTGACTGTCCCCTCAACCTTCATAGAGGTCTGGGCTGCTGTGCCCTGAGGGGCCATCCCACGTTGAGTGATCATGACCTGGAAGCCCTGAAGGAACGGTTTTGTAAAAGAAGGAACGATTTTGTGAAAGTTTTTCACGACTGCAGATGCGAAGACGAGAGCAGTGCTGCGCTCTGTTGATCAATAAATCAGAGAAGCTGCGGTGGCGGCTTTTCTCTGTGGCTGGAGTCCCCATGTTCTAAGGCTACAAAGAGGAAGTTAAGAATGAAGCGGCTCACGGAGTCCAGGAGGAGACAGAGGGGACGGGACGCCACCACCACTGAGAGACGGGCGGATGGTGGCGCACACTGCCGCGCCAGGATGCCTGCGTGGCGGCGGGAGCTGGACACATCCCTGCCCAGCCAGTCCAACCATTTTAAATGATTGCCCCATCCTGATATCCCCAGAGTCGCTGGAGGTCCCTGCGGTCTGCGCAAATATTCCTTCAAAAGGGGCTCGAACCCACGACCCTGAGATTAAGAGTCTCATGCCCTACCGACTGAACTAGCTGGGCGGGGTAGTGACAGTACACTTGTAGTTCAAATTCCGAACTTGACCGGCTGTGGGTGAACTAAAATGAACCGGTAGATCAGGTCCTGGGGACAGCCGGGGACTTGGCCACCTCTGAGTCCCCTCCGAGCAGCCTGCTGTCGGGACTGCCCAGAGCTGGTGGCGTCCCCAGGCGGGCCGCGCCGGGAACTGCAGGGCCGGGTCGGGCTGCGCGCCACCCTGAGCCACGGACAGACCGACACACGGCGGCCGGCGGCCCCGAGAGCCCTGCTGCGTGGAGAGGACTCACAGCGGACTCGCGGCCGAATGAGGAAGGTCAGCCGGGCCCATCTCCCGGGATGCGTTCAAGCAAACCGGTGAACTTAAAATAATTGTTAGACTTATTAGATCCCACTTACTCGCATGATAACTCTATTTGCGTTCCTTTGAATTATCTGAAATCAATTTTTATTAAAATTTTTTTTTATTAAGGTATCATTGATATACACTTTTATGAAGGTTTCACAGGAAAAGCAATGTGGTTATTACATTCACCCTTATTATCTAGTCCCTCCAATACCCCATTGCAGTCACTGTCGATCAGTGTAGTGAGATGCCAGAGTCCCTATTTGTCTTCTCTGGGCTACAACTGTCTTCCCCACGACCCCCCCCAACACCATGTGCACCAATCATGATACCCCACAGTCCCTTTCTCCCTCCCTCCCCTCCCGCCCTCCCCACCCTCTCCCTTGGTGACCGCTAGTCCCTTGGAGTCTGTGAGTCTGCTGATATTTTGTTCCTTCAGTTTTACTTCATTGTTATACTCCACAATTGAGGGAAATCATTTGGCACTTGTGTTTCTCTGCCTGACTTATTTCACTGAGCATAATACCCTCTAGCTCCATCCATGTTGTTGCAAATGGTAGGATTTGTTTCTTTCTTATGGTTGAATAGTATTCCATTGTGTGTATGTACCACATCTTCTTTATCCATTCATCTATGGATGGATACTTAGGTTGCTTCCATGTCTTGGCTATTGTAAATAGTGCTGCAATAAACATAGGGGTGCATATGTCTTTTTGAATCTGAGAAGTTGTTTTTTTGGGGTAAATTCCTAGGAGTAGAATTCCCAGGTTAAATGGTATTTCTGTTTTTAGTTTTTTGAGGAACCTCCATATTGCTTTCCACAATAGTTGAACTAGCTTACATTCCCACCAGCAGTGTAGGAGGGTTCCCCTTTCTCCATATCCTCACCAGCATTTGTTGTTCTTAGTCTTTTGGATGGTGGCCATCCTTATTGGTGTGAGGTGATATCTCATTGTGGTTTTAATTTGCATTTCCCTGATGATTAGTGATGTGGAGCATCTTTTCATGTGCCTGTTGGCCATCTGAATTTCTTCTTTAGAGAAGTGTCTGTTCATATCCTCCGCCCATTTTTTAATAGGGTTATTGGCTTTTTGGGTGTGTGTTATTTATATATTTTGGACGTTAACCCCTTGTCGGATATGTCATTTACAAATATATTCTCCCATACTGTAGGATGCCTTTTGTTCTGCTGATGGTGTCCTTTGCTGTACAGAAGCTTTTTAGCTTGATGTAATCCCATGAGTTCATTTTTGCTTTTGTTTCCCTTGCCTGAGGAGATGTGTTCAGGAAAAAGTTACTCATGTTTATATTCAAGAGATTTTTGCCTGTTTTCTTCTAAGAGTTTTATGGTTTCATGACTTACATTCAGGTCTTTGATCCATTTTGAGTTACTTTTGTGTATGGATAAAAATAAAAAATTTTTAAGTTATTTTGTCCCAACCATTCTTGGTCTGCCCTTTGGCGATCCTGAACTGCTGGAACCTGCTATCTGACTGTGGATGGTGGGGGTAAGGTTAGGACCTTGGGGCACCTACAGCGACCCCTGCTTCCCTCCCTCTGCCTCAGGATCTAGTCTCCAGGGATTTAGGGGCTGGGGCTTCCCGGGGGAGCGGGTCCATCCTTGCATGGCACGTGTGAGTCCCAGGTAGGTTTGGGCTGGGCAGCCCCGGCCTGGCCTTGCAGAGCAGGTGGAACTTCAGATAAACCACGGGCTGAGAGGGGGACCTAGGGCTCTCTGCTTCTCTACCCCAGAGTGGAGTCGGGCGCCTTGGAGAACCTGCTGAGGATGCCCTGAGAGCTCACTGCACCATGTGCGCCCTGACGCAGCCAGCTGGGAGCAGAGAGAGCGGAGGCGACCAGGCCTGCACACGGACTGGGGACGAGAGAATACCATGGCATCGGCGTTAAGGCTGGATGTGCATATGGCATTGAGGGCATTTTCAAACAAAACGACTTCATTCGTAGAGAAATTTGAGAATAGTGCTTTTTTTTTTAATGGGTGAAGCGATGCTATATGTGCTTTAAAATGTCAGAAAAAAAGTGGAAGAAGGTAGATTTTAAAAATACACAGGAATGTGGGAGACTGTGAGTATGTGGGGGCAGGGGTTTTTGAGAACTCTGTTTCTGCTCAATTTGAACCTAAAACTGCTCTAACAAATAGTCTAGCGATCCTGCTGCTACAGTAGCCAAGGCTGCAGCCTGGGAGTCCCAGCTGCACTCAGTGGAGAAGCCGGCGGGCTGCAGCTTACGCACCACCGCCACCGGAATTACTTCTACAACCACAGCCACAGACTCCATCCCCAGCGGCCTCACCAACACGTGCAGCAAGGAGCCAAGGGCAGCCTCAAGGCCCAGCCAGAGCCGCTGAAACAGGAGCAGAACACGCCCTCCAGCAGCACCAGGATGCAGGGAAAAAGAAAACGGGCTACAGTCAACTAAATGGTAATGCCGAGAAAGGGAGACGCCGTTAGAGAGCCTGGGTTCTTTAAAGCTACCGATCTGCTTTCCAGGGTCCTCAGTGGTAACCAACAAGCTGAAGGCACTAATCGGAAGCAGACTGTGGAGGCCAGCACTTTTGAGAAAGCAGGAATTAAAACCAGGGATTTCATTCAGAAAAACAGTATGGACATAAACGTCAAGGCATTCATCCAGCATGCTCCAAGGGCTCAAAGTATAACCAAACAATCAGAGGAGGAGTGGGGGAAACGCTGAGTCATTCTGGGTTCCAAGAACAAGATACAGAGATCTTGAAAGTAGATTTGCCTTTCCAGGGGGTCACTGTTGCCCAAGTCAATGACAGCAGGAACTTTAGAAGCATGCTTGTTAATAAGACTGTATTCATTAATCGCTTGCATTAACACTTAAAAACTAGCAAAAGGAAAAAAAAATCTGTTCAGTACCGAAGATTAAATAACCATGTGTAGTCTCTTGAAATACTTTCAGTTGCCTTAAAAAAAAAAAACTACATAAACTACATACATACTTTTTTACTGAATATGATTCGTGTGTCTTGCTAGGAGTTAAGCAGCCTCTGTAGGGTTTGGGGAAAATATTTTCTTTCTTTTTATTTTTTGTGGGGTGGGGATAGGGGAGGGCATTGAAGTTCTACAGTTCTGGAGCAGTCGGTACATAGTTCGTTTGGCTTCGATTACATATTGGACTTTAACAAGTGAAGAATCCATGAGTATCATTTAAAGAAAAGTTACAGAACAAACAATTGGTTTTACATATTTGACCTGGAAAAATACTCCTGTGTCCATATTTTAATGTCATTGTATAAATGAGAGCAAAAACATATTCTGTTTTCAACTATAGTTGCTCCAGACTTGTTCTTGGTCACTACCACTAAATGTGTTGTTTTCCTTGTTTTTCATCAAATATCTAAAGGGGATCAAATATCCTTTCTGTAAATTCTCTTTTAATTTATCAGAAGTATCTAAAAGGGGAAGAAAAAGTCCATGCAAACTGTAAAACTTCATGTTTTTAGCCACTGGGGAGTTAAAAGCTCTGCCTACAGAAGGTGTATTTTCACACAAACTGTACTTCTAAGCTTTTTAGCCTCTAATTGTATCTTAACAAACATAGTTTCTTACTAGAACAAAAGGCTTTTTCTTTTTTTTTTTTTAATAATTTATTTTATTTTAGTATCATTAACCTACAATTACATGAGCAATACCGTGATGATTGAACTCCCCCCATCACCAGGTCCCCCCCACCAACCCCACCACAGTCACTGTCCATCAGCGTAGTGAGATCAAAAGGCTTTTTCTTTTAAGGAAAATAATGTGAAATTGTGGAAATTTGGGGCAGAGAAGAGCACTAGCGCCATCTTATCACCAATGTCATCTTATCATTGCCAACCTGGTACCCTGCAGCTTGTATATAACATGCTAAGATATACTGTGTGTGTGTGTGTGTGTACATGCGTGCAGAAACTAAGGGTCCAGTTTAAGACAGTGGATGTTACTGGCATGAAAACAAGTTCTCTGGCTTGACGGCATTGTCACACACAAAGAGATCGGTATACCCATGTATGTCAGGTACAGGCAAAGATGGCAGGGCATTCGTGTAGAGAGGTATAGTCTTCTAATACAAGTAGATTGGATCCCCCTGGAGTGTTTGGAGACAAAGTAACTACTTTTGCTCAACCCCTTTAAGAAGTCTCCCGTTGTGAGTCACTGTAGTATCAATGAGTTTTCCTGTTTTTGTTGATTATTTGAGGCTTTTAACAAGTAGTTTGTGAAAGCAGCGGTTGGACTTAAGATAGAGAAAGAAAATACCTAATATCCTAAAGAAAATATCTAATAACCTGGATTTTTTTCCCTGCTTAGATTTTAAAAGTATAAGCATGGATTGCCAATTCCACTTGATGTAAGCAAAATTTTTTATACAGTATATCAATTTTAATCTTCAAATATATGTTCACAGATGTGCCTCGTATTTAGTCTGTCTTGTACCTATTTTGATTTTAAAGCAGAAGCATCCTTGCACTTTACAGCATTGTACAGACTGGAAAATGTAACATACCACAAACTGAAGTGAAAGAGGTCTGTTTTTGTGATTTTTAAAAAAATAAAAACTATCAAAAAGTTTAAAAAATAATCTGTTTAAAAAAAATACACAGGAAAATGTCACCTATTTCTTCTACTACTACTTAGTCACACCTTTCCCCCTCTCCTGGGTCTCCAATGACCAACATTATTTGTTAAAGTCTCACAAATCCCTGAGGCTCTGTTTTGTTTTTTTTAAGTTTATGTTCTCTCTTCTTCAGCTTGGGTAATCCCTATTGCTCTGTCTTCAAGTTCACTGAATCTTTGTTCTGTCTGTCCATTCTGCTGTTGTCCACCCAGTCAGCTTTTTATTTCAGTGATTGTATTTTTTGATTAGTTTCTATCGGTTATTCTTTATATTTTATATCTGAGACTTTCAACTTTTTTTAATTAAAAAAAATTTTTTTTACAATTTATTTTATTTTAGTATCATTAACCTACAATTACATGAGCAATATTGTGATAATTAAACTACCCCCTTCATCAGGTCCCCCCCACCAACCCTATTACAGTCACTGTCCATCAGTGTAGTGAGATGAGAATCACTACTTGTCTTCTCTGAGCTGTACAGTCCTCCCTGTGCCCCCCCACCCTATGTCTGCTAATTGTAATGCCCCTTTTACCCCCTTATCCCTCCCTTCCCGCCCTTCTTCCCCAGTTCCTTTCCCTTTGGTAACTATTAGTCTGTTCTTGGGTTCTGTGAGTCTGCTGCTGTTTTGTTCCTTCATTTTTTTTTTTCTTTGTTCTTATACTCCACATATGAGTGAGATCATTTGGTACTTGTCTTTTTCGGCCTGGCTTATTTCACTGAGCATAATACCCTCTAGCTCCATCCATGTTGTTGCAAATGGTAGGATTTGTTTCTTTCTTATTGCTGCGTAATATTCCATTGTGTATATGTACCACTTCTTCTTAATCCATTCATCTACTGATGGGCACTTAGGTTGCTTCCATTTCTTGGCTATTGTAAATAGTGCTGCAATAAACATAGGGGTGCATCTGTCTTTCTCAAACTGGGCGGCTGCATTCTTGGGGTAAATTCCTAGGAGTGGGATTCCTGGGTCAAATGGTATTTCTGTTTTGAGTTTTTTGAGGAACCTCCATACTGCTTTCCACAATGGTTGAACTAATTTGCATTCCCACCAGCAATGTAGGAGGGTTGCCCTCTCTCCACATCCTCGCCAACATTTGGTGTTGTTTGTGTTTTGGATGTTGGCCATCCTCACTGGTGTGAGGTGATATCTCATTGTGGTTTTAATCTGCATTTCTCTGATGATTAGCGATGTGGAGCATCTTTTCATGTGCCTGTTGGCCACTCTTGATGTATTTTTGAATTCGGTTTGATAATATTTTGTTGAGTATTTTTGCATCTACGTTCATCAGGGATATTGGTCTGTAAAAATCTTTTTCGGTGAGGTCTTTGCCCGGTTTTAGTATTACAGTGATGCTGGCTTCATAGAAAGAGTTTGGAAGTATTCCCTCTTCTTCTATTTTTTGGAAAGCTTTAAGGAGAATGGGTGTTATTTCTTCTCTATATGTCTGGTAGAATTCAGAGGTGAATCCATCAGGTCCAGAGCTTTTGTTCTTGGGTAGTTTTTTGATTACCGATTCAATTTCGTTGCTGGTGATTGGTCTATTTAGTTTTTCTGTTTCCTGCTTGGTGAGTCTTGGAAGGCTGTATTTTTCTAAGAAGTTGTCCATTTCTTCTAGGTTTTCCAGCTTGTTAGCATATAGATGCTCGTAATATTCTCTTATAATTCTTCGCATTTCTGTGGGGTCCGTCATTATTTTTCCTTTCTCATTTGTGATTCTGTTTATGTGTGTAGATTCTCTTTTTCTCTTAATGAGTCTGGCTAGGGGTTTATCTATTTTGTTTATTTTTTCAAAGAACCAGCTTTTGGTTTCATTGATTTTTTCTATTGTTTTATTCTCCTCAATTTTATTTATTTCTTCTCTGATCTTTATTATGTCTCTCCTTCTGGTAACTTTGGGCCTCATTTGTTCTTCTTCTTCCAATTTCAATAATTGTGTTCTTAGACTGTTCATTTGGGAATGTTCTTCCTTCTTTAAATGGGCCTGGATTGCAATGTACTTTCCTCTTAAAACTGCCTTCGCTGCGTCCCACAGAAGTTGTGGCTTTGTGTTGTTGTTGTCATTAGTCTCCATATATTCTATGATTTCTGTTTTGATTTGGTCGTTAACCCATTGATTCATTAGGAGAATGTTGTTAAGTCTCCATGTATTTGTGAGCCTTTTTGATTTCTTTCTGAAATTTATTTCTAGTTTTATACCTTTGTGATCTGAGAAGTTGGTTGGTAGGATTTCAATATTTTTGAATTTACTGAGGTTCTTTTTGTGGCCTAGTATGTGGTCTATTCTGGAAAATGTTCCATGTGCACTTGAGAAGAATGTGTATCCTGTTGCTTTTGGGTGCAGAGTTGTGTAGATATCTGTTAGGTCCATCTGTTCTAGTGTGTTGTTCAGTGCCTCTGTGTCTTTTCTTATCCTCTGCCTGGTTGATCTATCCTTTGGAGTGAGTGGCATGTTAAAGTCTCCTAGAATAATTGAATTGCTGTCTATTTCCTCCTTCACTTCTGTTAGTATTTGTTTCACATATGCTGATGCTCCTGTGTTGGGTTCATATATATTTATAATGGTTATATATTCTTGTTGGACTGACCCCTTTATCATTATGTAATGTCCGTCTTTATCTCTTGCTACTTTCTTCGTTTTGAAGTCTATTTTATCTGATACAAGTACTGCAACACCTGCTTTTTTCTCTTTGTTGTTTGCTTGAAATATTTTTTTCATCCCTTCACTTTTAGTCTGTGTATATCTTTGGGTTTGACGTGAGTCTCTTGTAAGCAGCATATAGATGGGTCTTGCTTTTTTATCCACTCTGTTACTCTGTGTCTTTTGATTGGTGCATTCAGTCCGTTTACATTTAGGGTGATTACTGATAGATATGTACTTATTGCCATTGCTGGCTTTAGATTCGTGGTTACCAAAGGTTCAAGGGTTGCTTCTTTACTATCTGAGAATCTAACTTAACTTTCTTGTTAAGTTATTGTGAATGCCATCTGATGTTTCTTTATCTCTCCCTTCCTATTCTTCCTCCTCCTTTCTTTATATATTAGGTGTTTTATTCTTTGCCTTTAGTTGGTATTTGGATGGTCTGCTTTCTTTGCTATGATTTTATTTTCTCTGGTGACATCTTTTTAGCCTTAGGGGTGTTTCCCTCTAGAGCAGTCCGTTTAAGATATCCTGTAATGGTGGTTTATGGGAGGCAAACTCTCTCAACTTTCTTTTGTCTGGAAATTGTTTAATCCCTCCTTCATATTTAAATGATAATCATGCTGGATACAATATTCTTGGTTCGAGGCCCTTATGTTTCATTACGTTAAATATATCATGCCATTCTCTTCTGGCCTGTAAGGTTTCTGTAGAAAAGTCTGATGACAGTCTGATGGGTTTTCCTTTGTAGGTGATCTTTTTTCTCTCTCTAGCTGCCTTTAATACTCTGTCCTTATCTTTGACCTTTGCCATCTTGATTATTATGTGTCTTGGTGTTGTCTTCCTTGGGTCCCTTGTGTTGGGAGATCTGTGGGCTTCTGTGGACTGTGAGACTATTTCCTTCCCCAGCGTGGGGAAGTTTTCAGCAATTATTTCTTCAAAGACACTTTCTATCCCTTTTTCTCTCTCTTCTTCCTCTGGTACTCCTATAATGCAAATATTGCTCCGTTTCGATTGGTCACATAGTTCTCTTAATATTCTTTCATTCTTAGAGATCCTTTTATCTCTCTCTGCCTCAGCTTCTTTGTATTCCTGTTCCCTGTCTTGCAATTCCTTGATCGTGTCTTGAACCTGATTCAATCTGCTGTTGAGCCCGTCGATGGCTTGTCTCATTTCTGCATTGTCTTTCCTCACTTCCCTCTCTTCCTCCCTCAGCTCTTGCACATTTTTCTGTAGATCCGTCAGCATGGTTATGACTTTTATTCTGAATTCTTTTTCTGGAAGACTATGCATGTCCATTCCTTCAGATTCTGTCTCTGGGGTGGTGTTTGTCTGAAGCTTTGTCTGTATCATATTCTTCTGTCTTCTCATGACTATAGAATTAGTTGTTGGTAGTTGAGACTTTCAACTTTTAAATTTGTTTCAAGTGGGTTCTTATTAGCTCCTTGAGGTGTTTTTACAATGGCCACTTTACCACCTTTATCCTCGTCAGATGGTTGAAGATCTTTGTCAGAGTCTCTGGAGTGTCTTTTCTCCCTCGAGTTGAGATTTTCCTGGTTCTTAGTATAACCACTGATTTTCAGTTGCATCTTGGACATTTTTGGTATTGTGTTATGAGACTCTAGATCTTATTTAAGTCTGGTTTAGCAGGCTCTGACAAGGCTCCTCTTTGGTGGGAAAAGAGAGAACCGGCCTGTTGCTCTTTGGTGGGAGATGTTCACGTAGTATGGGGCCTCCTTAGAGCTGGGCAGAAGCCTGGCTCACGCGGAACACAGTTGGGGGGTTCCCCTGACTGGAACCCTGGCCCTTCTGCCATTCCTCAGGCTGCGTGGAGCGGGTGGGTAGGTAGGCGCTGGTATATCAGAGGTGGATTTCATCCCTGCAGCAGGCTCTGGCCTGGGATCCCAGAGCTCCCACTGGGCTCTGGGAGAAGAAAGGAAAACAGCGGGAGTCGCCCGGGATTTGAAGCCGGGACCTCTCGCACCCTACGCGAGAATCATAGGCCTAGACCAACAAGCCGCCCTCCTTTAACATGTGGCCCGTCCTGCTTATTGCCATTATCTCTGTGCCCATAGCCCTGTCCTGCCACCTGCAGGAGGCTCGGGCATGTTCTGCCCTCGGCGCTGGAGGGGAGGATGGTTCAGTATGCCTGCCCCCGCCAGCACCAGGTCCCCGGAACTGCAGCTCCGGGAGTCCCGGACGCCGTTCTGCCCCCCGAGTCCTAGGCTGGGCTGGCCTCTCCACGCCCTGAGACTGAGGTGGCCACCGGAGGGACTCCGGTCCTTCCTGTCCCGCGGTTCCTGGATTCCCCCATCCCAATGAGGCCTCGCGCACCGCAGCGGCCATGGTGCTCTGCCTGGCAGCGAAGTTGGATACGAAGTGTGGGCCTTGTGAGGCTTCGGGGTCTGGCACCCCCGGCACCCCAAAGTACCGGCCTTTCCCGGGCTCTCCCTGCTGGAGCCTCCATCCCCGAGCGGGTGTTCTCGTCCGCAGCACCCCCTTCCCGCCAGCTCCGGAGCCTCGGTCCCCACAGCCTTCCCCATGCATCCCAGCCCATGCCGGAAAATGTCCGCAGGAGTTCAGATCTAGACGGCACCAGCCTCTCTCATACCTGAGATGCCGTCCTCTCGTGTCCCTCTTGCCCTCCTACCTCGGTGACCTTCCCTCCCCCGCCCCCCCCACCTTGCTTCTGGTTCTGTTCATCCCATAAACTCTCTGCGCCCGGATGCTTAGCCAGGTCCCTGTGCCGGGAACTCCGAGGCGTCAGATCCGGAGGGGACCAGCCCCGCCGGCAGAGGTCGTGATATTCGAGCTTAGAGAGGCGCCTACAGGAAGGGCGGGGTCACGGCTGGGGCAGGGAGGCTGGTTCCATTGCTGGCACGGTGGAGGACTGAGGAGGGGGAGCGGGGAGAGGGCCAGAGTGCTGGGGTTGGTGCAGTGCGCGCCTGGTTGCAGAGGGGCTGCTGTCAGGCCTGAGGGCGCGCGGAGCAGAGAGCACAGCCTTGGGTGGGCCGAAAGCCCAGTGGCCTCATGGGGTCTCGCTGGTCTCCGAAACCAGGGACGGTGGGCGCTGGCTCCACGGAGTGCACGGGCTGCATTTTGCGTCTTGAAAGTTTCTATTGTCAGGAGTCTGGGGCAAATGGAGTTCAGTCCTGGGCATCAGCACATCTTAGATCCTCGTACAGACCCCCAAGGGTTGGGGTCGGGGTCTGGTCACTTTGTAAGGCTGCGGCTGTCATCCTTGGTCCTGGGGGGGGGGTAGAGGAGAGGCTGCCCTGTCCCGGGTTACCCCCTCACTTTACCCTTCTGACTTTTCAGCAGCGGCAGCTCTTTTAGAGTCTGGGACTTTTGGGGGAAAGCAGAGGAGGGTCAGGAGCAGAGCTAAGGGAAGCCCTCCTCCCCACTCCAGGGGAGGAATTCCACCCAGAGTGGGTACCCCTGGCTGAACAGGAACGGTGAGCTATGAGCTCCCCCCACCTCCCAGGCACCTCTGGAAAGCCAAGCCGTTGTCGCTGGCACCCGAGACCAAGATAATTCCCAAGACACTGGCCATGAGGGGCACAGCTGTGGCTCCGTGGGTTCACAGATGCGAGACCCCTATCCTGGGACAAACGTAAACAACCACGAGCCCTCCTTCCGGGACTCCATGGGGTTTTTGGTCCAGCCTAGACATGGGTCAGCAGGGGAGTGGGAGGGGGCTGATTTTTGGGGGTCACTTTAAACGAATTGGAGCCGTGAACAGGCCGGGCCCAATACTGAGTGAGAATCTGGATTTGTAGTAGCAGAGCGAGTGTGGACCCAGGCTCCTTGAGGCCCACTTGGTTCCTGGAGAGAGGCTGTTCCTTGCCAGCTCCCAAGGACCCCCAGAGCAGCCCTGACCCAGGACTGTGGCTAATGGCCCCAGGCCAAACATTCCACTTTAACTATGAGTTTGAAGAATCCCTCCCTGCCGACAGCTAGCTGAGGATGGGGGGACGCCCTGTTCTGGGAATCTGGGTACCAGGGCCTGTGCCTGCTGCGGGAATGCCCTCTCTCCAGAGCCCGACGCACCTTTGTGAGTTCTTTCAGCTCCTGCATTTTGGACTCTCAGTATCGTGGTGGGAGGAGCCACTGTCATCTGTGCCTGGCTAGCTCCATCAGTAAAGTATGAAACTCTTTATCTCAGGGTTGTGGGTTTGAGTCCCACATGAGGTGCTACTTTTGCAAGTGTCAGTGAATAGTCCAAACATCACTCATTTCAGGTACTAACCCCTCGAGGGGCCTGATGGAAGAAATCCCTGTACTTCCACCTGACTCTATGAGTCAGGATTTCAGACCCAGTGTGACTGTGGAAGGCCCTGGCAGCCTCGACCGGGAAGTTGCTCAGGGAGCAGGTAGTCCCTCAGGCACAGAGATTCTGGACCTGAGTTAAATTTGCATTGGGGAGTCTTAGGACCCTTTTTATTGTCCATGGAGCCCTGGCAGGAACAGCACAGCTTGGAGGCGGGTGTTGCCCCTGCGGTCTGTGATCTTCCATGGTACACGCAGATGGCCTCCCACTCCCAATGAACGGGCATGCTTCTTAAGCTGTTTTGAGGAACAAGGACTGCCCAGTTGTCTGGATGCCTGAGACTGGTTCTTAGGTCTGACTCCTTGGAGCACCCCAGAGGGGTTACCGATGTTGATGAAATAGGACTTCCCTGCCTCCTGATCCTGGGCTTCTGAGCTCAGCAAGACCTAAGGGCTTCCATCTCCTATCCCCACAAATCCCTTACAAGAGCAGGGAATTCGATCCTGGGAAGACTACCTTGAGAGCCTGCAACAGGACCTTCCTCCCAACACAAGGGACCCAGCACAAGGCTCTGCTTTTCCCAATACAGCGGGTGGTGGAGGTGAGTGGGAGAGGGGCTGCCACTGTGAGTTTTCAGCAGGTCTTGACCCTTGAGCTGCTGTCCTTGAAAGAAAGACCAGGGCCCTGAAGTGGGACTCAGTCATTTCCTCCTTGCTGGGTGGGCGGTGGGCCTTGCCACAGCGCCAGGGCTGTAGGGAGCCCAGATGTTTCCGTCTTTGAATACTGCCACCCAGCTGGCACCCCCACTCCCTCCAAAATGCCTGATGAGGCCATACCCAGCCAAGGTATGTCCTTGGAGCACAGCCAAACCTAGATCTCAGAGGTTTTAGGGTGGTTTGGTGTACATTTCCCAGGAGTGGCAGGGGTGGAGGTGCTGAGACAGAGCAAAGCAGATCAGAGGCTGGGACAGTTGGCTACAGGCCCTGTGCCAGCCCCAGGTCCTGATGGAAAGCCTCTAGTCATAGTGTGTGTCCCACCCAGAGGATATTAACTGATGGGGCCTTTCAACCATGACCCTGTGTCCCAGGGGCACATAGGGAACTGAACTGGAAGTCACTGGCATCCTTGGCATCTGAGGGTTGCTGAGCCAGAGGTGAGTTGCAGGTTGGTGACTCCTATTCTGCTCCAAGTTAGCCAACCTGGGCACTTCCCAAAGAGGGAGTCAAGGAGGAAGAGCCATCATTTCCAACCTGTGATTGTCTTTGCGTCTTTTAAAAGGATTGGAGTTGTAAAATAAGGGCTGAGCTGGATTTACTCCAGGAATGCAAGGTTGGTTTTCTGTTCAAGAAAATCTGTCAAAGCAATTTATCATATTGATGGAATGAAAAAGAAAAGTCACATGATCTTCATAAATGTTTGGAAAAACACTTGATGCAGTTTACACTTGCATCAATCATGGTTTTTATTTTCTGTATTTTATGATGGTTTGACTTCTTGCGGGGGCCTCACTATATGGGAAGAGACTGCCCTGTCCAGGGCTAGCTAATTCCTACAGATAGTAAACAATTTGCATGCTAGCATGCCTTTCATGTGTAAACCAACAAATCCACACCCCTACCTACCTCCTTATCTAATTCACACACCACACCAATATTTTCCCTGCCCAAAACCACCCAGGGTAGGTACAAGACAACTAGGGCTTTTCTCTATGCCCCAAAGCCCCATGAAGTATTCGAACTGTCTAGTGCTAAACTGTTTACTTGGCCCTGCCATGCTTTTCCCATGGAAGTGATTTGCCCAGAACTGAAGGAAGCTCCCAAGGGGGTCAATGCCCACCCTGCAGCACTTTGGGGATCAACAGGGAGAACCGGAGCTTGCTATTGGCACTTCCTTAATAGAGCTTTCAGCTCCTCCTCCCCCCCACTCCTCAAAAGATTCGAGGGCGCAGGCCCCCTTTTAGCAGGCAAGAGCCTACTTGATGCCCAGTCACCTGCCTCCTGTCTGCTCCCCAACCACCATAAACTGCCCCTAAGGCCAACACAGCCTGAGGCCTCGGGTCTGTTGTCCCCCACATCCCACCCCCTTTCCCTCCCCTCCCCCAACATCCTACCCCCTTTCCCTCCCCTCCCTGACATCCTACCCTCTTTCCCTCCCCTCCTCTCACCCCCTTTCCCTTTCCTCCTCCTTCCCCTCTCCTCCGTAGCGGGTGCTCTCCCTGCAAGTAGCTCTTCCTTCCGCTAGTCCAAGCCCCTAGTTCCCTGCCCTGCCAATTTCTGCTCCCCTGGGGCAGGAAGAGGTTGCTGGGGACCTGAGGATCATGGCTCAGCAGACCCCTCTTCCTGGACTTGCCGGCCAGGTCCCCGATTCTTCCAGCTTCTACCCCAGCGCTCCACCAGGACCCAATGGGGAAGAGGGGTTCAGCCTACCTTGGAACTAAGCCGAGTTGCACGGGCATGGGGATAGTTGTGGAGGAAGCGAGTGCAGAAGCTTTATCATGGAGGCTCCTCGGTCTGGGGGTATGATTCTCGCTTCGGATGTGAGAGGTTCTGTGTTCAAATCCCCCATGAGCCCTAGTCTTGGGTTTCCTGCTTGCCGGTCACGATTGAGATGTGCTTCTTCAAGTGTAAAACACACCTCAAAATGAGCACATGGTTCCTAAAAGGTGATATATCTCATAACATGTTGAGATGCTATCTTTAAATCTCAAATATTGTAGTTTATCTATAGAAGTTGATTTGGCTATTTTCCTTTATATCTCCCACATCTCTACTTAACGCAATCTTTGCCTTAGCTTCTTGAACATACAACTTTTAGGTTCCTCATCTACTAATTATGTCATCTGCTTCATTTCTGAGTCAGTGTATATTGATTTTTCTCCTAGTTATGGGTATCATTTTCCTGCCTCTTTTCATATATGGTGATTTTTTGGATGCCAGGCATATATAACCTTACCTTGTTGGGTGCTGGATATTTTTGTGTCCCTATTTCTATTCTTGAGCTTTTTTCTAGGATGTGGTTAAATTCCTTGGAAACGGTTTCATCTTTTTGGTTCTTGCTGTTAAACTTTGGTCGGTGGAACGAGAGCGAGGCCGAGGCGAGGGTTTCTCTTTGCTGTCCCTGTCGTGCGCCTCAGAGACCCTCCAGGGATGAAAGCCACAGCAGGCAGGGGCCCAGCCGCTCAGGGTTGGGGTCCGCAAAGGGTGTTGTCCTCAACAGCCACAGACACAGTCAGTCCCCTAATTGGGCTCGCTCAGGGCGAAGCGTTTGGTCTGATTCCGACTGCCGGACTTTATTCTTCTGGAGAGAGTGAGGCTCCTCCTTGACCCGAAGTTCCCGGCGTCTGTGTGGCTCAGTCGGTAGAGCACAAGGCTGTCCATGTAGGAGGCTGGGTTTGGAGCCCCACACTGGCCGGTCCTTTCTCCTGGCTCATTAGCCACAGCCCAGCCCATTCTCTTGAACCTCATAAAGGGTCTCGGTTCCAAGCACCCACAAAAAGATCTGCCTCGCCCACACTCGGCCCATTTATTACCCAGAGTTCTAGAGAATCGCGAAGAAAAATCACCCAGTGGCAGAAGCTGACCCCTTTCTCCCGTCTTCCCCAGTGTATTTGCCCGCCGTGACGCGGGGACGTGACTGAAGCCCCAAGGCAGGTACAGCTCATCTCCAGGGGGGAGACAAGCCCCTGCCCGACGCTCCGGGCGCTCCTGGGGCTGGGAGTCCGGGAACCATCGTGCACCCTCCCCTGGGTCAGATTCCCTCAAAATGTAGACTTTACTCCACTCAGGGTCAAACGAACCAAGGGCAGAGGCCCAGAAAGAGCGTCCCAGGCCTAGGGCGGGGTGAGCGTCCTTGCGGTGCGCGGGGAAAACAAGACCCTCTCTAATCTAGGTACGCGCAGGAGCTGGACCCAGTCGTTCACGGAAGCACCAAATCTGAGGTGTCAGCATCCCCTATTTGGGGTTATTCGGTCTGAAAGTCCGCTGATCAGCAGCTGTCCTGAAAACTAACGTCCCAGGCAGGTTCGATTCTACGACCTTGGAAGAAAGGGTTCTACTGGGCTGACCGGGAAACTTCAGCGCGACCCCGCCCTCCACCCGTCAAAGGACTTCTGCGGGTGCCAGAGTCGCGGGCGAGTCAGGGCCTCAGGGACGATGCTAATGCGCGGCCTGTCCTAGGATCCTGCCCTCCAGGCCCAAGCGCATGAGAGCTGCCGGAACGCGCGAGGGTTGCGGACAGGGGCCTCGACCTCGTTTCCCCCAAAACGTCCCAGGCCAGGTGCAAGGAAATCCTAGGTATTAAAGAAACATTAGTCTCCTAACATGGGGGTCCTAGAAGGTGGAGCCCTCGGTCGCGGCTGCCAAGAGTCTGGCGACAGAAACTACCCCAGCACAGGAGCGCTAAAACAAATCCCCCCTATCCCGGGTGGGACTCGAACCCACAATCCCTGGCTTAGGAGGCCATATCTTCTCCATTAGGCCACCGGGGCGTGGCGCCCGCGAGCCCCCGGCTTCCTTTCCAGGACTCACCCCTTCCGTACCCGCCGCGCGCCGAGCCGCAGGGACCTCTAGGTGTCTGGGGGCGCCCGGGGGGCCGACGGGGCCCGCATTCAGAGCAATTGTGCCGGTATCGTGCTGCGTTGGGCCCTTGTTCAGGGCCCCGCCCTAATTGGCTCTGGCGAGTCGTCTATTTCCCAGGGATGGGGACCCTGGGCCTCAGCTTCCTCTGGTCACAGCTCTGCAGCTTCTGCACCCAAGTCATCTGAGGCCTCAGATGGAAAGACAGAGCGTTTAAGTATTCTCGCTCTCGCCCCGCTAGCTCAGTCAGTAGAGCATGACACTCTTCATTTCAGGGTCGTGTGTCCACGTTGGGTGGGCCTTGTGTTTTGGGTTTTAGCAGACTTTCAAAAACTCGATCTGTTTAGAAATCTTCCCTACCATCAAACTCCTGGCTCCTCATTCTTGGAGGAGGAGGAAAAGGAGGAGGGAATAGAGTCCGTGGGTGTGAATATTTCCACGAGGGGAAACACCTGGAGGCAGGGTCCCTACCTTTGGGGACTTATTTGGTGGCCGGGGGTCTGAGGCAGAGAAAATCAGGGGCAGAGCCCTCTAGGTGTGGTCGGGCTCCTGTGACCCGACGCACGGCTTTCCCTGCCGTGCTCATACCCAAGAATCGGCTTTGCGTCGGTCAGCAGGGCCCTTCCACCCCAAACACTAGAAGAGACCTACATCCAGATAGTCCTTTTGTGTGGGTGGGTGATGCCGGCTAGGTCCCAGTGAGCGCGCCTGAGGGGAAAGCATCTGAATCCAGCCCCTGGAAACCCGGCGGAGAGACAGTCTGTCTCCGGAAGGAAGGGGGCAGCTTCTAACGCCCCGTTGTCCCGCCGACTGAGGTCTGCTGTCACACTCCTGCCCCTACCAGAGGACGCACTTGGAGTTCAAGCTTCCGTGAGTCTCCGCGGTCGCGGCGCTCTCTGCGAGCAAAGGGCCTCAGGGCAGTCCCTGAGCCCAGAACCCCTGTGGAAGGAACCTGGCCAATCTGCTCGCCCCACCCCCCCTTCCTCCCACCCCTCCACCCAGCCCTGGGTCCCGAGTGCCTGTCTCCCAGAGCCCTGCAGCCTGGAGGCCCCCACAGCACGGGAACTAAGTGGAGGGGACTGCAGATCCTCCCTGGTCCACCTGCCTCCAGGGCCAGGCTCTGCTTCCTCTGGAGGCTCACCTCCTGTCACCCCCACTCAGGCTGCTGCCCTTGGCAGAGGGGCAGTGAGCTGAGGCACTTATCTCAGCAAGTGGCCTGAAGCACACCTGGGCCCTGGACTTGTGGCTTTAAACTGAGGCCTCCATCCAGACACTCTGGTTCCCATTGATCAGATCTTACCATCCCGTTGTGAGGCCCAGGACAACCTGGAACCTATAAAATAGTCTAGAATATGCCTCAGGAGGTGACGTCCAGGCCTTTTCTAGACATGTTCTATTCAGACCCACAGGATTGAGTTGCCCGCCCCCACCCCAGTGGCCCTACAGGGACAGACAGCCCAGGTGGCAGGACAGTACAGGGAATAAAAAACAGACATGTTTAAAATTAAACCTGACCCCAGTGGCAAGGGCCAGCTCTGGAGGTCTTCTGCCTTCCCCCTCCAAATGCAAGCAGCGGTCCTCTCCCTCTGCGCCCACCTTCCCTGCTCTAACGTGGCGGTGCTTCTCTCCAGGGACCCTTTCCGACAACATCTAGGAGATGTCCCCATTCACAGCCCTACGGTCGCTGTGGTCCTGTGGGCAGGTTGGTACTCGCTGTACCCCCGGCCTCAGCTCGAGCGATTGGCAGAATGGGCGGCTACAGGCTCCACAGAACCACCGGGAAAAGACGGCCCCACCACACGGCAGATAGGCGCCACCGACTGGGGACAGCGTCCGTCCCGGTGTGGGACCGCTCGCGGGCGGAGTTATGTTCCGTGCAGTTCAGCCTGGGCGCGCGCGGCAGCGATTATTTCCCTCCCCCTGCGGGAGCCCAGTCTGGGCCGGTGCGGGAGGCGCCCCTCCCCTGCCGCGGAATCGCGAGGCCTAACTTGGAAGCCGTGCGTGGTTTCCAGGCCTCGTAGGGCTGCAGCTGCACGCTCTCCAGCCGAGGACGGTCTTGATACTGAATTTATTGATTAATCCGCGAAGCCGCAGGACCAGATTCACAGGTGCGCACGCTAACGAGTGAGCCGCCCGGGGGCGGCGGCGCCCCCACGTCAGCGGCTGAAGGCTAAGGAAGGGCGGTACCCACCACGGCGGCTCGTTGGTCTAGGCGTGTGAGTCTCCCTTTGGGGGCAAGAGGTCTCTGGTTTAAATCCCGCACGAGTGCTCCCTTTTCCCCTCTGCGAGTTCTGCGGAGGACCGGAGGCCTGCTAGGCGGAGGCTTCCGCGCGGCACTGTCCGCACGGAGACCGGCTCGCCGGGAGACGCAGACCGCATCCCCTGGGATTGGGGTCCCGCGGAAACGGCGGCTGAAGGTGCCGGCTCCCGGGAAGGAAGAGGAGGCTGCTGGAGGCTGTCGTTGATGGCCCTGGGGTCATCGCCGCTGGAGTCGCGGGTGAGCCCTACTTTTACTTGAAGTTGCGTTTTAGAGGCGGGAGAGGGCCCCGGGAGACGTTCCGGGGTGCCCTGGCTGGGCCCGGGTCTCGGCCCCCGCCTCCCACGCCCAGGCCCTGGGGCCTTCCCAGCTGAGAGCGAGGCGGTGCGCGCCACGCACACGGAGGGGTGGTCCGGCCTCACACGCACGGATCCTCGGGGGTCGGTCAGGCGTGGACACGGAGAAGGACGTACCGGGCGCAGAGAGAGCCCCGAGCCCGACCCCCGCCGGACCCCTGGACGCGGCCCCTGCTGCCCCGAGGGCGGCGTCCTCGTCCTGCCACTACCTGGGGACCTGAGGACCCGCCTGCTCCCCTGGAGGGCGCGGGGAGCACCGCTGAGCCACCCCGGGGCGGGGTCTGCTGGGTGGCCTGACTCCACCCTCTCCCTAGGGCGCCTGGGGCCAGGGCCGTTGCCCGCCGGCTGGTTCGATTCGTAGGACAAAGCGACTCAAGACGGCAGCCTTGAGCGCTGGAGGCCCCGCGTCAGAGGCTCGTTTGGGCTTGACCTTGCCTGGGCGGGGGCGAGCGGAGCCGGGAGGAGCGGGAGCGGGCGAGAGGCGGGCGGCGGTGGCTGTCTCCTCCCCGCGCTCCGCAGGCGCTGCGCGAGCGCCCATTGGGTGCCACACCGTGGGGGTGCGGGCTTTTTCCAAAGCGGGGTCCCAGGGACCGCGGCTCAAGTGACCTCCACGCGCTGCCACCCCACTGAGCGGACCACCCGCCCGCCGGTCCAGGGCGGGCTTTTGTTGCGGGGCGTCCCCAGCGCTCTCGCGGCGGCGAGGAGCGCCTGCGAAGTGACCGGAGGGCCGCGCCGGGTGGGGGCTGCGGGCGAGGACGGCGAGGACTGGGGGCGCGCGGCCGCGGGGCTGCTCCCCACGCTGTGGGCGCGGGAGAGCGCGGTCCATCAGTCCCCAAATCTAGTCCTTCCCAGCGGGTCTGAAATAGGAGTCCCCAGTGCGAGTGGACCCCGGACGCCACGTCAGCCCCGCCGCCAATGTGGGGCTCAGTGCTCTAGGGGTATGGTTCACGCTTAGGGTGCGAGAGGTACCGGGCTCAAATCCCGCGATCCCTGGTTTATCTCCTCCGGACCCTCAGAGAGGGACACGGTGGAGGAGGGTGATTTTCAAAAGCTCTCATGCTGGCCGGGTACCGCCCACTGCGGCTTTTAAAATGTAACTGGGGCCCTGTCGCCGAGCTCTAGAGCCAAGGAGAAGTCCTCCCCTCCTCGAGGAGCTTCCTCTCCTGTAGGACACCTCAGAAGCATGGAGCCGGGGCTTCCCGGCAGGCCAGGGCCAGGGCTTGGGCAGCGCGCTGTCCCAAAACCCCAGCGCCCCCAATACGGTCACCCCTCCTGTGGGCGTGGCCTTCTGGGGCCCCACCTCCCCCCAGGAGTCAGAGCCCGCCGCCCTATTCCGCGGCTCCAGAAACTGATGCTGGAGACACCGAACACAGAGTTCCCTCTAACTCGGGAAAGTTCGAAAATGCAAGCATTTGAAGAATAGTTCATGTGTTGGCTATGATCCCACACGGTTACAGCCCCCATCCATGCCCCACCAGGCAAAGAGTGTCCACCAGGCAAAGAGTGTCAATTAGGAGAGCACACACTCTTGGCACCTGTGGTGAAGCCTAACAGATCTCCAGTGGTGGACGATGTCTGTTTTGCAGAACCCTGAGGGGTATACCTCCAGGAGCCAAATTCTTACAAAACACTCCCTTAATGGGAAGGCACCTTTCCCCCTAGTACCTGGGGATGAGAAGGAAGCAGGACTCAGGGGAGGGGATTAACTCCTCCAGCCTTTCCCCATTGTCTAGCACATGGGCCCAGGGAAGGTCCTCCCAGGGAGTCGCAAACGTTTGCCAGAGATGCCTTCCACATGTGCTGGAAAGAGCGCCAAGGTGTGCCAATGGCATCTGCCTCCCACAGGATCTGGAGGGTGGTCACACCAGAAAGGAGGAATCAGAGGAATGGGACCGGGGAGAGGACCATATGGTTGGACACATGCTATTGGCAGGGTCTTCCTTTTCATTTGGTATGGGGAGTTTAAGAGTGTGCAATGAACCAAGGGTCACCAATAATTCAATTCTGTGCACTTTAGGACCAGTTGGGAAAAAAACCCAGCTCAAGGAGATGATTTAAAGTGACCCATGATCGGTAAGTCCTTGAGCCCCTGGTAGAAGAAAATAATTTTCTGTGGAGAAATACACTTTTACTCTGGAACTCACAGAATTACCCACACAAACACGTTTATAAGGAAAATAGACAGCTCATGATAAAATTAACAAGGAAACAAGGCACCGTGAGCAACAACCAATGAGCAACAGGCAATAAAAATATAATTCTAGATCTTTCAGATGCTAAGATTATCACAGACAGAGTATAATACAACTATCCTTATTATGTGTACAGAAATGAAAGACAATAATGAAAATACCTTTGAGAACAGGAACTACATAAAGTGCTTCAGAAAAATGAAAAGGAACTAAATTATTCTAAGAATAAAAATACACAAAGATTGAAACAGAACTCAATAAATATATGTAACCCTTGGTTTAAAAAAAGAAATAGTAAAGTAAAAGTAGGTCAAAATAAATAATACAAAACAAAAAACTAAAATATCCTTATTTGATTTTAAATTAACCAACAAGCTTCTGAAAATTCCACACAAAAAATTATAATGGGAATTAGAAAATACTTTGAAATAAATTATGATGAAAATATTACATATCCAAACTGTAGGACATGGCTAAAGCTGTTGTTACAGGGAAATTGATAGCCTTAGATGTCTCTAACAGAAAATTTGAAAACATATGGCAACAGGTCAGAACAAAAGAAAATAATAACATGGAATTAATAAAGGAGAAACAGCATACAATAGAGATTAATGACAAATTCTGAAGACATCTTGGAAAAAGCTAATGTTACTGATCAAACTGCAAAAACTGATTCAGAAATAATGAAAGAAGATATACATAACCTGTATCAGGGAAAGAATGACTTTACCATTGTTGCATAATTTAAGACAATAATAAAAGAGTATCCTAAACAACTTTGTGAAAATTTGGAAAAAAAATATTTTTTGAAATACAAAACGTGGTTTAATGGAATAAAAATGTAAATGATCTTAAAACCAATAAAGAAGGTGAATCATTATTCTCTAAGGAAAATGCTTGGCCCAGATGACTTCAGCAGAACATGCCAGCAAACATTCAGGAAAGAAAATTTAAATACTAAACAAAATCTTTCATAGAATAGAAGAGGGGATCTCCCCACATATTTTATGAGGCTAGCATAACTCTAATATCAAAACTAAACACAGACAGTATGAAAAAGAATTTTAAAAGCACATAATGTTGCTCATGAAAATAGATATAAAATCTTTAAAATATGAGCAAATCAAGCATTATGACATAGAAAAAGAATAATGCACTATGTCCAAGTGGTGTTTATCCTAGGTGATACAAGTTGATTTGACATTAGAAAATCCATTAATGTATTTAATAAATTCAAAGGAAAATAGTTGATATAATCCAATTTCAATTCATGATTTTAAAAATTCTTAGTAAATTAGCAAAAGGAGGTAATACCCATAACTTGCCAAAATTATCTACAAAATACTACAACAGACTTCATTCATACCTGTTCATGGAATCATGAAAACATTCTTTGAGTTTGGAAATGCAACAAGGATGCTGACGCTCAATTTCTATTGAATATTTTTTTTGGTATCGTTAATGTACAATCACTTGAGCAACATTATGGTTACTAGACCCCCTATTATCAAGTCCCCCCCATATACCCCACTACAATCACTGTCCATCAGCATAGTAAGATGCTATAGAATCATTACTTGTCTTCTCTGTAAATACTGCATTTCCCATGTCCCCCACCACTGCATTACATGTGCTAATCGTAATGCCCCTTTGCCCCCCTTATCCCTCCCTTCCCACCCATTCTCCCTAGTCCCTTTCCCTTTGGTAACTGTTAGTCCAT
The DNA here is from genome assembly GCA_029783875.1 of Phataginus tricuspis. Taxonomy (NCBI): domain Eukaryota; kingdom Metazoa; phylum Chordata; class Mammalia; order Pholidota; family Manidae; genus Phataginus; species Phataginus tricuspis. The sequence goes on along the minus strand of JAQQAC010010882.1, from coordinate 28,240,986 downwards.
TCTTGGGTTCTGTGAGTCTGCTGCTGTTTTGTTCCTTCAGTTTTTCCTTTGTTCTTATGCTCTACAGATGAGTGAAATCATTTGATACTTGTCTTACTCCGCCTGGCTTATTTCACTGAGCATAATACCCTCCAGCTCCATCCATGGTGTGGCAAATGGTAGGATTTGTTTTCTTCTTATGGCTGAGTAATATTCCATTGTGTATATGTACCACATCTTCTTTATCCATTCATCAACTGATGGACACTTAGGTTGCTTCCATTTCTTGGCTATTGTAAATAGTGCTGCAATAAACATAGGGGTGCATCTGTCTTTTTGAAACTGGGCTGCTGCATTCTTAGGGTAAATTCCTAGGAGTGGAATTCCTGGGTCAAAGAGTATTTCTATTTTGAGTTTTTTGAGGAACCTCCATACTGCTTTCCACAATGGTTGAACTAGTTTACATTCCCACCAGGAATGTAGGAGGGTTCCCCTTTCTCCACATCCTCGCTAACATTTGTTGTTGTTTGTATTTTGGATGGTGGCCATCCTAGCTGGTGAGGGGTGATATCTCATTGTGGTTTTAATTTGCATTTCTCTGATGATTAGTGATGTGGAGCATCTTTTCATGTGCCTGTTGGCCATCTGAATTTCTTCTTTGGAGAACTGTCTGTTCAGCTCCTCTGCCCATTTTTTAATTGGATTATTTGCTTTTTGTTTGTTGGGGTGCATGAGCTCTTTATATAATTTGGATGTCAACTCCTTATCGGATATGTCATTTATAAATATATCCTCCCATACTGTAGGATGTCTTTTTGTTCTACTTATGGTGTCCTTGGCTGTACAGAAGTTTTTTAGTTTGATATAGTCCCACTTGTTCATTTTTGCTTTTGTGTCCCTTGCCCATGGAGATATGTTCATGAAGAAGTTGCTCATGTTTATGTCCAACAGATTTTTGCCTATATTTTTTTCTAAGAGTTTTATGGTTTCAGGACTAACATTCAGGTCTTTGATCCATTTTGAGTTTACTTTTGTGTATGGGGTTAGACAGTAGTCCAGTTTCGTTCTCTTACATGTAACTGTTCAGTTTTGCCAACACCAGCTGTTGAAGAGGCTGTCATTTCCCAATTGTATATCCATGGCTCCTTTAATGTATATTAATTGATCATATATGCTTGGGTTTATATCTGGGCTCTCCATTCTGTTCCACTGGTCTATGGGTCTGTTCTTGTGCCAGTACCAAATTGTCTTGATTACTTTGGCTTTGTAGTAGAGCTTGAAGTCAGGGAATGTAATTCCCCTTGCTTTATTCTTCCTTCTCATAAAAATTTTGGCTATTTTGGGTCTTTTGTTGTTCCATATGAATTTTAGAACTATTTGCTCTAGTTGATTGAATAATGCTGTTGGTATTTTGATAGGGATTGCATTGAATCTGTAGATTGCTTTAGGCAGGATAGCCATTTTGACAATATTACTTCTTCCTATCCAAGAACATGGGATGCATTTCCATTTATTAGTGTCCTCTTTAATTTCTCTTAAGAGTGTCTTGTAGTTTTCAGGGTATAGTTCTTTCACTTCCTTGGTTAGGTTTATTCTTAGGTATTTTATTCTTTTTGTTGTGATTGTGAATGGAATTGTTTTCCTGATTTTTCTTTCTGCTAGTCCACCATTAGTGTATAGGAATGCAACAGATTTCTGTATATTAATTTCGTATCCCGCAACTTTGCTGAAAAGAGATATTAGATCTAGTAGTTTTGGTGTGGATACTTTAGGGTTTTTATGTACACTATCATGACATCTGCAAACAGAGACAGTTTGACTTCTTCCTTACCAATCTGGATGCCTTTTATTTCTTTGTGTTGTCTGATTGCTGTGGGTAGGACCTCCAGAACTATATTGAATAAAAGTGGGGAGAATGGGCATCCTTGTCTTGTTCCCGATCTTAAAGGAAAAGATTGCAGCTTCTTGCTGTTAAGTATAATGTTGCCTGTGAGTTTGTCATATATGGCCTTTATTATGTTGAGGTACTTGCCCTCTATACCCATTTTGTTGAGAGTTTTTATCATGAATTATTGTTGAATTTTGTCAAATGCTTTTTCAGCATCCATGGAGATGATCATGTGATTTTTGTCCTTCTTTTTGTTGATGTGGTGGATGATGTTGATGGATTTTCGAATGTTGTACCATCCTTGCATCCCTGGGATGAATCCCACTTGATAATGATGGATGAGCTTTTTGATGTATTTTTGAATTTAGTTTGCTTGTATTTTGTTGAGTATTTTTGCATCTATGTTCATCAGGGATATTGGTCTGTAATTTTCTTTTTTTTTTTTTGTAGTGTCTTTGCCTGATTTTGGTATTAGAGTGATGCTGGCCTCATAGAATGAGTTTGGGAGTATTCCTTCCTCTTCTACTTTTTGGAAAACTTTAATGAGGATGGGTATTAGGTATTCATTAAATGTTTGATAAAATTCAGCAGTGAAACCATCTGGTCCAGGAGTTATGTTCTTAGGTAGTTTTTTGATTTCCAATTCAATTTCTTTGCTGGTAATTGGTCTATTCAGATTTTCTGTTTCTTCCTGGGTCAGCCTTGGAAGGTTGTATTTTTCTAGAAAGTTGTCCATTTCTTGTAGGTTATCCAATTTGTTACCATATAATTTTTCATAGTATTCTCTCATAATTCTTTGTGTATTTCTGTGGTGTCTGTAGTGATTTTTTTCTTTCTCATTTCTGATTCTGGTTATGTGTGTGGACTCTCTTTTTTTCTTGATAAGTCTGGCTAGGGGTTTATCTATTTTGTTTATTTTCTCAAAGAACCAGCTCCTGCTTTCATTGATTCTTTCTATTGTTTTATTCTTCTCAATTTTATTTATTTATGCTTTAATCTTTATTATGTCCCTCCTTCTACTGACTTTGGGCCTCATTTGTTCTTCCTTTTCTAGTTTCATTAATTGTGAGTTTAGACTGTTCATTTGGGATTTTTCTTCTTTCCTGAGGTCGGCCTGTATTGCAATATATTTCTCTCTTAGCATGGCCTTTGCTGCATCCCACAGATTTTGTGCTGTTGAATTATTGTTGTCATTTGTCTCCATATATTGCCTGATCTCTGTTTTTATTTTGTCACTGCTCCATTGATTATTTAGGAGCATGTTGTGAAGCCTCCATGTGTTTGTGAGCTTTTTCATTTTCTTTGTGTAATTTATTTCCAGTTTCATACCTTTGTGATCTGAGAAACTGGTTGATCCAATTTCAATCTTTTTGAGTTTACTGAGGTTTTTTTTGTGGCCTAATATATGATCTATTCTTGAAAATGTTCCATGTGCACTTGAGAAGAATGTGTATCCTGTTGCTTCTGGATGGAGTGTTCTGTAGATGTCTGTTAGGTCCATCTGGTGTAATATGTTGTTCAGTGCCTCTGTCTCTTTATTTATTTTCTGTCTTGTTGATATGTCCTTTGGAGTGAGTGGTGTGTTGAAGTCTCCCAAAGTGAATGCGTTGCATTCTATTTTCCCCTTTAATTCTGTTAGTATTTGTTTCACACATGTAGGTGATCCTGTGTTGGGTGCATAGATATTTATAATAGTTATATCCTCTTGTTGGACTGACCCTTTTATCATTATATAATGTCCTTCTTTGTCTCTTGTGATCATGAAGTGTTTTAGCATACATTATCTCATTTAGGATGTATAACTCTACAAGGTGAATATTATTTCTCCACTCTACATATGGTGACACTTGGTGATTCTGTGAAAATTGGTAGCTTTCTCAGGGTCATACAAGTTCTAATGGTGAACCTGGAAACTGAGTACAGATCATATAAATCCAAAGGTTATTCTTTTCATCCTATTCAGCAGCATGTACATTGCCCAACAAGGTACCATCTCAGCTTGGGTGGGGGATAAAATAGATGGCTGTGGTTTTTCTCCAGCAGACGGGTCATTGCTAATTACATCATTTCCAATGTTGCCACCTCCTGAAACAGTAATTACATAACTCCAGTGACAGAACTTATTATCAGTGTTGGATTCAAAAGAGCCCAGTGATGAGAAGGGACAATTACTCTCTGCTTGTATTTAATGAGGCTCTCAGGGAGTAAAACCCTAGTGGCCATGGAGGTTCCTGTAAAGAGCTGGGCCTGTGAGTCCACCAAACATCCTTCCATAGCTGAGGGCTGAGTCTGTGCAACCAGCCCTTGTTCATGCAGACTTATCCTGAAAACTCTCAACCTGAGAGAGGTCCCTCTCTCTCAGACCAATAATCTCTGGCCAGGTCAGGAAAAGCAAAGCAAGCCTGGGCCTCCTGGGGACAGTGAAGACTGCCGTTCTTCCCTGGTAAGAATCAGATTAGGGTGACTATATAAAAAACTGTGCTTTAAGGTGTAAAACCTTGTGGGGGAACTCCTCACTACGTTTTTCTTTTAAGCACAGCCACAGAAACAGCTCTGAGATCACCAGCACGTCCTTGCAATTGTCCCAGTCTGACTAGTATGTCTGAGATCCTGAACTGTAGGGAAAATGAACTGGCTGGATTCTTCCCATACCTTTGGGACATTTCCATTTCAATTTGACAAGTCAGACGTAGGGAGATCACTGGACATAGCCAGGAAAGGCTGGCTCAGCTCTGTAAAGTGCTCTGAAAATGTGAGCCCAGAAGTAGCAGCAGCAATGTTGTTATTATCACCCTGGAGACAATTATTGATTGATCACCGATATCATCCTCAGAGCAAACATGTTAGGAATGTGCAATATGTTCCGGCTCGAGATGAAAGCACTGAAAAATGTTCTCTAAGGCAACACCACTGATGATGTGCATGATGTGAGCACCCTATATTGTGTGCTACATGTCAGTCTCCATGGTAACCATCTACATAAGTGCTCTCCACCACTCATAAATGTTTAAATATCTATGAATACTCTTACATCTGCAGTGTTTTATGAAACTTACTTTTAAACAATACATGGTTATGGTAGAAAGTTTAAACATACAAAATATTGATGACAAACCCACTGTCACAACCTCTCGGTGTCCTTCCAGAGGCACTGTCGTCGGTGCGCTGATGCGGGAACGGCAGTGCAGAGGGCTCTCGCGGGCCGAAACACGCAGGAGCAGGGTTATCTTGCCTCGCCTGTGTCACGTAGCCTTTCTCCTCACCGTCTTCCTACTCGCCTCATCTTAACCATCATTTTCCTGGCACGTGAACCTTTCCTGCCCTGTCTGCCTCTGAGCCCCAGGCCCCAGCCCCATGAGAGGGGCGAACCAGTCGAGCATCACCGAGTTCCTCCTCCTGGGGCTCCCCAGGCAGCCCCAGCAGAAGCAGCTGCTCTTCGTGCTCTTCCTGACCATGTACCTGGCCACGGTCCTGGGAAACCTGCTCATCCTGCTGGCCATCGGCGTGGACTCCCGCCTGCACACCCCCATGTACTTCTTCCTCAGCAACCTGTCCTTCGTGGACGTCTGCTTCTCCTCCACCACCGTCCCCAAGATGCTGGCCAACCACATACTCGGGAGTCAGAGCATCTCCTTCTCCGCGTGTCTCACCCAGATGTATTTTGTTTTCATGTTCGTGGATATGGACAATTTCCTCCTGGCTGTGATGGCTTATGACCGTTTTGTGGCCATATGCCGCCCTTTACACTACGCAACCAAGATGACTCCCCAGTTCTGTGCCCTGCTGGTCGCTGTGTCGTGGGCCATTGCCAACCTGAATGCTGTGTTGCATACCCTGCTGATGGCTCGACTCTCGTTCTGTGCAGACAATGCCATCCCCCACTTCTTCTGTGATGTGACTCCGCTCCTGAAACTCTCCTGCTCTGACACGCACCTCAATGAGGTGATGATTCTGACTGAGGGGGCCCTGATCATGATCACCCCATTTGTTTGCATCCTGACTTCGTATATCCACATCGCCGGTGCCGTCCTGAGAGTCCCATCCACAAAGGGAAGATGGAAAGCCTTCTCCACCTGTGGCTCCCACCTGGCCGTGGTTGCCCTCTTTTACGGCACCATCATTGCTGTGTATTTCAGCCCTTCGTCCTCACACTCATCTGCGAAGGACACTTCCGCTACTGTGATGTACACGGTGGTGACCCCCATGCTGAACCCTTTCATCTACAGCCTGAGGAACAGGGACTTGAAAAGGGCTCTCGGAAAAGTGCTTGCTGGAAAGACTTTTTCTGTCTGATGAGAGAATGAAAGCTGAATCTCATCCTCATGCCAATTTATTTTTCATCAATTAGGTATAAGGTAGCAACTATTTTGTTAAAGACAGTCTGGAAACAAACATATTGATGTCTGTCCTAGGGACACACAGAAGGCAGTCATTATTTTATTTGTGCACCTAATGCACTGTAACTTCGTTGCCTCTACCAAGAATGAGACTACTTTTAATGACTAGCTTTTAAATTATTTTACACCCAGCATCAGTTTTTCCTTTTAAGTGGCCTATTTTTTTTAAATTGTCTTATAATCTTTTATTTTAAATCCATTATGCTATGAATTTTTTTTACAATTTATTTTATTTTAGTATCATTAACCTACAATTACATGAGCAATATTGTGATGATTAAACTACCCCCTTCATCAGGTCCCCCCCACCAACCCTATTACAGTCACTGTCCATCAGTGTAGTGAGATGAGAATCACTACTTGTCTTCTCTGAGCTGTACAGTCCCCCCTGTGCCCCCCCACCCTATGCCTGCCAATCGTAATGCCCCTTTTACCCTCTTATCCCTCCCTTCCCACCCATCTCCCCAGTCCCTTTCCCTTTGGTAACTGTTAGTCCATTCTTGGGTTCTGTGAGTCTGCTGCTGTTTTGTTCCTTCATTTTTTTTTCTTTGTTCTTACTCCACAGATGAGTGAGATCATTTGGTACTTGTCTTTTTCGGCCTGGCTTGTTTCACTGAGCATAATACCCTCCAGCTCCATCCATGTTGTTGCAAATGGTAGGATTTGTTTTTTTCTTATGTGGCCTATTTTTTTTAAGGCTAAGGGATTTTCTTTATTTTTTACAGGTTAAGACTACATAGACTTCATGTAGTTCTGAATCAAAAACACTTTGTCTTCACAGTATGAGTTAGAGAATGCAGCCTGAGGTGACAACCCAGGGACTAGAAAAAGAAGGTGATAATGACAGCGATTACTGTATTAAAAGTGGTCTATTAGTTTTGAATGTTGGAATCGCCTGGGAACTTTTACAATCTACTGATAGAAACGAGCACTTGCTATTCCCTCTGTGCAGACAGCTCTGCCTGCTCTCTTCTTGGGCTAGCAACCCCCTCCCACACTTTTCAAGAGCCAAGTCAAATGGCATGCCCTCCTCCACGGTGCCTTCTGATCGCCTCTTCTGGTTCTCGAGCTCTATTTTCTCTTTGGTTGATGTTTCTCCTCCCCTTTTTCTTTGGTTTAGTCTTTCCGTAGGTTATGAAACCCATCGTTCCTAAATTCACGTGCGACTCACCTTGTACCCCAGGGGCTGGTACTGCTCTTAGACTGAGGCGATACTTATGTCTAGCTGAAAGAAAAAGAAAAACAGATGAATAAACATTGCCTTTTCTTTTCATTTGGACATTCTTACCTGAGAAGGAGCTTTTGAAATATCCTCATTTTAAAAAAACGTAATTTTTGCTATTTGACAGGTAACACTATGGAACACTGAAAATCATAGAGAAGAAAACTAAGTTAACCTATAACCTTTCTGCTGCAAAACAATCCCAGGTAAACACTCATGAAGATAGTTTTAGAAAAGGGGGCTGCAATCTTTGCACATAATTTTGTGTTCTAGTTTTCTGCCTCCTTCCCTTGTCAGGGAGGGTGTTAGAAATGTGGTACTAATAGCTGCACAATGTTTTATCCGTTCATTGGTGCAACACAATTTATCTATTCCCTCTCAACAATTTCAAATGGTTCTGTACTATAAATAATGCTGCTGCACACTTCTGGTGCATAAATCTTTGTGTCCTTTAAGGCTACAGGTATCCTATGTGAACTATTTCTCCAGCTTGGAGTAGACATTATGGTCACCATTAATTTATTTCTTTATTATTTGTGCCCCGTGTCACCTGGCCTTACTAACAGAGGGTGCTGTACCTCCCTGTTGGTATCAGAGTGCTCCAGAAGCTCAATGGAAGGAATTAGCCAGGGCTACTTTTTTACCGGGTGATGAGAGAGAGCTGGAAGCTGGACCTGTCCATTGGCATGATGGTGTGAGTTGCCAAGACACAGTATTGCTCCTGAATTTTTATCTCGTTTGGTGTGCTGGAGGCCTACTGCTACAGCATGGATGCTGCTGGCCGACATCATTTTGGGGGCCACACTGGGAGGCACCTATGGCTTCAGGTCACAGCCCTCTGAGCTCAGATTTACTTTTTGCTCCATTAAAGTCTGACTCTGGGCCATGGTGGTTACACCCCCAGAGGCATCCAACGCCACTGTGTCAAACCAGCTCTGCCCATGAGCGCCCAGCTCAGATATTCCCTTCCAACTTTGAGATCCCCTGGATTCTTGGGGTCTTTTTGGGTGGAATGGACTTCAATCAGGTTTTTTCTAAGACACAGGTGTAACTGTGAAATGGAATTCAAATAAGTGTATATGAAGATTACAACACTTGGATACTTAATGCTTTTTATGGATTTATCTTAAAGTCTTATAATTAACATTTCAACTATTTTCTTTCTATATGTGAATAGCTTTTACTTTTTGATTTGATTTTGGGTTATGGAGGGCATAGAGGTTCGTTAATGTTATACATTCGTTATGGATTGTACTTTTTGGTAACAAAACGATCTTTGTCCTCTTTAATCTTTTTTTCCTCTTAAAGCAGAGTTTAGCTAATATTAATGTCAGTAGCTCCACAACCTTTTGGCTTGTGTTGGCTCATTCTCAGACGTTCTGAAGTACTTGACTTAAAGGGTTCTTACCCTGTATGTCAACATCTTCTTTTTTAAAGCTTCTAGTACATGATAAAAAATTAGAGTACAGTCCTACACCTGGAAAAATAGTCAACAATGAATGCCTCCGTTTCCCAATCACTGTCAAAGACAAATGAACAAAACTTTATGAGTGTAAAATTAATACATGCTTGGTAGGAGACAATTCTCCATGGGTCTTTTGTTTTTATGCACATTTGGTGACCAGAGACATACATTGCTTTTATTCTAGACCATCTCTTCAAGGATGTTTGTATAGTGAAAGTCCTTGGAAGATAGAATGGTGTGTCTTTCCCCAGTAATGGGTAGGTTTTTCACTGTCCAATATAATAAATGTCTCCTCCTGGGGCAAACTTATGCCCAATTACAAAAGATTATATTTCTTGAGCTTGGGAATTCTCTCCTCTCACATGCCTACTGTGTGTGCAGGAGCCACCTGGCCTTATTCAAGTTGTTCTGTGGGAACTGGGGCTTGGGAACTAGTGTCAGTGGCACCTGCTATTGCCGTGAGTAATGAAGCCCTTTGCTGCTGACCCAAGAGACTCAAGTCTTCTGCCACCATCCATAAAACAGGAGGACTAGCTTGTTAACTTTCAAGTTTCAGACTCTTCACAGTTCCTGACATTGCTTATTGAGGAAGTTTTTTGGAAAACACGGAAAGTTTTCAAGAAGAAAAATATCTAAACCCCCGCATTCTGAATATTTTTGTGCCCCCTCCTTTCACTAACATTTAAATTATAAAGACACTCTGACAACAATAGGAACTAAGCATGTTGGCTGGCCAAGGCACATATGCAACCGCTGGGCTGTCTTGCACTTACCATATTATAAAATATACTTAAAAAAAATCACTTCGTGTTTTCTTTAAAAAATAGTTTTACAAAATATATTCAATGCCATCTAGTTCCTTAGTTAATTACTGTCTTACTGGCCTTGTTTACCACTAGGTTCTTGTGGTAGAATGAGTTACTGAGCTCAGTCGTTCACTCCCCTGTAATACAGTCACATATCCGTGGCCTTTCCGTGGCCTCATGGCAGATGGAGTGCCCTTCCATGACCCTGGCCTGGGGGTCTGGCCACATGAATTGCTTTGGCCAAGGGGATGTTAGTTCGGTGACCTGAGGAGAGGCTTCCCAGAGGCTTGGAGAGCGGCTGGCCCTCCTGACCTCCAGTGCTCCACCAGAACGCGCTCTGGGTTGCTGCTTCCCTTCCAGCCTGGGACTCAAGAGGACACATGAACTGTGGATGCGAGCCTAACCACAGCCAGGTGCCAAGCCCCGGTGACCCATGGCCTGCAGCTCACTTGAGCTGCAGACCAGTGAATAGAAGGTTATGGCTTTTCTAAGCCGCTGGGGTTGGAGGGGTCTGTTGCCTACCATCCCTGTGATAATATATCACCAAAACAGGTTTTTAATTCTTTTGAAACTTAGGTCTTGGCCTCTGAGACTTCACCTTCTTTTTCTTCCCTGTCTCCTTGTGCCTGCTTTACAGATCACAGAGTATGTTATTGTCTTCATGGGTTTTCTTCCTGGATTTTTTTCTTTTTATTTTACTCTTCCTCCATTGGCAGTGACCTTCCTTCTCATGGCCATGTGCTCATGACTTCTGAATCCTGAAGCAAGACCCACCCCTGAGCCACAGGCCCAAACATCTGACTCTTGGGACCTGCCACCTGGATGTCCTATCATACAATATGTGACCTTTTCTGTGTTTTTTCACTGAACAAAATGATTTTAAGGCTCACCTATGTTGTGACATATATTAGGATTTAATTCCTTTTTATTGCTGAATAATAATACTCCCTTATATATATATATATATATATATATAGACTGTAATTTGTTTATGTTCTTATGCATTGATGGACTCAATAATCTTAATGAAACCTCTTCTGCTAAAATTAAGCACAACTGGTTTGTATTATTTCCAAACGAAATACACTGTAATGTGGTCAATTATCAGGAAAGGACTCCCACCCAGAATCAGGAACCAATAAGGATTTTCTCCATCCAATACCTTCTTCTTTCTATGTGTTTGTTTCTTCCGCCCCTCTCTGTTTCTCAGTCCATGGCATAGCACTGAGCAGACAGACTAGGGCTGGACTTACACCTTCCAGCCAGGACATGCAGTGATATGCGTCATCTCTCCCTTAATCCTCGTTCTGAACACCTCAGTCCGACCAGCTATGACGGAGAGGCGGGGATGTGGTAAAAAGATGGTTTCCAGCTCCCCACTGTCACACTGTGTGGATTTGAGGGTTCCATTCAGAAAAAAAGGTAAACAGTATGAGATGGACAGACATTCCAAAAGGTATCTGCCTTAGGGCCTGGAGTTGGTAAATCACAGCACGCTGGGTTCTCCTGGAGACAACTTCCCTTGGAACCAGGCTATCCTTTATCCAGACGTGTTCCCAGAGTAAGCTCCACAGTGGAATGTGCTCTCAGTGTTCTTATGTTCAAAATGGGACATCAGGCCTCCCTAACCTTCTCGGAAGATAACCAGACATAATAAAGCATGGGTTATAGAGAAAACACAGGAATAGCCCCTGGTCTGAACAACGGAAGTGAGGAGAATGAGGATTTAATAACGGAATTTCCCTATCTATGAGCACAATCCCAGATCACCAGGTCCCAGGTTTGAGATCCCCGGGAATTTTTGTTTGAGATTTGTCTCCATCAAGGTGATATAATTTCTAATATCTTCAAGTTTTGACTGAAGAGTTACATCTAAACCTTAGATAATTTCTTTGTCATTGTTTGATCTAAAGGGGCCAAAAAGTAGACAAGACAATTATTCTTTTCTTGTCTCTAATGAGGCTCTCAGGGAATCTTGCCCCAGTGGTTGTAAAGCTCCTGTAAATGCTCCGTGACTGCCCTGAACGTCTTTCCTACACAGAGGACAAAGCCCACGAACCCCTGCTCCTCACTCACTCAGTACCTGCCTATGTTTCAAGATATTGCAATTTCTACAGTGAAGATAAGCACTGAAGAGTTATGCAGAGGTGACAGCAATAGTGCCGACCTGCCCAGGGTAAGAGTACAGCAGTGGAGACATTAATATCTGTGATGATGTGAAATTCTTTCAGGAACCTCTTCCGTGACATCTTCCAGACACAGGAGGTTAATGGTAGGCGTTTTGAATCCATTGCTTGAGATGAACCCAGCAATAATCAAGCATATCCCTTGCCTCTTTATGAACTATGTAGGAGTTGGGCAGGTCAGGGGGACAACTGGAAATTGTAAGCAGACAGACATATAGTCATAGAGTGAAGCTGGGTAGATGCCTGTCTGTTTCTCATTGTTAATGTGGGTTTCCCAGTACAAAATAAAAATCAGTGCATCAAGTAGGAAAAACATCAGAACTTAGCACTGGAAATTGGGAGGGCAGATGGGTCAGCATATCCGGCCTTAGCAACTCTTTGAACCGGTTTGCAAATGTGACCTGTCTGGAGCCTGATTTCTCACATCTTAACCATCCTTGTCTACCTTTCTGACTTCACCGTCATCTGTTCATCAGGGTCCAGCCCCAGCCATGAGAGGGGCGAACCAGTCGAGCATCACCGAGTTCCTCCTCCTG
>JAQQAC010010882.1:28103544-28228007 GCA_029783875.1 Phataginus tricuspis | reverse complement strand
TGGGTGCAGAGTTCTGTAGATATCTGTTAGGTCCATCTGTTCTAGTGTGTTGTTCAGTGCCTCTGTGTCTTATCCTCTGCCTGGTTGATCTATCCTTTGGAGTGAGCGGCGTGTTAAAGTCTCCTAAAATTATTGCATTGCTGTCTATTTCCTCCTTCAGTTCTGTTAGTATTTGTTTCACATATGCTGATGCTCCTGTGTTGGGTGCATATATATTTATAATGGTTATATCTTCTTGTTGGACTGACCCCTTTTTCATTATGTAATGTCCGTCTTTATCTCTTGCTACTTTCTTCGTTTTGAAGTCTATTTTATCTGATACAAGTACTGAAACACCTGCTTTTTTCTCTTTGTTGTTTGCTTGAAATATTTTTTTCCATCCCTTCACTTTTAGTCTGTGTATATCTTTGGGTTTCAGGTGAGTCTCTTGTAAGCAGCATATAGATGGGTCTTGCTTTTTTATCCACTCTGTTACTCTGTGTCTTTTGATTGGTGCATCAGTCCACTTACATTTAGGGTGATTATTGATAGATATGTACTTACTGCCATTGCAGGCTTTAGATTCGTGGTTACCAAAGGTTCAAGGGTTGCTTCTTACTATCTGAGAATCTAACTTAACTTTCTTGTTAAGTTATTGTGAACGCCGTCTGATGTTTCTTTATCTCTCCCTTCCTATTCTTCCTCCTTTCTTTATATATTAGGTGTTTTATTCTTTGCCTTTAGTTGGTATTTGGATGGTCTGCTTTCTTTGCTATGCTTTTATTTTCTCTGGTGACATCTTTTTAGCCTTAGGTGTATTTCCCTCTAGAGCAGTCCATTTAAGATATCCTGTAATGGTGGTTTATGGGAGGCAAACTCTCAACTTTCTTGTCTTGAAATTGTTTAATCCCTCCGTCATATTTAAATGATAATCGTGCTGGATACAATATTCTTGGTTCGAGGCCCTTCTGTTTCATTACGTTAAATATATCATGCCATTTTCTTCTGGCCTGTAAGGTTTCTGTTGAGAAGTCTGATGACAGTCTGATGGGTTTTCCTTTGTAGGTGATCTTTTTTCTCTCTCTAGCTGCCTTTAATACTCTGTCCTTATCTTTGATCTTTGCCATCTTGATTATTATGTGTCTTGGTGTTGTCTTCTTTGGGTCCCTTGTGTTGCAAGATCTGTGGGCTTCCGTGGACTGTGAGACTATTTCCTTTCCCAGCGTGGGGAAGTTTTCAGCAATTATTTCTTCAAAGACACTTTCTATCCCTTTTTCTCTCTCTTCTTCCTCTGGTACTCCTATAATGCGAATATTGCTCCGGTTCGATTGGTCACACAGTTCTCTTAATATTCTTTAATTCTTAGAGATCCTTTTATCTCTCTCTGCCTCAGCTTCTTTGTATTCCTTGTCCCTGTCTTGCAATTCCTTGATCGTGTCTTGAACCTGATTCAATCTGCTGTTGAGCCTGTCGATGGGTTGTCTCATTTCTGCATTGTCTTTCCTCACTTCCCTCACTTCCTCCCTCAGCTCTTGCACATTTTTCTGTAGATCTGTCAGCATGGCTATGACTTTTATTCTGAATTCTTTTTCAGGAGGACTGTGCATGTCCATTCCTTCAGCTTCTTTCTCTGGGGTGGTGTTTGTCTGAAGCTTTGTCTGTATCATATTCTTCTGTCTTCTCCTGAATATAGAATTGGTTGTTGGTAGCAAGGAGAGAAAAGAAAAAAAAAGTAATTTCTACTAATAATAAAAATTAAAAGGAGAGAGAGAAGAAAGAAAAGAAAAGAAAGAAAAAGAAGAAGCAGCAACATGTAAAAGAAAACAATAACAACAACAACAAAAAAAAACAAAAAAAAACACCAAAACGCCCACCGGGGGTGGTTTCTGTGTGAATGCTGTAGGTGGTGCTATTGCTCCACTATTCCAGAGCCGTAGCCACGTCGCTCCACACGGCCCTTTAAAGCTGTGGCCGGGGTGAGAATGAATGGGAGGCTGTTGAAAGAGAGGGAGAGGAAAAAAGGAAAAGAAAGGGGAGAAAAAACAATAACAGCAACAACAACAAAAAAAGCCACTGAGAGTGGGTTCCGCGCGAGTGCTGTAGGTGGCGCTGTTGCTCCACTATTCCAGCGCCACTCTATAGTTCTGGCTGGGTTGGGAACAATGGGAAGCTGTTGATCTCCATGGGGGTCTCAATGGCAGGCACCCTTTCCCAGTCGCCAGCCAAGGGGTCCAAAGCTTCCCAGGACTCCCAGCGTGCTGCGCTCAGTTTGCGGGGCTATCCGGCCCCTCTACTGAGCTCCTGTCTCTTTAAGACCGCTGCGTAGAGCGCGCGCTTTTCTTCCCTTTTTTTTCCTTTCTTTTTCCTTCCCGGAGCCTGCCGCCGGCCACTTGCACGTTCCGGGCTGGGACCCTGTGCCCTCTGTCTCTCCTATCTCCGCTACACTGCAGGCTGTGTGTCGGCGCTCCCGGCGCAGACTTCCACTCCCTCCCGGCTCTGAATCCTCTCCTCCCGCTGGAGCGCTGGGGGAGAGGACCGCTTGGTCCGCTGGATCACGGCTCCGTACCTTACTTGCCTTGCCGGGACTCCCGCCGGAGTGCTGGGGTGGAGGGGCGCTCTGGTCTCGCTGGATAGCGTTTCCGTCCCGCCTCGCTGGGTGCCGAGTCCTCTGTCCGGAGTGTCTGGCCGCCAGAGCTCTGGGGGGGGGAGCGCTCGGTCCCACCGGGTCACTGCTCTGTGTCCCTTCCACCTCACCAGCTGCCAAGTTGTCACAGGTATAGCTGTATGCTGTGCACTTTCCTGTGTATTCTGGTCTCTCTTTTAGGGATAGTTGTATTTGCTGTATTTTCGTGAATAAACATAATGTTGGGAGGAATTTTTCTGCTGGTCCGTTCATGTTGCCATCTTCCCTCCTCTATTTTTATTATTATTTTTATAATTTATTTTGGTATCATTAATCTACAATTAATCTACAATTACATGTGCAATATTATGGTGATTAAACTACCCCTTCATTAGGTCCCTCCCACCAACCCAATTACAGTCACTGTCCATCAGCGTAATGAGATGCTATAGAATCACTACTTGTCTTCTCTGAGTTGTACAGCCCTCCCCGTGCCCCCGCAACATTACATCTGCTAATCGTAATGCCCCTTTTTCCCCGTTGTCCCTCCCTTCCCACCCATCCTCCCCAGTCCCTTTCCCTTTTGTAACTGTTAGTCCATTATTGGGTTCTGTGAGTCTGCTGCTGTTTCTTTCTTTCAGTTTTTTTTTTCTTTGCTTTTATGCTCCACATATGAGTGAAATCATTTGGTACTTGTCTTTTTCCGCTTGGCTTATTTCACTGAGCACAATACCCTCTAGCTCCATCCATGTTGTTGCAAATGGTAGGATTTGTTTTCTTCTTATGGCTGAATGATATTCCATTGTGTATATGTACCACATCTTCTTAATCCATTCACCTACTGATGGACACTTGGGTTGCTTCCATTTCTTGGCTATTGTAAATAGTGCTGCGATAAACATAGGGGTGCATCTGTCTTTTTGAAACTGGGCTGCTGCATTCTTAGGGTAAATTCCAAGAAGTGGAATTCCTGGGTCAAATGGTATTTCTATTTTGAGTTTTTTAGGAACCTCCGTACTGCTTTCCACAATGGTTGAACTAATTTGCATTCCCACCAGCAGTGTAAGAGGGTTCCCTTTTCTCCACATCCTCGCCAACATTTGTTGTTGTTTGTGTTTTGGATGTTGGCCATCCTCACTGGTGTGAGGTGATATCTCATCGTGGTTTTAATCTGCATTTCTCTGATGATTAGCAATGTGGAGCATCTTTTCATGTGCCTGTTGGCCATTTGAATTTCTTCTTTAGAGAAGTGTCTATTCATCTCCTCTGCCCATTTCTTAATTGGATTATTTGCTTTTTGTTTGTTAAGGTGCGTGAGTTCTTTATATATTTTGGATGTCAACCTCTTATCAGATACATCATTTATGAATATATTTTCCCATACTGTAGGATGTCTTTTTGTTCTACTGATGGTGTCCTTTGCTGTACAGAAGCTTTTCAACTTGATATAGTCCCACTTGTTCCATTTGCTTTTGTTTCCCTTGCCCGGGGAGATATGTTCATGAGGAAGTCGCTCATGTTTATGTCCAAGAGATTTTTGCCTATGTTTTTTTCTAGGAGTTTTATGGTTTCATGACTTACATTCAGGTCTTTGATCCACCTTGAGTTTAACTTTGTGTATGGGACTAGACAGAAGTCCAGTTTCATTCTCTTACATGTAGCTGTCCAGTTTTTCCAACACCAGCTGCTGAAGAGGCTGTCATCTCCCCATTTTATATCCAAGGCTCCTTTATCAAATTTTAATTGACTGTAAATGTTTGTGTTAATGTTTGGATTTTCTATTCTGTTCCACTGGTCTGTGGGTCTGTTTTTGTGCCAGTACCAAATTGTCTTGATTACTGTGGCTTTTTAGTAGGGCTTGAAGTTAGGGAGCGTAATTCTCCCTGTTTGATTCCTCCTTCTCAGGATTGCTCTGGATATTCGGGGTCTTTTCTGGTTCCATATGAATTTTAGAATTATTTGTTCCAGTTCATCGAAGAAAGCTGTTGGTAGTTTGATAGGGATTGCGTTGAATCTGTAGATTGCTTTAGGTAGTATAGCCATTTTGACAATATTTATTCTTCCTAGCCAAGAGCATGGGATACATTTCCATTTGTTAGTGTCCTCTTTAATTTCTCCTAGAAGTGTCTTGTAGTTTTCAGAGTACAGGTCTTTCACTTCTTTCGTTAGGTTTATTCCTAGGTATTTTATTCTTTTTGATGCAATTGTGAATGGAATTGTTTCTTTGATTTCTCTTTCTGTTAGTTCATCGTTAGTGTATAGGAAAGCAACAGATTTCTGTGTGTTAGTTGTGTATCCTGCAACTTTGCTGAATTCAGATATTCTAGTAGTTTTGGAGTGGAGTCTTTAGGGTTTTTTTTGTGTTTTTTTTTTACAATTTATTTCATTTTTGGATCATTAACCTACAGTCTTTAGGGTTTTTTATGTACAGTATCATGTCATCTGCAAATAGTGACAATTTGACTTATTCTTTACCAATCTGGATGCCTTGTATGTCTTTGTTTTGTCTGATTGCCGTGGCTAGGACCTCCAGTACTATGTTGAATAACAGTGGAGAGAGTGGGCATCCCTGTCTTGTTCCCGATCTTAGATGAAAAGCTTTCAGCTTCTCGCTGTTAAGTATGATGTTAGCTGTGGGTTTGTCATATATAGCCTTTATGATGTTGAGGTACTTTCCATCTAAACCCATTTTTTTGAATTTTAATCATAAATGGATGCTGAATTTTTCAAATGCTTTTTCAGCAACTATGGAGATGATCATGTGGTTTTTGTTCTTTTTGTTGATGTGATGGATGATGTTGATGGATTTTCGAATGTTGTACCATCCTTGGATCCCTGGGATGAATCCCACTTGATCATGGTGTATGATCCTCTTGATATATTTTTGAATTCGGTTTGCTAATATTTTGTTGAGTATTTTTGCATCTACATTCATCAGGGATATTGGTCTGTAATTTTCTTTTTTGGTGAGGTCTTTGCCAGGTTTTGGTATTAGAGTGATGCTGGCTTCATAGAATGAGTTTGGAAGTATTCCGTCCTCTTCTATTTTTTGGAAAACGTTAAGGAGAATGGGTGTTATTTCTTCTCTATATGTCTGGTAGAATTCAGAGGTGAATCCATCAGGTCTGGGGGTTTTGTTCTTGGGTAGGTTTTTGATTACCGATTCAATTTCATTGCTGATGATTGGTCTGTTTAGTTTTTCTGTTTCTTGCTTGGTCAGTCTTGGAAGGTTGTATTTTTCTAAGAAGTTGTCCATTTCTTGTATGTTTTGCAGCTTGTTAGCATACAGATGCTCGTAATATTCTCTTATAATTCTTTGTATTTCTGTGGGGTCCGTCATTATATTTCCCTTCTCGTTCCTCATTCTGTTTATGTGTGTAGATTCTCTTTTTCTCTTAATGAGTCTGGCTAGGGGTTTGTCTATTTTGTTTATTTTTTCAAAGAACCAGCTTTTGGTTTCATTGATTTTTTCTATTGTTTTATTCTTCTCAATTTTATTTATTTCTTCTCTGATCTTTATTATGTCTCTCCTTCTGGTGACTTTGGGCCTCACTTGTTCTTCTTTTTCCAATATCAACAATTGTGTCTTTAGACTGTTCATTTGGGAATGTTCTTCCTTCTTTAAATAGGCCTGGATTGCAAGGTACTTTTGTCTTAGAACTGCCTTTGCTGTGTCCCACAGAAGTTGTGGCTTTGTGTTGTTGTTGTCATTAGTCTCCATATATTCTTTGATTTCTGTTTTGATTTGGTCATTAACCCATTGATTAATTAGGAGAATGTTGTTAAGTCTCCATGTATTTGTGAGCCTTTTTGATTTCTTTCTAAAATTTATTTCTAGTTTTATGCCTTTGTGATCTGAGAAGTTGGTTGGTAGGATTTCAATATTTTTGAATTTACTGAGGTTCTTTTTGTGGCCTAGTATGTGGTCTATTCTGGAAAATGTTCCATGTGCACTTGAGAAGAATGTGTATCCTGCTGCTTTTGGATGCAGAGTTCTGTAGATATCTGTTAAGTCCATCTGTTCTACTGTGTTGTTCAGTGCCTCTGTGTCTTTACTTATCTTCTGTCTGGTTGATCTGTCCTTTGGAGTGAGTGGTGTGTTGAAGTCTCCTAAAATGAATGCATTGCTGTCTATTTCCTCCTTAAATTCTGTTCGTATTTGTTTCACATATGCTGGCGCTCCTGTGTTGGGTGCTTATATATTTATAATGGTTATATCTTCTTGTTGAACTGACCCCTTTATCATTATGTAGTATACTTCTTTATCTCTTGCTACTTTCTTCGTTTTGAAGTCTATTTTATCTGATACAAGTACTGAAACACCTGCTTTTTTCTCTTTGTTGTTTGCATGAAATATCTTTTTCCATCCCTTCACTTTAGTCTGTGTATATCTTTGGGTTTGAGGTGAGTCTCTTGTAAGCAGCATATAGATGGGTCTTGCTTTTTTATCCACTCTGTTACTCTGTGTCTTTTGATTGGTGCATTCAGTCCATTTACATTTAGGGTGATTATTGATAGATATGTACTTATTGCCATTGCTGGCTTTAGATTCGTGGTTACCAAAGGTTCAAGGGTTGCTTCTTTACTATCTAAGAATTTAACTCAACTTTCTTGTTAAGTTATTGTGAACACCGTCTGATGTTTCTTTATCTCTCCTTTCCTATTTTTCCTCCTCCATTCTTTATATATTAGTTGTTTTATTCTTTGCCTTTAGTTGGTATTTGGATGGTCTGCTTTCTTTGGTATGATATTATTTTCTCTGGTGACATCTTTTTAGCCTTAAGGGTGCTTCCCTCTAGAGCAGTCCGTTTAAGATATCCTGTAGTGGTGGCTTATGAGCGGCAAACTCTCTCAACTTTCGTTTGTCTGGAAATTGTTTAATCCCACCGTCATATTTAAATGATAATTGTGCTGGATACAATATTCTTGGTTCAAGGCCCTTATGTTTCATTACGTTAAGTATGTCATGCCATTCTCTTCTGGCCTGTAAGGTTTCTGTTGAGAAGTCTGATGATAGTCTGATGGGTTTTCCTTTGTAGGTGATCTTTTTTCTCTCTTTAGCTGCCTTTAATACTCTGTCTTTATCTTTGACCTTTGCCATCTTAATTATTATGTGTCTTGGTGTTGTCTTCCTTGGGTCCCTTGTGTTGGGAGATTTGTGGGCTTCTGTGGACTGCGAGACTATTTCCTTCCCCAGCGTGGGGAAGTTTTCAGCAATTATTTCTTCAAAGACACTTTCTATCCCTTTTTCTCTCTCTTCTTCCTCTGGTGCTCCTATAATGCGAATATTGTTCCGTTTGGATTGGTCACACAGTTCTCTTAATATTCTTTCATTCCTAGAGATCCTTTTATCTCTCTCTGCCTCAGCTTCTCTGTATTCCTGTTCTCTGATTTCTATTCCATTAACAGTCTCTTGCACCTCATCCAGTTTACTGTTAAGCCCTTTGATGGCTTGTCTGATTTCTGCATAGTCTTTCCTCACTTCCCTCACTTCCTCCCTCAGCTCTTGCACATTTCTCTGTAGATCCATCAGCATGGCTATGAATTTTATTCTGAATTCTTTTTCAGGAAGACTGTGCATGTCCATCACTTCAGGTTCCCTCTCTGGGGTTGTCTGGGTCTGAAGCTTTGTCTGTACCATATTCCTCTGTCTTTTCATGGCTATAGAATTGGTTGCTGGTAGTTGCCACGTATGTCAGCTGGGCTCTTTATGACCACCTTGCGGGGTGCCGAGTCCTCTCAGGTGTAGCTGCACGCTGTGCGCTTTCTTGTGTATTCTGGTCTCTCTTTTACGAATAGTTGTATTTCCTGTTTTCCTGGATAAATATAATGTTGGGAGGAGATTTCTGCCGCTCTGCTCACGTCGCCATCTTCCTGGAAGTGCCCCGATTGTAAAGATTTTATATGTGTTTATTAGAATTCACCAAAGAACCTGTCTGTGCCCAGTGCTATCTGTTTTGGAAGATTATTAATTATTCATGGTTTATTTAATTAATACAGGCCTGTTCAGATTATTTTTCCTTGAGAGTTTTGGTAGATTGGTCCATTTCACCTAGGTCATTAAATTTATGGGCATAGAGTTGTTCATACTATTCCTTTACTGTCCTTTTAGTGTCCATAGAATTTGTAGTGATGGCTTTTTAAGTTTTTCTTATAATAGCAATTTGTGCCTTCTCTCTTCTTTTGTTGGTTAGCTTGGCCAGGGGTTTATTAATTGTATTGATCTTTTCAAATAACCAGCTTTTGATTTTATTTTCTCTATGAATTTCCTGTTAATTTCATTGATTTTTGTTTTTACTCTAATTTTTATTTTTCTTCTATTTGCTTTGGATTTCTTTTATAGATCTTAGGGTGGAAACTTAGATGATTGATTTTAGATCTTTTTTCTGTCCAAATATATGGATCAAATGCTATAAAATTTCCTCTAAGCATTATTTACACTGAATCCCACAGATTTTGATAACTTGTATTTCCACTTAGTTCAAAATGTTTTCAAGTTTCTCTTGAGGGTTTTTGGGTCCATTTGTTATTTAGTAGTGGGTGGTTTAATCTCCAAATACTGTGGGATTTTCCACTTACCTTTCTGTTACTAATTTCTAGTTTACTTTCATTGTGTTGAGAGCATATTCTTTGTTTTTATTTCTTTACATCTTCTGAAGTGTGTTTCATGGCCTAGATGTCATGGTGTATCTTGGTGATGTTCAATGTGAGCTTGGAAAGAAGTGTATTCTGTTTTGGGGTAAAATATTGTATAAATGTTCAGTGAGGTGTTAGAGCTGAAGGTGAAACTGGAGTGGGCTCGAGAGAATGGAAAGGCCCACCCTGCCAATCAAGATTAATGAAAAGCACTGTTAACTTTATACCACCATATTTATTCAACCATTTAAGTTTCTGATTTTTCAAGATTATAATGTTATATTTTTCTTGTCCATAGAAGGTAAATTTGTGGGTCAAGGAGTAAAAATTTTTTAAAAGTCACAGTAGATGGATGTTGTCATTCCTCTTTTGCCAACCCAAAAATTCACACACACACACCCTACTCATTTAAAACACCTAAAATGCCATCTTGTTCTTTCAATTTATAATTCTTAGGTAACTAATCAGTCTGAACATTCTTCATATTTCTTTTAGCCAATAATTTATCTAAAAAAGTATCTGTTCCTTTCTTCCCCTTGTGGAACATTCCCTCCCTGTCCCCTTCCTCCTCCATCTCATCCTTCTGGTCTTAAATACCACTTCCCCAGTTTTCTGGAAAATCCACATCAATAGTCTCCTAGATTCTTTTCTTCTTAGAACTTGTGGCAGTGCGTGATTGCATACATATCTTTGAGATTTTCTTAATTTTATGTCCGTCCTCCCCAACCCCAAACCACCAACTGGGAAACTCCTTTACAACCCAGGACCTGACGCAGTGTCTTTAGATGCACACCTTTCATTTGTAGTTCCTACTAGACTTAGATTCTTGGTCCTTGGAAAACCGTTTGTTGTTTACCTTTTATCATTAACTGGTGGTTGGGTGCCTCACTGACTACTTACCATCTAGCAGCTTCCTGTTTTCGTGTTTGGGTGTCCTGGCCCTTGGGCAGGAGTGAAGAGCACTCCCCTCCAGCCCTTCTGGGGCCGGCAGGCCTGATGTGAGCAGGAAAGCAGGCAGCCCAAGCCCCACCCTCTGTGGGGAGTTCGGATTGTAGGTGCATTAGAACTCACACACCCTGGGATTGTGGCCTAACGGTTGGGCAGAGGACAGGACCATCCCACCCCAGGGATCCCACCTTCCCAGGTCACTGCCTGACAGCCATTTAGGCCTTGAAGTTTTCTAGGTGCACAGGTGCATCCTCTATGCAATAACCCAATGGACCCCAGCAAGACTTCCAAAGGACTAAGAGAATACTGTTGATGGTAGCCAGTGTTGTTCTGGTTTTTAAAGGTACTATGGGCTTGAAATACAAAGTCCATAAAGGATAGATTTTCTGTGATCTGTAAGTGTTATTTTAAATTAGGACTCAGACTGAAGTGTATTCTAAAATGTCTTTTTGGTATGCTTTGTAACAAAGCTTAGAACTACATGTTTAAAAAATAAAAAAGAGCAGAAGGCAGAAAGAAACAAAGCTATTGTTTAAACATGGTATAATTTTTAACCACAAATTAGAATTGAGAAATTACTGATAATTCATAATATTCAGTGAGGTGGCTAGTTTCACAAATATGTAATTAAAAATAATTTTCCTATGTAACTATTAGAAAAATACAATGAAAAAATGATTTACAAAAATTATATAGAACTTACATGAAGAAAATTAGAAAAAGTTGCTCAGGAATATAATACTCTTAATGAAAAGGCATGTTTCTGAGATGTGAAACAAAATTTGTGACATTAACTATTTTTCCCAAATAGTTTATAGGATTAACCAATACAATAAAAATATAAATGTAAAACTTTAGGAAATGTAGAAAGAGCAGAACTGATCAAGAATCCTTAAAATCACACATCACAGGTAAGACCTGTGTAGGCACCACTGGCCTTGCCTCCAGACAGACAGGTCAGGAAAGTCTGGATATCAGGAGGCCAAAGAGAACAAAGATGCACTACAATGAAGACACAAATCCTTTCTCCTGGGGGCAATGTGAGTTAGCCACTGGAGACATAATTTCTAAAAATAAAACATTTGCTTGTGAGGTAGTGACCACCCATTCAAAGGTCTGATGACTGCTTATAGGGGAATTAAACATATGGTAAGGTTATTGACAAGCCATTGATTCAAGCCAAAATCTCTTCCTCTCAGGCTTTTGGGTTTCTTTCCTAGTAGATGTTCTTCTTGGCTCAGCAATGGGACAAGATTCTGAAGAGCTTTTCCAGTAGTGGGGCCGCGTGGCCAGGCCTGAGCAATCCAAACTTCTTTTGGTGAGCGAAAGGCAGGAGAGCTGTCTGGGCATTTAGTAGCTGAACAAAATACAGTAAGAACAGAAGTCACTTTTTAAATCATGTTGTGAAAAGGATTTCTGCAAAAGTCACTTTTTACCACAAAATGTAAATGTTATTGAAAGTGTTAGCTTAGATCACAAATAAGAGAGCAAGTCTTTGACATTCAATTGCTGTATTTTCCTATATTCCAAAGTAAACAATCCCTTTCAACACTCCAGCTTCAACAGGGTGTTCTTAGAGGGTTATATCAATTGCTAACAGAAGCTGTTGGTGTCATCAATCAGTAGTTTGATACTCTCAGGGAAACACAGTTCCAGATAAGGATCTTTGCATTATTTCTCTTAAGTGTGAATTCCTAAGCCCTTTTTGGGAAAGGGATCTATGACCTGTACATTGTTGTATAAATTCACAAAAGAAAGTTCCTTAGTCCAGAATGCCTGGATGCTAACTGAGGTATAGCCCTTGAGGATGTTTTCTTTCCTGTCAATATTCTAAAAATTTGAGGTTTTAGCCAAGATGCTATTGATCCCATTTTGGCTTAATGAGGTTTTCACATATCTCTTTCTTTTCTGACAGCCTGTGAATTCAGAATTCCTTACAACACCTTTCAGGTTGAAGCAGGACCATCAGACCTTTCCTGATCCCACTTCCGCTTTCGGGTCTTACATGATGAGTGGATTTTTTCATGCCGGGTACAGTTTGACATCCGACCAAATCTTCTCCCACATTTTCTGCAGCCATATGGCCTCTTAGCTGCATGACTCTGCAGATGAAGCACATATTCTTTATTCTCTGGGAAGGTTTTCCCACACTCTGGACACTTAAATATCTTCTCCCTTATATGGATTCCTTCATGGCGACTCCGATGAGAATTTTGACGAAAATTTTTCCCACACTGAGAACATGAATAAGGTTTCTCTCCTGTATGGATTCGTTCATGTTTATTAAGGTTTGTTTTATGATTGAAGCTTTTCCCACAGTGACTACAATCGTAGGGTTTTTCTCCAGTGTGAGTCCTCTGGTGGGAAATAAGGTAAGAACTTTCAATGAACTGTTTCCCACAAAGTGGACAAGTGTACAATCTTCTTGTTCTCCGATTGCGGGTAAGTGCAATAACACTGATATCCACGTATTTTGAGAGTTCCTCTAATGGAGCATCATTTTCAATGGTAATTAGAAGATTTCTCATTTTCCTTTTCTTTGGAATGGATATATCTAGTCTGTCTTCTTTATGGCAATCTGGAGGTTGCTCAGAGACCATGGAACAATCCATTTCATCACAATCTAAAGATTTTTCTCTATGATCATCATTCTCTACAAGTTCTTTCTGAAAATTTTCACCTTCAAGATTTATGTCATTGACTGTTGAGACAAAGAGAGAATTTATTGACCTTTGAGGGATATGACACCAGGTGGGAAAAGCACGTCAGATTTCTCATGAAACAATAACTTTGAAAGTAAGAAATATGAGGACTGGTAGATAATTGCTGTGAACACTCCTTTTCCACTCTTATTGAGGGTATAATACATGACTGATAACTATTCCATACCCACAATGTAAGCACACAGTCCTCTTTTTACTTTAAAAAAAAAAATGAAATTGGTGGGACTACATATGTTTGTTTTCTAAATGGGCACCAGTCACTCACTCCACAAGTTCATACTGGTCTTATATTTCTGTGGACTCATACTGTGTAGAGGACTGAGCTAAGGCCCAGGAGATGAAGGACATAAATACTAAAGGGTATCACTAGTAATCTCTAGGAGGCTAGTAAATACATGGTAAGATGAATTACTTCCAGGTTTTGACTATATTAAATATTACAATATTATAGCATTAGATAATATAACATCCTATTTCATGAAAAACTGGACACAAATAACCAAAAATAAAGAAGGCATAGCATATTCACATAATTCATTGATGATTATTTGGGCATTAAAGTGATTACTACTACCTATTAAGAAAAACCTATGGTAGAGGTCAGCAGAGATCTTTTTGGGGAAGGTAATGGAGTAGCAACTGGGTAGGGGACATAAGGGATTTCTGAGGTGCTAGGAATTTTCAATTTTGGGTGGTAACTAGACAAATGCATATATTTTGTGAAAATCTGAGTTGTACTCTTATGATTTGTTGACTTCTCTGTATTTGTATTATACTTCCAAAAAAAGTCTGTGTAAAATAACGGATTATAAAGACTAGGTAAACTAAGTGAAAAGAAAACTATGATATGAACAGGTGGGATGACAAGGGACCCTTAAACTGGGCAACATACTAGAATAAAATAAAGGGTTAAATCAACCACTTAGCTATGTGGCTGATCCTAAAGCTGGAATGTGAACTGGATTTAGCAGTTTCATATCAATAGATTTTTTTGTTTTCAATTATTCGTTATAATTATTCCCTTATGATAATGAAAATGCTGGCTCAAAGCATACACCAATTTTTACCATAGCTCTTGATAAGAACTGCCATACTTCTTTTCAAAGAAGCTGTACTAATTTCAATACAACCATCAACACGTGGATACCAATTTTACCCAGTCTTGCCAGCATTAGATATCATTTAAAATATTTAATAGGTATAAAATGGCTTCTTAATGTAGCCTTTTTACTTTGATTACTGCAAACCAGAAACTTATCCACTGGGCTCAGACTTTTATAAATAAAATAAGTTTTATGTATTACAAATCTTACTTTATCACTATCAATATAAATATTTTTTAATTGAAGCCTTCCCTTATAACTGTACAACTTAAAACCAGAAAAAAGACTAGTCTTTCAAAATCTGAAAAATTTCTATTCTGTTTTTCTGGCCATTATTTTATGATTTACTCTATAGTTAGCTCTATACATTTGGAGTTTAGTATCACACTGTTACCGTTTGTAACATGACTAATACTGGTAAAACCAGCCAGAATACCTACTTCTACCTTTGAAAGAACTTTTGACTATTTGCAGTATAAATAAATTTTGAAGGCACTAATATCTTGAAATGATTTTAGCTTTCCTTTCCCCAGATTTCTCTGCAATATTTAAGAATCTTCTTTTATATTTACCAATAAAACATCTCAAGTTCACTTGTATTTTATAGCCATTCTGAATGAGAACTTTCATTTCGTGTTTATTAAAAATGTTATTGTATATTTATTCCCTATCTACCTACTTTATCACGTTTTGGTTCCCTCCATTTCTAATACCTTTCTTAACCCCTTTTTCTTATCTTCTTGCTTTTGAAAATCTAGTTAATGATATTAATAGTGATAGGTTTCTTTATTTTGTTCTCAGTTTTAAGGAGAAACCAGTGTTTTATGAATGACTATAAATGTTAGGTTATGTTAAAGAGCTAAATGTTTTGAGGACATTTAATTGAAAATCATCCTTTGTCTTATTTTCCTGTAGTGTCAAAGGAATATATTTTACATTCTTTTAGTGTACTAATTTTAAAAATAAAAAAAATGTTAGTAGCTAATATATTTATATGGCTCAAAAGTCAAAGCATGAAAATGTATACACTGAGAAGCTTAGTCTAATCCCTGTCCTCATCTATTCTATTCATCCCAGACAGACATATTATTAGTTTCTTCTTCTTTTTTTTTTTCTTTAGGCAATACATTTTCCCTCCCCCTTTCTTTTATAAAAGGTACTATGTTTATTTCTACTACTTGGTTAATTTCAGCTGCTATATTCCAATGCATAGCAATATCATGTTATAATGTGTAGACACACTATACTCAGTCAATACCCTGCAGATACTTGGACTGTCAATCCTGTGTTTTTACCAACAATACCATAATTAATAACCTTGTTTGTACATTATTTTGAATGTGTGCTATTCCTATTATCTGTAGGTCAGATTCCCAGAAGTGAGACTGGTGGATGAAAGGGTAAATATATCTGCAGTATGGGTAATTACAGATTCACATACACAGGGACTGTCCCATTCTGCATACCCACCAGCAATACACCTCACTCTCAGTCATCTCAACAAATGTGTCAAGTTTCTGATTTCTGAACCTTTGAGTCTTAATTAGGAAGGCCTTCCTAGCTCATGGTTATAAAGGAATTCTCTTACTTTGTTTTTTGTTTTTTAACATTTAAATTATTTAGGAGTGCTTCGGGGACAATGGTGGAATAGAGAGAGCCTGAACCCACCTTCTCCCACTTAACACACAGAGCATTTCACCCTGAAAAATGGAGACTGAAGTAACACCTTCTGTATGAGGGACAGAAAGATCAAATTTTAAAAAAGCCCAACAGCTAGAGAGACAGACACACAGGCCTTCACCAGATCCTCCTTCTGGAGAATCAACAGGACATGCCCTTGATCCTGTGAGTCTGGGAGCAGAGGTGATCTGGATAGGAAAAAAAAATTTTGTGAAGTGATTGACAGTGAGATAACAGAAAAGTTGTCAAGAGGTTCAAGATCCAGTACCCAAGGTCAATGCTGGAAATGTGCCTACATCCCACCAGATCAGAACAAATTTCTACCTGTTATTTTAGTAAAAGAAACTTAAAAAATGATAAGACCTAATGCTGACAAAGGTGGAATGAAACTGATGTTTGTTGGTATACCCTAAGTTGAGCTCAATGCTTTGGAAAATTTTAGCATTATGTTTCAAAGGCCATAAAACTGTTCTGACCCTTTGAAGCAATGGTACACCTGTGGGTTCATCTTTACATAACTAAGTTATGAGGAAAACAACATGCAGAAAGATGTCTGTAACAGACATCTTTGTAATAGAAAACCATCCCCACTCACGTGTCATACTAAGGGGATAGTTTAGAAATTATGGTATACTTCCTTGACAGAACATAATTTTTACTTTAAAAATCATAAGTTTAATGGCTCTATAGGAGGGTAAAAATGGGTAATATGATAAAAGAAAAGGACAGGGTACAAAATTATATATATATACTATGACTATGCCTTTGTAAAACACATATTGGAGAAAAATCTAGAAGGACATCCACAAAAATACCCTCTGTGGTACTGGCCAAATTTGAAATAGTCATTCTTTCTGGAAGGCGGCACTAAAAGGGATTTTTGTTATAGCTGTACCTTCCTCTTATGTGTGATTGTTTTTGCAATATGAGTATACACCGCTTCTATAATGACGGAAAAAAAGATATACTCTTTAAAAGTTGTTGTGAGGACAGTGATATTCCAAGTGTTAAGATTTTTTTTTCAAATGTTTGTTAATGATGATATATTACTTTTATTATTTAAAAAACTCTTGAAAGGTTCAATAAAAAGATTTACTGAAAAAAAGAATTTTTTTAAATTAATACTTTGATCCATTTGCAGTTTTTCTTGGTGTGCAAAGGCAGACATAATTCACCCAACAGGTACTGAGTTGTCTCAACACTTTTTATCAATTTGCTCTTTACCGGACCCTGACTGAGTGGACCCAAGTTCATCACAAACTAAGACCCCCATGTGTATTTGAGGCTATCTCTGGACTTTTTATTCCATCCCACTGGCCTGTCTGCTCGCATGCCACTGCTTTCATAACCAGGCTTCAGTGGCTGCTTTAATACCTGAGAGGGCTGGACCCGCCCTGCCCCACTGCTCTTCTTCTCAATTTTCCTGGTTACTTATATTTATTTTTTCATTTGAATTTGAGATCAGATTGTCTAGTTCCAGGGTAAAAAATCCTTTTGGTATTCTTCAAGGGACTAATTGAATTCATATATCAACTTGGGAAGAACTGACCTTTTTATGCAAAATTTTCCTAGCCAAGAACATGGCATTTCTTTCCATTCATTCAAATCTACCTCTGTGTCCTATATAAGTATTTTAAAGCTTTTCTTAAAATTTTTGCACATTTCTTAATTTATTAGGTGTTTAATCTTTTTTGTTATTTTGTATCTTCTAAATGATTGCAAATATGAAAGCTAATGACTTATGTATAATAATTTACATCCCATTGCCTTACTGAAAGCTCTTATTTATAGTAAGTTTTCTGATATTCTCTAGGGTTTTCCAGCTACACAACTGTATCATACGGAAGATGTATTTTTATCTTTCTCTTAAATTCTCATGTATCTCATTTCTTTCTCACTTAACTGTAAGGGCTAATACCTGAAACACAATGTTAAACAGCAGTAGTGAAGTGGGCTTCATGTTTTATTCCAAATTTTAGTGGGACTGCCTCCCAGTGTTTCCTGATAAAGATGAAGCTGGCTGAAAGGCTAAGTACCCTATTAAGAGAGTACCATTGACTATTTCATTAAGCCTTCTAATGAAGGGGTTTGTTGTTTGTCAAATATCTTTTAAGTAAGTATGAAAATGATCCTAGGATTTTCCTCCTTTTTATCATAAGATAGATCATTTTTGCAATCCTGGAATAAACCTTAATTGGGCATGACAGTTTTTATCAGGTTGTGGTATCTGTTATATTAATTTCATAAAAAGAATTTGGAAACTGTCTTTTTCTGTACTCTGGAAGTTTTCACAGCATATTAAATTGCCTAATTTTTAAAGATTTACAGGGTTTTCTTCAAAAACTGAGGGTGGTCATTTTTCTTGGTGCAGAGCTAATTTTTTTTGACAACTTCAGTTTCCTCTATGGAAACTGGTTTGTGTTCACATCTTTCTACTCTTTAGTTCCCTGTTTTCTATTTTTAACTTATTGATTACATTTTTTTATTAATACTTTTTCCCTTTATCTTGTTGTTTTCCTAACTTTGATCCAGAAGCTTACTTTCATTTTTCTAAAGTATACATGTTTTTACAGCCATGAGTTTTCTGAGTACCAGTATATGTTATACCATAAATTCTGATACATAGTGTTTTCTAGGAAAATTATTCAATTTTAATTTGTATTTCCCCTTTGACCCGAAGTTACTGAATAGTTTTAAAATTTCCAGGTGGAAAGAACCTTTTTTCATGATTTCATTATTTCTAGTTGTATTGCATTGTGATAGGTCCTGTTGCATTATTTCTGTTTTTTGTGATCTACTCAATCTTTCTTTGTTGCATATGTAGTCAATCTGCATCAATCTTGAAAATGTATATACCACAGAAGAGGACAGGTATGACCCTAAGAACTACTTCACAGAGAATTTAAGTGTTCTACATTTTCAAGTGTTTTCATGTGGTTCATTTGAACTGTGAGACACACATTCTGTCCTCCTGTGTCAAGGTTTTTCCTTTGATTCCTGTCTGCTCAAGGTTCATTCCCTTATACATTTTTCCTTTTCAAACTGATCACATGGTACTATTGGAATACTGGCTGTATGCTGATCATGCCCAAATCTCTAACATCATTACATCTGACTTCTAATATCCAATGTCCAAGTGCCTAGAAAATAATTTCATTTTATTTCCGGCCATGTATTCAATTTCATCTAAAATCAAACCCATCTTCTTCCCAACTCTGCTCCTGGGTCCAAATCCTGTCTCAACCTCATCATATCTCTTTACAGCTATAATGGTGTTGTACTGCTTATCTTTCTGTGTGAATGACTTATCTTACAAAACAAATTGGAAGCCCTTGGAGGGCAGGAACGGGGGCATTATATATCTTTTTTTACTAGCTGAATATCAAGTCTAGAACTCAACCCTGCCTAAGATAAAAGCAGTAACATTTATGAAATGCTGGTGAAGGACTCTATGCTTAACTCATCAGCATTAAGGTTTGAGGGAGGGAAAAAGAAGAGGGTGAGGACTGGGCCTCAGAGCTTCAAGGTGCATGGCCCAAGTGTTTCTGGAGCTGGCAACATACCCACCAACAAAAATGCTAGCTTTGCTCAAGACCAAGGAAAAACTCAGTCATAAATCTGATCTGTTCATACTTTCCCCCAAAATAAGGAAAATATTACATATAAAAATCTGTGGGACATTAAACCAGGGCCATTACATACCATTACTCTGACCATGACCATACAGTGTGTGACAACTACAGAGTTCAATAATCATGGATTTTTGTCACTCTGGGCAACTCAAAAAATCCACTCTCTGCTCTGCTTCATTTTCAGAAGCAGAGAGCCCTGAAGACAAGGTAAAAAGTATTAGGCACCCAGAAAAACAACTTTTAAGGCCCCCTGACTCTAGGGTAGCAGTGTATTTCTAGAGAAAAGCTGAAGCATCTCTGAGCAGCTTCCAGAGAAACTACAGTTCATATGTAGCACTGAGGACACCTGTTAACCAGTACTGAGAAATGGGTACAAAAGAGGAAGTCCCCAGTCTCTGGCCGCAGAGGGCGGTCGCTGATACAGCGAGAAATGCAGCAGGGAGGCAGGACGGTTTTGGACCAGGACTGCAAGCTCTGATGTTAGATTCCCTGAATCCAAATCCCTGCTCTACTATATACTGCAGTGCCACCTTCGGCTAATTTCTTAACTTTCCTCTGCCCCAGTTGCATCATCTGTACAACAGTAATAATTCCTATACCCCACAGTACTGCCGTGAGCATTACAGGAGATCCTAAATGCATGCAAAGTACTTAGACTGGTGCCTAGCGCATAATGGCACACAAGTGTTTAATAAGGGACAGACATTATTTCCAACAATGGCGGGACATATTTTTACTTTCACTGGTAGGCTTCGGAGCTATTGAACATCAAGGGAAAAAAAAGAGACTTAAAAGAGTCATGTGTCCAATGACAACTCTAATTTAAAATTTACCCACAGGGAGAACAGCACTGGGTTCAGAAAAAGTCTGTTTTCTATCTGAATGTTTGATGTTAGTACATTAGCAGTAGGCTTTGCTTACCAAGAGAAATCCCCTCCACCCTTGCAACTCCCAAGATACAGGGGAAATTGTCATCCATAGCTGGCAGGCTCTGCTCCATGTAAGAAACAAAACTGAAATGTATGTGTGATTTGCTGATGTGAATAGAAAGTCTGAGATGAAGGAGAAAAGCAGGCTTTTTCTGCAGCATTCAATATGAACACACAAAGGACTTGATTTCTTACCTAGTAACTTCATCTCCCCAACACTGCCTTCTTCTTTCTCTGAGATGGGCTGTTGAGCAGGGTCCAGGCTTACACATTCTTCCTGGGAGTAAAACACATTCAAATCCTCCAAGACCACCAGCTGAAAGAGCAACAGATCCCCTTCCTCTTAGTAACAGAGGTTCCTTGACAGCCCTGCTGGTAAGAAGACTGAGATCCAAAGGTTAGGGAAGGTTTGGCGAAAGGCATCTGTATATTTCATGCAGGTACAGCACAAATGGGAAAGAGGAGACAGAGGAAAAGAAGCCAAGTTTGCAAGGAGGCAGTGAAAAATGAGCCCACTCCCCTGGCTGACCCCCAAGAGTGTGTTTCTATACCTGGGTTGGCTGAGCAGGGAGGGCTGCAAGAGCAGAGAAGGTGATATATTCAAACAATGAACAGGAAACCTGAACCCACCTCTGGCTCAGCCTTCAAATACAGAGAAATTGTTTGCTGTTTCTGCTGGATTCCTTCTTTGGACAGAAGCTTCACTAAGGGACGCGGTTGCCCTGGGGGAAGAGGACAGAGTAGTTAATGGAAAAATCAGTGGCTCTAATATGGAGGCTCTACCCATACCTTGAGGCCAGGCTGTCCACACAGCCTCCTTTAGCAGGCAACTCATGTTTTTTTTCTGCTCCTGAGAGCCCAGTCAGAAGTCAAGCCATAAACCACAGGGTCTTGAACCTACCCAGGATCTCCTCATTATGAAAAAAACGAGTACCTTTTAAAATTCTCATTACTACTAAAAAAGAGACTGAGGGAAACTAAATTCTGAAGATGTCCCCAACAAGCACAAATTCCCAAATTCCACCTAAACTGAAGCCAATTCAGTAATTCACCCATGTTGCTTAATCCCAAATATTTCCCTGACTCCCCTCTGAATGGGTAAAAATGACACCACAGAAAAGATGCAGTATTTATTCTGTGGCTTTACACATACCATTCAAGAAAACCACTCAAGCTTCAGTTTGAAAAGAAATACTCCCTTCCCCAACATGTTGACTTATCAGAATCAATTCCTTTTTTTCAATACCCACCACCCCAACTTGACTTCGAAGCATCCCCTCCAATTCTAGTTTTTACCTCTGTTCTGAAGGTTTGCGCTCACATCCTTCATAATAACCAGGGTCTCCCTGACTTTCTTATTGGGCTGGTCCAGGTTTGACTTGGGTAAGAAGGTGAGGAAGTGCTCCAGAACCAGTTGATGGATTGTCTTGGGCCCACTTGAAGCATCTTGAAGTAGGTCTTGGCCCAGCTTGGAGTCTGGAGGAACTCTCAGTATAAAGGACCGCTTTGGCTTGAGAGGCATAGGAACCACTTTTGCAGCCATTGTGCCTTGAATCACACACCACACTCTTTTCTGAAGAGCTTTGGGAGTCACCTCTTACTGAAGGATATTTGTCAAACAGCCAAGCTGCAGGCGACAGAACAATGGGTTACCCACAAGACCCGTCAGGGCATGCCTGCACTCCAATATGTGTCTTGGTTAGTGAGCCCACATGAGATCCAAATCCGAAAAGGCGAGATAAGCTGGGGTAGGTAACTCATAACTGAAAGGGAAAGTCCCTGAACTGGGTATTCTCAGCAAGACCTGAAAGATCTTGAGAATAAAGTCAGAGGATATCCAAACCTAAAGGGCCAAACGGAGGGAGCAGAGGTAGCCATAAGACGATGGGGGCCATCCTCCTGAGAAACGTATAGTGCGATTTCCACTGGGGAGAGCGGTTTAATCATACTGGTGGAAAAAGCAATGGGTTAGAAGACAGGGAATCTAAGGTCCAATATCGAGGGTATCTGCTTAGAAGTTCGCTAGGTGACTGAATCTGGCCTCGGTTGCCCTTTAGGGGTAGGTGAATGGCTCAAAGAGCAAACGCAAGGCCGCATGCGGTGTCCGCACAAGCCCCGCCAACTCCTTTCCGCCATCAAAGCCGTGTTGAGAGCGGCCCGGCAGCCCAGTAGGGCCCACTCTGGAGCCTCTACCCCCGGCCAAGGGGCCCCTTTACCGCGACGGGCAACACTGCTTGAGGCGCGTTCCCGGCTCCCTATCCGGCCAAGCTCCCCCAGCAACTGACTCCGCTCCGCTCCCCAGAGGCCACCTCAGCCTGGTTCCCGCCCTCGCGGGCTCCTTACCTCTCGGGGGCTCCGCCGCCCCGGGCCGCTCGTTGGGGACCGCAAAGAGACACAGGCTCGGGGAGAGACCAGGAAATGGGGAGCGAGATGCCGAGCCCTCCCCTCGCCCTTCGGAGTGTCCTCACAGGCCGCCGGCGACGATTGGAGGGCGCCGCCTTCAGTTGAGGAAGACGGCGGGGACGCGGTGCCTTCTGGGAGGCCGAGCGCCTTGGTCGCCGTGACGTCACGCCCGGTGCCTCGTTTCCGGTGCGAAAGCCTGGTCTCCCCGCTTGGAGCGGGCAGTCCGCACCTGAGAAGGCGAGGCTCGAGGCTGACTGGCGGAACTCCCCGGGCCAGAGTGAGGCCACGCTGGTGGGAGGCGCTCTCTTTGTGCCGCTGCCTGGGACACAGACATCAGAAGGCTGACTCCCGCTCTGCATGTCGGGCTGGCCCCACACCAGGTAGGCGCAGGCTGCTCCTGAGCCGGCTGGGAAATGTATTTCGGATCCGAACAGCCAATGAGGGGCCGCTAGGCGCGGTGTTAGGGGGCGGGGCAAGTCCGAGGCTCGCCCGGAAGTGGACTGTCTTCCCGACCGGAAGATCTGACCGGAGTCGCGGCCGTTTCCGCCGCAGCCTCCCGGGTGGGTTGGGTTGGGGCTATGGAGGTGGTGAGTGGGCAGTGTGGCGTTTAAGTCCCCTGCAGGGACCTTACAGCCGTCCGTTCCGGCGGGGGGTGCCCAGGTCCGAGTCAGGCGACCCTCCCCTCTCCGCTCCCGGTTGCCAACTTCTACACTGCGGTCTGGACCGGCTATCATCTTATTTTCTAAGAAGCCTAAGCTTCCTCGAGTCTCATCTCCGCTTCCGTCCTCAATTTCAGCTTCTCCCGGACGTTTGACAGCGTCTTTTTTCTTTGCGTTGTTCGCATACTGGGCTCATTCCCCAATGAGGCACAGATCAGGGTTTGGAGAACCCTTATTCTCTAGGTAACACCAGACTCCAGCGGCATGACAAAAGTAAAAGATTGACAGGGTCCCTGCACTTTTCCTAATGCTAACTGTACATGAATCACAGCCATGGCTTAAAATATGTTAAAAAGAGACTAGTGTCAAAACTTTGTGGCACCAACATTTTTCTAAAAAATAATAGCTACCTGTCCATAAGTCAAAATTATTTAAGACAGATCAACCAAACTTTAATCAAAGCAGCACAGTTTGAGCTAGGAGTAGGAAAGACTATTAAGAGCCAAAATTGATCTGAATATATGTGGACCTATATGAAAGAGTAGCATTTAAACTTAGTGTGAAATAGATGGTGCAAGCAAAATTTGTTAATTCTTCTGGGGAAAGAGTAAGACTTCCATCCTTACACTGTACACAAAAATGGAATTTAGTAACCAAAAACCACAAGAGAACATTAATGTTGAGTAAAACAGCCTTAAAGTAAAATATAAATGTGTGTGACTATTTAAAAAAAATTATTAATGAAGTCAAACAAGCAATAGGCTGGCAAATAATTGTAAAAAAATAAGCCAAAAAAGAATAAGACATTCCAAACATGCAAAGAGCTCCTGCCAACTGGCAAAAGACAAAGGCAAAAGGGTATGACATAGGCATCCCACAGAGGAGGAAGGCCAGATGGTCATTAACATTTGAAAAGATGCTTTAGCCACTTTGGAAAGTTGGCAATCTCTCAAAATGTTAACGTGAAATTACCATAAGATCCAGTAAGTCCATTCCTAGGTATAAACCAAGAGAAATGAAAATGTATGCCCATGCTAAAACTTAACGCAGGAATAAACAGCAATATTCACAATGACTGAAAAGTAGAAACAACCCAGATGTCTATCGATGAATGGGTAAACAAGTTAACAGTAGTGTATCCATATAATGGGTGATTATTCAACAATAGAAAAGGAATGAAGTACTGATATATCCACCAACGTGAATGGACCTTTAAACCAAAGAAGCCAGTCACAGGAGACCACATATTGTATTAATACTACTTACATGAAATGTTGCTGATAGGCAAAATCCATAGAGACAAAAATAGGTTAGTGGTTGCTAGGGGATGGGGAAGGAGAGAATAGAAATGACTGATACTGGGTGCAGTGGTGATAAAAATATTCTGGAATTAATGGTGAGGTTTGTATACATTGTGAATGTACTAAAGACCACTTAATTATATACTTTAAAAGGGTGAGTTTTATGGTATAAAAGTTAAATCTCAGTTAAAAAAACACTAGACAGAAAACTTCATTTTACAGAATATTTAGTATCTAAAATATTTGTGAACAAGTACTACAAACAACTAAGTTCAACATCTAGATTCCACATAGCAAATAGTCAAATTAGCTCTATTATTTCTGTAGAATGAAGCATAAAGTAGAAATTCACATGGAAAACTTCACAACTGCACTCACAGGTAAGGAAATGAAACACAATAAAACATCTCTATTCAATCAGCAAAAATTTTCACATGACAAACATTGCTTTGGGCATGGAACATTCTTTAATCTTTCTGAAGGACTGAATGGCTAACTGCAGCAAGTATTATCAAATAGTTCACATTCTGGAACCATTTTAGGAATAACAGGAGAAAATATGTGTATGGGGACGTGGTGGAAAAAATACTCAAAAGTTATTCATGAACAGATTATATAACGAGGGAGAATTGGTAGTAACAATGACCAACTGTAGGGAACAACTAAGCAAATGGCACATGAACTGTGGCAGCATGTGGATTGTGCACAATGAACAAAGCTCCATAAAGAAAGGAAAAAGCATGTGTTTTGCACTCTGGTCACAACCATGGAGAACCTGAGTCCAACCTAGGCTCTAGTATAAAGATGGAAAGAGGAGTTGGGGTAGGAGTTTGGAGTTTAATCTTCATATGATTCTTTTATTTCCCCCTTACACCCTTTCTCTTTATCTCTTTAAACGGGGAATGATAGACGGTATGTCTGTAAACAAGAACAACTAATACTGCATAGGCACACAAATTTTCAGATAGAGATGATGAGAGAATAATCGGACACTTGAAAATGTGACAAACGTTTTCCTAGGTCCCAGAGTCCAGCAGCCTCACCTCTTTCATGGTGTCCAGTAGAGAAATGGGATCCCACAGTGGTCATCTGTGTGGCAAGAAATTGGGTGCAAACTGAGTGCAATTTAGACACGTTTTCTAATTGATTTACTTATGAGGCCCAGCCAACACTCTCAAGAACCGTAGTTCATTAATCCTGGTATAAAAATATTTCATAACAATCAGTCTGCTTGTTTTTCCTCTAGGCCTCTCAGGTCCTCAAGACAGGGGAGGATAGAATGAGGGGACACTTGCCCTGAGAGCCTAAGGGTGGGATCTATGCCCCAGGAACATCTTAGGGTGCTAATTCATGCAAGGACTTATTCAGCAACAGCCATGTACTTCCTCCTCCGAAATCCACAGCATGTCACCAGTACATGTATTCTCTTAACCCTTGGCTTGCCAAATCTGTGTACCTAGCTTGCTTTTGCTACTATTCCATAGACTCCATGGCATTATTTAAGGTGGACTACTCTCTTATTCATTGTATTCCCTATAGCAGCTGGAACGCAGTTGGTGTTCAATAATGACTGTTGAGTTTAGGTACTCAAGATACAAGGCTGGGAACCAGATGAGAGATGCAAGGTGTTGGGCATTCAGTGATGTCCCTGGCCGCCCACTGGGCAGATGATCAGAGGTTCCATGTTCTTCCCTTTGTCATGTGTCCCAGGACTGAAGATAGGTTTAAGAGGCCCAGAGAAAGAGAAGCCAGTGAATGTGTAGATGGGGGATTTGGTTGTCACATTGTAAAAGGAAATGTCTCCAGCTCTGTAGTCCAAGAAGATGCCCACACGTCTGAGGGGCTTCCTTATCTGCAGCTGGGTTGGGGGAATGGTGGACACCTGGTACTCATTTTGCTTCATCATCATCACCACCCAGTAGCCCCTATCCGGTGATAGAGTCATGCTCCCTTTCCTGCTTGTGGATGCCTTGCAGATGCCCAGGACCCATGCTGTCTTGTCTCCCACCTCCACTTCCCAGTAATGGTGGCCAGAGAGGAAGCTTGGAGAGCCCAGGGCAATGATGCAACTATCAAATCTTTCCGGGTTGTTAGGCAGACAATCCCACTTGTTTCCAAGTCTCACACTCTTCAGGTCATCAGAGAAGATGAGGTTGGGGTGGGCAGTTTCTGCATCCAGAATCACATTCACTGCAGAAAGAAGTAAAATACCTAAGTGGGGGTCTATGGGCAACATCCCCACAGGGTTCTCCCCACCTGCAGGAAACACGGGCAGGACCATTCTTCTGGAACACACTGGGTATCAGCATAGGTCCCAGCAGGCTGAGACCACTTGCCTTGATCTGGGCACTTACCAGCATGCGCCTGTGCGCCAGTCAGTTCTGGAACTGTAGAGGAAAAGGAGACGGGGAAAAAGTCCTTAGCATTCCCATTCAGAGGGGCTGAATCTATCCTGATCCCCACAAGAAGGAAAGACAAGGACTGCCCTCCCTCCGGACTCTGCTTCCCCTGTTTGGATATAAACCCATTCCCCTCAGGCACCTGGGCCTGCCCTGAGACTCTGTGTTCTGATGAGTTGGCCCAGCCCACAAATACTGCACAGATGCTGTGAAGGTCTGCATGCTGTGTCTACTGCATTTTTCTCTCTTCTAAATCATGGCCAGAAATCAACAGCATGAAGCAATATCATGGTCATCCCTGGCCAGCACACACTACCAC
Source organism: Phataginus tricuspis (assembly GCA_029783875.1). Lineage (NCBI taxonomy): Eukaryota > Metazoa > Chordata > Mammalia > Pholidota > Manidae > Phataginus > Phataginus tricuspis. Next base: position 28,200,673 of record JAQQAC010010882.1, on the reverse strand, counting down.
TGCCATACTCACCATTGAAGGTCTCCATCTCTGAACGCAGGGTTTCTGGAAGGAGAAAAGGAGCTTGCATCAGGCTCCCCATCTAGGGCAGACCAGGGAGAGGGTGAGAGGACATGGAGAAGGGGTACCCGGGGGCTGGGCTCCATGGATCTCGGGGAGGAAGCAAACAGGCACCTTCCATCCTCCCCCAAGCCCACCTACCCAAGAAGCACTTCATTCTCTTCTCCACAAACTCTGACTTCTGGTAGAGCAGGTGGATCTTTTCTTTCAGCTCTGGAGGGGTGGCCCATGGCTCAGGGACTGTAATCATCTTGGCCCTAGAAACAAAAGACTATTGACCATAGGGACCTGGACTTGGACTTCAAGACACTGGTTCTCACCACCTTGGTCTGTCAAGTGTTCTGTTTCCTCACTTCTCTAATAAAGTACACTGCTTGCTTGCGTACTCAAAAAAAAAAAATACATTGGTCCTCAACTTTGGCCATGGATTGACATCACCTGGGGATTTTTAAAAACTACTGATAAGAAAAGCACAATGAGTTTTAATAATGGTCTTAAAATGGTGCTGATACTGGAATGTTTAACCCAGAATTATCTCTGTCAAAGCACACTTCCTTAGTCTTTTTCTATTGAAATTAAAATGAGCATCAATGAGAGAAAAACAGTGAAATTAGGACGGCTATTATTTTTTTTTAAATCAAAAGTAACAAGTGTTAGCAAGGATGTAGAGAGATTGGAAGCCTTGAGCATTGCTGGTAGGAACGTAAAATGGTAACCATTGTGGGAAATAGTATGGCGGTTCCTCAAGAAACTAACATATCTCCTGTGTTTTGGGCAAATGTATATGGGACACATAGAGTTACTTTGAGATGCAGCAGTTCCACTCTTGGGAACATACCCAAAGAATTGAAAGCAGAGACTCAAACAGATATTTGTACACCGATATTCACAGAAGCCAAAAGGTGGAAACGACTCAAGGATCCGTTGATGAATGAATAAATGAATGAATGAACAAAATGTGGTATATACACACGATGGAATATTATTTAGCCTTGAAAAGGAATGAAATTCTGACATTCTACAACATGGGTGAAGCTTAGAGACATTAGGCTCAGTGAAATAAGCCAGATACAAAAGCATGGACATTGTATGATTTCCATTTGTATGAGGTAGTTAGAATAGTCAAATTCATTAAAGACAAAAAATAGAACGGTGGGTGCCAAGGACCAGAGGATGGGGCATGGGGCGTTGTTGTTTGATGTTACAGAATTTACGTTTGGGAAGATGAGGAAGTTCTAGAGACAGATGGTCAGAGTGGTTGCGCAATAATGGGACTGTACTTAATGCCGCTAAACCATACATTTAAAAATGGTAAATTTTATGTTGTGTATATTTTACCACCACAAAAAAGACATAAGAAAAACACTGATGCCTATGTTACACTCCTAAAGATTTGGATTTGCATAATCTGCCAGGTCCAGGATGTTGGGATTTTGTTAAGCTCCCAGGTGACTGTAACGTCCAGGCTCCTTCCTCCCCTCCACTCCCCTCTCCTGACTGCTGGGCTCAGCAGCTCCCAAGCAGGGAAGTGCTTTCCTGCTTGAGGCCACAGACACTTCTGCAGGAAAACGCACAGGACATGGTCCGTTAGGGAGGTTTCTTGGGAAGCTATCATCACCGTAACAGGCTATGCTCTTTCTTTCCAGTCTTCAACCCCATGCTCTCCCACCTGATCATGCTCTGATTCTCCCTCCACAAATCTGGAAAGGCCTTAGGAAGCTGCAGGAGAGAGGAGGAGCCTGGGGAAGGGTAACAGCATGTCCTTCCCAAATGCTTTCTGCACAACACCTGGGGGAACACCAGGGTACCAGGGTACTCTCAGTACCTGTGTAAGGTGACTCCGATGTCCTAGGAGAGAAGAAAGGGACGCTCTTTATTACCAGTATCATAGAGGTTGCACTGACTTCTGGCCTCTCCTGGGCTCCCAGCCTGAGTGTCAGCAAAGCTGGGGCACCTCTCCCCTAATGCTAATTCTCATCACCCAGTGTGGCAGCCTCGCTGGGACCTGTATCAGAACTGTCCCCAAGCCCAGGTGATCTCTTCTAGGAGATGCCAGGGTATCCCCTGGATGCTGGGCCACTCTGGGCTCCTGAGTACTCATCAAAGGGGTCTGTGCACAAGAGGCATTGTGGGTCACAAAGACCAAGTCCCACTGCCCACCGCAAGGGCCTCCCTGACTGGCGTGGGCAGAGCTGAGGCAGTGCTGGGAGCTGCGTCATCTTCCTGGGCACAGCAGGCACAGGAAGGTCAGCCACACTCACCTGCATAAGCTCCCACTCTGGCTGGCACTGCTTGGCCTCCAGTTCCCCAATCAATTCATCAAGATGGGCGATGTTCCGGGACACTCGGGTGCCGTACGTCTCCCTGACCTCACCAATGGTTTGGCCCAGCTCTTCCATCCAGGCCACAAAATGCTGTTCTTGCTGCTCCAGCAACCAGCACAACTGTTCCAACTGGCCCCGGCCTCTCTGCCTCTGGGTTTCTGTTTGTTTCTGGGGAACAAGGGACAGGATGGTTTAGGGATCTGTACAGTAGGTAGACATGTGATGAAATCCTCAGAAGCCCACCTCTTAGAGGAGGGTAAGAGGCAGGCTTCCGCAGCCTCTTGGAGGCCTGGATTCCAGAGCAGGAGGCAAAATAGGCCAGAACCTTCCAGAACAGACTGAGGGTGGCAGGGGCTGGCTCTTGGATAATGCCCTAAAACCCTGGTATTATAGGTTGAGTTGTGTACCCTCCAAAATACACGTGTTTAAGTCCTAAACCCCAGTACCTGAGAGTATGATCTTATGTAGAAATAGGGCTATTGCAGACACAGTTCTATAAGATGAGGTCACACTGGAGCAAGGAGGCTTGTACACAGACACACACACAGGGAGGATGCCGTGGGAAGCGATGCAAAAAAGACAGACATCTGTTTGGTTGAGGAGAAAGTCCTGGAACACGTCCTTCCCTCCTGGTCCTCAGAGGGAACCAACCCTACCAACACCTTGATTGCAGACTTGTGTCCTCCAGAACCGAGAGAACAGTTTTCTGTGGGCCACCCAGTCTGTAGTGGTTTGTGACAGCAGCCCCAGGACACTAATATGCCTGCTGTCACCTTCTCCCGTCCTTGAAAGGTTATGTGAGAATGGCGAGTGCCTAGGGTCATAAACGGACACAGCTCTGGCCAGAAAGGTCTCCCGGAGGCAGACTTCTCTCTCCACCGCCCACGGAAGGGCTGGCCTGCAGGAGGTCCTCAGGACACCTCTGAATGGGGTGGTCAGTCCGCGTACTTGAGTGCATGTGAACTTGACTTCCACCACTCTTGCACACTGGTCAGCCATTAGCTCTATTATCACCCCCGTCTTGTCTTCAGTAAAAAGCTGCTGCAGAGCGGCGGAGTGACTCTAGGGAACCTTTGCTTCCTCCAAGGCAGGAGAGGGCCCTTTGGAGCCACTAAGACTGGACTTAATAAGTCTTGTCATTTTTGACCCAAAAGGACAAAACTAACTCTTAATTTTCTTGAATCAAAAATAGCTCCTCACCTTTTATTGTTGTTGATGATGGTGGCAACATTTTTTTTTTAAGAGGACAAGTCAGTTGTTCAGTGGCCTATATTCTAAAATTTTCTGATAATTGTGCTGATGATTAAATTTAGGCTAAGCATTTTGGGCAAGAATACCATATACTCAATGCCATGGCCTTCCTAGCATATCCCATGGGAAGGGAAAGATTATCCAGTGTCTCCATCACCGTGATTGTGATACTAAGATTGGGTATGTGGTTGAGGGGTCTACCAGTTCTCTCTGTGTTACACATCATTTCCTTTATAATTACTTAGTGATTCAGGGAGTGGTACTTTAAAACTTTGTAAATATCCTGTTCTCTAATGATCTGCCTCCAAAAATTTTAGCATCCTTTGATAATCCCTGTTGGTCCCAATTGTTATATTGGTGTTTGTATAATGGACATTTTCTAATTCAGTTATCTTCAATAGTTGTTTTAGCTGGCATTCTACTGTGAAGGAGAGTTTTCCTTCCTCTTCCCTACAGTTAAAAAAAATGTTTTTTTCACTATTGAAATAAAGAGAAGTCCTGAAAACAGTATTTCCTCTCCCAGGGGCCATGTTGCTGAGAATGTCCTCAGGGAAGGCTGGGTCCTCTTGTATCCCTGGGTTTCCCTGAGTGGTCCAGGCTCCCACCTCACCTCCCCGGAGGGGGGCATCTTGGACCTCTGCACCATCCACAAACTCTAAACCACCTGGGATTATAGGAAATGGTTTTCATTTTGCTACAATGCAGGAGTCTCCCAAAAGCCAGACCCTGGGCAATGCCAGCCCTCCCCATTCTGTCCTTTGCTGTCTTTGCCTGTTCCTGATTGCAGTGTGGTGGGTCTCAACAGAAGGCTGGAACCCAAAGAGGGAGAAGGGATCCAACCAATGCAAATGCACCAGACAAATCCGTGCGGCAGGCCACTTCACCTGCAGAAAAGTGAAAGCGACTTGTGCCTCCAACTGACAGAGAAAGGCCGATAAGTTGTACTTGTTGAGACTGTGTCACAAAAGTACAGTTTTAAAGAAAATGTCTGCTATTGCCATTTGGATTTTAAAAATCAGTATGATTTTTGTGGGAAAAAATGGACGTATAAAAACAACACAGAGGAGTATTTAAAGTTGAGAAGTCTCTCCTTTCCGTCCCTCAGGCCCGTCCCTCAGTGCAGCCACCAGCGTTAGTTTCTCCAAGCCATTTTGTGGTGAGTATGAGACCCCGTGACAGAGTCCTGGGACACACCCCCTGCCTGGTCTCCCTCTCCAGGCTGAGCTCATCCCTGGACGCCCATTACCTCTCTGCATCCCAAGAGCAGGAGATTCAACTATGTCACCAGCTCTGCTCCCCTATGAACCACAACCGATTGGGGCCCCCTGCTCACTCTAGGTCCCTTCCCTCCTTCTGCAGGGGTGAACCCAGGCAAGGACTGGCCACAGAGGTTTGGGTAAGACTGGCCTTACCAAAAAGTTTGCTGTCTTCTTATCCCCCTGAGATCTCTGCTCCTCCCCAGATCTTCTCAACTCCTTCAGATGCTCCAGCTGCTTCTGAATTTGTTCCTGGGAAAAAAGTCAGTTGTTAAAGCTTAAACTGGGCTCCTGCCATCTTTAGTTGGTGCCGACTTCAGAGGGGAAAATCTTCCTTAGGAAGTAAAGCTGAGAGTACTCCAGCTGAGAGCATGGGAAAGGGTGCCCAGGAAAAAGGAAGAATGAACCCATTGCATCAAGGGAAACAGAGCCAAGAGGTGGTGAGAGAGATTCTTAATGGCCTTCTGTGAGCACCTGGGTTCAGCTGCACCTGAAGCCATTCCCCTGGACCTCTGAGCTACATGAACTGGTAAATTCCCTTTGCTGGCCGAGTCTGTATTGTGTTTTTGCTACACAAAGCCCTAGAATGCTGGCTAATGCCCCACCCTCCCAGGGTTCTTGGGAAAATGCAGCAAGCCCCAGTGTGTCCAAGTGCCCAGCAGAGAAGGGTCCTCAGGCAGGAAGCCCTACCTTGTATTCCAGGGCAGCCTCCTCGATGGGGCGCACTCGGTGGCCCCGGTGCTCCTGGCTCAGCCTGCAGATGAGGCAGATGGGCTCCCCATGGTCCTCACAGAAGAGCAGCTGGACCTGCTTCATGTGCCGCTCACACTGTGGCAGGGGCTTGGGGCCCAGGCTGGCCATCTGCAGACCCTCTTGCCACTCACTGCCTCCAGAGCTCTTCCCTGGGAGAGAGGCCTGGCACCTGGGGCAACTGGTGGAGTGTCTGCCTGAGGCCTTGGGATCCTTAGAAGGAACGGAGCAGCTGCAGGAATCATGCACACACGGGGCACCAGCAGGGCCTCTGTCCTGGGCATGACAAAGAGGACATGCAGCCTCGTCCTGTGGCCTCCCTGGGAACAAGGCAGTGGAAAAGACTCCTGAGTGACAAACCCAAGGGGTGCTGCAAGGGACAACAGGACAATAGAGCCCGTGCCTGAGACGCATGAGACCTCAGCCACTTCCTAGCTGTCCTCCCCTGACTTACCTCCAGTGAGGCGGCAAAGAAGCCACTGCAGCTGAGGACTAAGGGCTAGATCTCATGACAGCCCGTGACTTGAAATCTTGCGCCTTTATCCTAAAGAGAGTCCATTTGCTATAAATTCTATGTCTGTCTTCTGCACATATGTGGATCTAGCAGGTGATACTCTGCCCATGTTTGCTTTGTCACTTAGAACCACCCAGGCTGCGCATGACTGGAGTGGAAGCTCCCAGGGGGCAGCGGCTCTCTCATAACTGGACCCTCAGCCCCTAGCAGAGTTCTGGCATGTGGTAAGCATTTGGGAAGTATGTGTTGAATAAGTAACAAATGGCCCACTGCTCACATCCAGGTCCAGGAAGCCTTAAATGGAAGTAAAGAAGGGGACTTTATAAGGCTGAAGGGTATAGCCCACCATGAGGACCAGCAGCCATGACCACCTCTGCCCCAAGAACATAGCCCAGCTTCATAAAGCAGAAATGACAGGAGATCCAAGAAGAAACAGAAATATGCTCAGTCCATTAGTCCCCTCTCCCTCCTCTCTCAGGATCCAAGAATCCATATCGCATCTGTAGCCTGGGAGAGGCCCAGTGTCCATGCTCCCCTCCTGCCTTTGTGATAGAGCTGATTGCTGTCCATAAGGCTGCTCTCCCACCCCAGCACCCCCCACCCAAAAAAACAACCTGCATTTTTCAGCCTTCCTTGCAGTTTGGTGTAGAAATTTGACTACCGTCTGGCCAAAAAGTGTGTAAATGAAGGCATTTCTAGCAGCTTCTAGAAACGTCTGAAAACCTTTCCTAAGTGATGCTGTTCTTTGTCCCTCCACCCTGCTGCCGGGAATGAGGAAGTCACTGTCCGAGACCACGAGCTTGAGAGCGGACTTAGCGGAGTAGGAAAATAGCAGGAGTCTGGGGTTCCGGCCCGTGGAGTACCACAGGCACCCTGGATCACCTGTGTGTCACTTATGTGAAAGAGAAACAAGCTTCGGTCTGATTTCAATTATGTTACTTTGGCATTTCTGTCAATCGCAACCTATCATAATCCTAATTTCTGCTTCCTAGTAAAAGAGACCTAGGATTTTAGCCAACAGGTCTCCACCCTGCCCCGAGAGAGGCGGATGGCAGGATCTCGGCCCCATGACACACTGCCATGGGGTCATTGTCAGAAGGGGGATATTTTTACCCAGTCATTCAACCCGGGGTCTGTGAGGCCTTTGAATTCTAAAGAAGGACTCAGAGTATCTAAAAACCAACTAAGTGATATTTGATGCAACGTTTTGGAAAGATGTGACTATATATGTGTTTTTTCAGGGTTCACAACCTACATCAGATTCTTAAAGGGTTGGGGACCCAGGGATCCAGTGATGTAAATACAATGGGGAAAAAAGGAGGTTACCTTACCTAAGGATGCCAGGGCTCTATTCTGGGGTCCTTTCTTATCTGAAGATGGAGGCACTTCTGGATTTGAAGCATGGAGCATACTGCCTACCACCTCCCCCAAGGTCTCAGGGGACTCTGAATGCTCAATTCCATTTTTCTTCAAAGGTGTGGATTCTGGATGCTCCCAGGTCTTCTCTTCAGCCAAGGATACATTGGAAAGTGTGTTCCTGATGATGGAATGTTCTGGATCCCTGGAGCCTTTCTCTGGAGCCACAGTAGCCTCTATGTTGGGGGTGGCTTCTGAGTCTGGATTCTCTCTTCCTGTTTTTTCTTGAGGCAGAAGAGTCTCCTGATTGGGGGGGTCTCTCTCCCCTGCAGAAATGGCAAACTCAAGACTTCTGGGTCGCCTTTTTCCTGAAGGCAAATATACTTCAGATATCTTGGACTTGCCTCTCCCCAAAGACCCAGTTAACAACCCACTGGAGAGTCCTTGGAGTCTTCCCGCAGAGCTGGCGTTCCTGCGTAGCCTGACACCCGGACCGCTCCCCCTGTCCCCAGGCAGCTTGCTGGGGACAGCGCTCCTCCGGGCACACGGAGTCCCCGTCCTGGCCCCTGGCTTGCCCTGCACATTCAGGCCCTCCACGGCCCGAGGGTCTCTCCGTTTGCCCTGAGGCTTCTTCTGGGGTCCTCTTGCGGCCTCCGGTTGGCTGGCTGGCAGGCTGGCGGCCCCATCACCACTTTGCCCCTGCCTGTCGCCTTCCAGGCTGTCCGGTGTCCTCGGGCTCTTGGGCTTACTCTCCTCAGAGGCGCAAGACGTCGCTGTGCCTCTTTCTTGTATCGGATATTCTGAAAAGACACAGAGGCACAAGGCATGAAAATGTCTGGAGCTCAGGGCCAAGGGCTGGGTGGGGGGGAGAGAGAATCCCCTCTAAAGCTAGAAACACCCAGAATTCTAGGTCACAGCAGTCAGTTACCATTAATGGTATACCATTAATAATACTAATTATCTGCTCTGTTTCTCAAATAGTGCCTTTCAAAATTTTTAGGCATGAGAACTTATTTCCAATATGAGTGCTTACCCAGAATTCTCAACACATAAGATAAATAAAAATCCCAGTTTATTGGCATTAATTCGTGTGTGATTATAGCCATGAGCCTTACTTATGAAATGAGTAGATAATTAACATGTTTGATCACAAAAATTCGAAACCAGAGGTTGTAAAGAACAGTTAAAAATCCAGAAGCTGTTTTTTTCTTTGGTTTCATGAGGTGAAGAACACCCTAACTCACATGGATAAGTCAGTGTAAATGGCAATTAAAAAAAAGAAAAAACAGCTTGCATGGACATTTCAGGGTGCTGGTAAATTAAGCAGAAATGACAAGTGTAATTCCTAGGTCTTCATAAAAAGTTCAGATACATCGTGAGCTATCACACTGGTGGCCTCCAGTATTTTAAAATTATGGTTAGGGATACATTTTAATATGAGTTTGTTAGTTTTGTAAGTTAAAAAAATTACTAAAATTTGAATCAACTGTTTGCTAATATTCCAAAGAATCTGTGAAATAGCTCCTGGGATATAATTTGAAAACCACTACTATAATTAAGAAATGAAAATAACCTCTAATTAGCACCTTAATAATTGGCTTAAATAAGCTGTTATTAAAATTACCTTAAGGGAGATTATGCTCCCCAACTTCAAGTTTTACTACAAAGTCACAGTACTCAAGACAATTTGGTACTGGCACAAGAACAGAACCACAGACCAATGGAACAGACTAGAGAGCCCTGATATAAACCCAACCATATATGGTCAATTAATATATGATAAAGTAGCCATGGACATACAGTGGGGAAATGACAGCCTCTTCAACAGCTGGTGTTGGCAAAACTGGACAGCTACATGCAAGAGAATGAAACTGGAGTATTGTTTAACCCCATATACAAAAGTAAACTCAAAATGGATCAAGGACCTGAATGTAAGTCATGAAACCATAAAACTCTTAGAAGACAACATAGGCAAAAATCTCCTGAATATAAACATGAGCAACTTCTTCCTGAATGAACCAGGGAAACAAAAGCAAAAATGAAATCATGGGACTACATCAAACTGAAAAGTTTCTGTACGGCAAAGGACACCATCAACAGAACAAAAGGCATCCTACAGTATGGGAGAATATATTTGTAAATGACATATCCGACAAGGGGTTAACATCCAAAATATATAAAGAACTTGCATGCCTCAACACCCAAAAAGCAAATAACCCGATTAAAAAATGGGGAGAAGATATGAAGAGACAGTTCTCCAAAGAAGAAATTCAGATGGCCAACAGGCACATGAAAAGATGCTCCACATCACTAATCATCAAGGAAATGCAAATTAAAACCACAATGAGATATCACCTCACACCAGTAAAGATGGCCACCATCCAAAAGACTAAGAACAACAAATGCTGGCGAGGATGCAGAGAAAGGGGAACCCTCCTACACTGCTGGTAGGAATGTAAGCTAGTTCAGCCATTGTGGAAAGCAATATGGAGGTTCCTCAAAAAACTAAAAATACAAATAGCATTTGACCCTGGAATCCCACTCCTTGGAATTTACCCAAAGAATACAACTTCTCAGATTCAAAAAGACATATGCACCCCTATGTTTATTGGAGCACTTTTTACAATAGCCAAGATATGGAAGCAACCTAAGTGTCCATCAGTAGATGAATGGATAAAGAAGATGTGGTACATATACACAATGGAATACTATTCAGCCATAAGAAGGAAACAAATCCTGCCATTTGCAACAACATGGATGGAGCTGGACGATATTATGCTCAGTGAAATAAGCCAGGCTGAGAAAGACAAGTGCCAAATGATTTCCCTCATTTGTGGAGTATAACAATGAAGCAAAACTGAAGGAACAAAATAGCAGACTCAGAGACTCCAAGAAGGAACTAGTGGTTACCAAAGGGGAGGGGTGTGGGAGCATGGGTGGGGAGGGAGGGAGAAGGGAATTGTGGGGTATTATGTTTAGTACACATGGTGTAAGAGGTCACGGGGAAGACAGTGTAGCACAGAGAAGGCAAACAGTGATTCTGTGTCATCTTACTGCACTGATGGACAGTGACTGAACTGGGGTATGAGTGGGGACTTGATAATATGGATAAATGTATTAACCACATTGTTTTTTCATGTGAAACCTTCACAAGAGTGTATATCAATAATACCTTAATAAAAAAATGAAAAAATAAAAGAAAATGTGGTACATATACACAATGGGATATTATTCATCCACAAGAAGGAAACAAATCCTACCATTTGCAACAACATGGATGGAGCTAGAGGGTATTATGCTCAGTGAAATAAGCCAGGCAGAGAAAGACAAGTATCAAATGATTTCACTCATCTGTGGAGCATAAGAACAAAGAAAAAACTGAAGGAACAAAACAGCAGCGGACTCATAGACTCCAAGAAGAGACTAGCGGTTACCAAAGGGGAGGGACTTGGGAAGGTGGGGGAGGAGGGAGGGATAGGGGGGCTGAGGGGCATTATGATCTCAGCACTCCCAATATAGGCGGGTCACAGGGAAGGCAGTACAGCCTGGAGAAGACAAGTAGTGACTCTAAAGCATCTTACTATGCTGATAGTGACTGCAACAGGGCTAGGAGTGTGAGGACTTGATAATATGGGTGACTATTGAAACCACAATGTTGTTGATGTGAAACCTTCATAAGATTGTATATCAATGATACTTTAATTAAAAAAAATCATTGCAACCCACAGACCAGTGGAACAGAATAGAAAATCCAAACATTAACCCAAACACCTACAGTCAATTAATATTTGATAAAGGAGCCCTGGATATACAATGGGGAGAGGACAGCCTCTTCAGCAGCTGGTGTTGGAAAAACTGGACAGCTACATGTAAGAGAATGAAACTGGACTACTGTCTAACCCCATACACAAAGGTAAACTCAAGGTGGATCAAAGACCTGAATGTAAGTCATGAAACCATAAAACTCTTAGAAAAAAACATAGGCAAAAATCTCTTGGACATAAACATGAGCGACTTCTTCATGAACATATCCCCCCGGGCAAGGGAAACAAAAGCAAAAATGAACAAATGGGACTATATCAAGTTGAAAAGCTTCTGTACAACAAAGGACACCATTAGTAGAACAAAAAGACATCCTACAATATGGGAAAATATATTCATAAATGATGTATCTGATAAGGGGTTCACATCCAAAATATACAAAGAACTCATGCACCTTACCAAACAAAAAGCAAATAACCCAATTAAGAAATGGGCACAGGACATGAATAGACACTTCTCTAAAGAAGAAATTCAGATGGCCAACAGGCACATGAAAAGATGCTCCACATCGCTAATCATCAGAGAAATGCAGATTAAAACCACAATGAGATATCACCTCACACCAGTGAGGATGGCCAACATCCAAAACACAAACAACAACAAATGTTGGCGAGGATGTGGAGAGAGGGCAACCCTCCTACATTGCTGGTGGGAATGCAAATTAGTTCAACCATTGTGGAAAGCAGTATGGAGGTTCCTCAAAAAACTGAAAATAGAAATACCATTTGACCCAGGAATCCCACTCCTAGGAATTTACCCCAAGAATGCAGCAGCCCAGTTTCAAAAGGACAGATGCACCCCTATGTTTATCGCAGCACTATTTACAATAGCCAAGAAATGGAAGCAACCTAAGTGTCCATCAGTAGATGAATGGATTAAGAAGAAGTGGTACATATACACAATGGAATATTATTCAGCCATAAGAAAAAAACAAATCCTCCCATTTGCAACAACATGGATGGAGCTGGAGGGTATTATGCTCAGTGAAATAAGCCAGGCCGAAAAAGACAAGTACCAAATGATCTCACTCATATGTGGAATATAAGAACAAAGAACAACAACAACAATAACAAACAAACAAAAAAAACTGAAGGAACAAAACAGCAGCAGACTCACAGAACCCAAGAACAGACTAATAGTTACCAAAGGGAAAGGGACTGGGGAAGAAGGGCGGGAAGGGAGGGATAAGAGGGTAAAAGGGGCATTACGATTGGCAGACATAGGCTGGGGGGGCACGGGGGGGACTGTACAGCTCAGAGAAGACAAGTAGTGATTCTCATCTCACTACACTGATGGACAGTGACTGTGGTGGGGTTGGTGGGGGGGACCGGACGAAGGGGGTAGTTTAATCATCACAATATTGCTCATGTAATTGTAGGTTAATGATACTAAAATAAAATAAATAAAATAAATCATTGCAAAAAAGAATTACCTTAAGGTTGTTTAAAACTTTGTAGTTGGCCTCTTTGGAAAACACAAGTGACCAAAACTTGCTCAAGAACTGGTGGGAACCCCTGAAGATGCTAATAACTGGATTTTAAGACACAAAAAAGTAATTTTAAAATTATCAAATCAGAGCAGATTCAGATTGTGGTGAGGTTCTTTGAAAGAGCAGAGGATTTTTATGTTATTTAAACTATTCTACCTCATAGAAACACATGGAAAGCATTTCTAATGTATTGTTGAAGTCTAGAAATAGAAGAAAATTTCAAACACCAAAGAATTTTAAAACTGATTACATATTAGCTCCCCCAAAACTTCAAAAAAAGTCTTTGAAAACAGAAATCAAATAGGATGCATTCTTTGATCACAGTGCAATAAATTCAGAAAGTTATAACAAAAGAGTAGCAGAAGAAGAACAAGGAGAAGGAGGTGTAAGGAAAAAAGCAAAGAAAGAAAAGAAATGAAGGAAGGAACAGAGAGAGAAGGAAGTAGAGGAAAAGGAAAAGGAGAAAGTCCTCGAGAATTTTTAAATAACATTTGTAAAATGTGTTAAAGAACTCAAAGCTGAAATTAGGTGGATAACGATGAGATCACCTATCAATTCTGTTAATATGATGGGTTAGCAAGCCCTTTTTGCTCACCCAATGACACTTGTCTGTACAAAAGCGTGCATCACAAATGTGAGAGCAGTTATCTGTGAGCTAGGCAGCTCCTGCCTTTCCCGGTCCTGTCCCAAAGTCAGAATCTCACCTTTTTGTTTAAGCCATTGGGAGCCTTGGTTTTCCTAATCCAGCTCCGAGGACCAGAGCAGGAGAAGGGACTTGTTTGTCCGGAGTCACTGGGGTCATGGTACACCTGGGATTCATAACCCCCAAGTCAAAGCACGCTGGGCCAAGCAAGCTCCCTCGTGCACTTTTTTGTTCCACTCGAGGAACGGCAGCAGTTGCACTGGGAGAGGAGGGCTCACGGGTCCTGCTTACCTGGGCTGACGGCCCTGTGGAGCTCCTCTGCCAGGAGGTGCTGATTGATGGCCCTCAGGACCTGCAGGGTCAGCCGCACAGCATACCCCTCCCCGTAGTGGGTGACCATCAGAGTGGCCAGCTTCACTGGCCTGGCTGTCTGGATTTGGCCCCGGGGGATCCGGGAGTGCTCCTTCTCCAGGCTGGTGTTCTGTAGCTTGAACTTGAACTTCTCAAAGTCGTAGGGCACCAGTTCCTCCAAGGAGTACAGCAGGTGGTCACTAGGGGTCTTGGCCATGGTGTTGACCAGGAGAGGCCAGAGCCAGATGTCTGGCTTCTGGGAGGAGAAAAAGTCCTGTGTCCTGGAGCCCAGAGGGTGAGTAAAAAGGCGCAGGTTGCGAAATAACGGAAAAGGCACAGGAAATGCTCTGTGCTTTGGTGGGAACTGAGGCTGTGCATGTGTGTGTCATTGCTGGTTGGCATGCCCTCCTGACAGATGCCGTGGCTTTTCCAGCTAAGAGGGCGCAGGCCTTGCCTGACACGGGGTCCTCCAGGGCCCCAGCCATCTCCTCCACAAGCTGGGCTGAAGAGCAGTAAGGCTGTGAGGGAGGGACTGGAGTTGGAGTCCAGACTCTTGATCCTTGGGCAGGCACACAGGTGCTTCCCTCTCTCCTCCCAGGATATGGGGGAGTGGGTGTGGGAACAGAGCCCCCGGTCCCACGCTGGGAAGGACCATGAGGGTCCGCCCTGCTGTTCTCTAGACTCTTGGGGTTTTATTGACCCTCCAGGGCCAATGGCCGGGGAGTGGGGCACAGCAACTACAGCCTTGCCAGCTTTGTCCTTCCCTGCCAAGAGGACAGGTGAGGCCAGAAGGGGACTGCCCAGAGACGCACCCCGGTGTGGCCCCTGTGGATGCACCTCCGGTCGTCTGGTTCTTCCAGCAACATGGAGGCCTCACAATGTCATACCTGGAAGCACCATTCCGATCTGTCTGTTCCCAGAGCTGATTCTGCCCTGGCTTCCTGGGAGCACACCCCAGAGGGAGGGTGCCGGCCTGTGCACACTTATGGAACACGTTCTGGACGCATGCCAGGATGGTGGACGAACGAGGGTGAAAAAGGCCCAACTTTTTGAAAAATTTCAAACCTACAGAAAAGAGGAGAACATAGTACGCTTATATGCTTTTTACCTGGGCCCACCGGATGGTTGCAATTTATGGTATTTGGTGCTCACCTTCCTCACCGCACCCCACCCCGTCCGCGGCGCACACGGTAATCAGTCCGTATTCCTCGGTTGTCCTGCTGATTCCCTGGACAGCTTTTGCTTTCAGCCCAGGGTCCAGCCAGACATCATGCACTGATTTTAGTTGCCGGGTCTCTGCGGTCTCCTTCTACCTGGAACTTGAACACTTCCCCTGCCTTTTTTACTGTTCCAAGACATGAATGTTTTTGAAAAGTCCATTCCAAGCAGAATGTCCCTCAATTTAGATTTGTGTGACTGTTTCCTCATCATGAGTCTGAGGGCCCAATCAGGCACGGTCCAGATCTCTCCATTGCAAAAGGACATTTTGTCTTTATAATTAGTAAGTAACCCCAGCGTGTGGAAACGTCTTGTTCTCCCAGAATATTTCACCCCATGGATTTAGCATTCAGCAATTTAGCATTCACTTAGTGATAATCCCTTCTTAAATGAATTGCTATAATGCCGATTGCAAAATAGTGATATTTCTATCGCTTAGCTGGCATCATTTGCATTTCCTGATGTAAGCTTTCCATATTTCTCAGGCAATGTGTGACTTACAGATGTTTTGCTGGTCACACAGTTACCCTTCCAGTTACCTGCTTATTCTGTGCTGAGCACAGCTGGCTTTACATCCATTACCTCCAAAAATCTCTATAACACCCATGAGGGCAGGTTTCGCCACCCCCAGGTACAGCTGGGACGAGTGGTTCAGTGACTTGCCCCGGGCCAGCATTCAAACTCACTCTATTAACCACTTGGCATATTCCCTCCTTGCATGATAATAATTTATCATCTTACTGTTCATCACTGATCGTGGATGTCATTTTCTCAGCTGACCAGTTGTTACTCAGTGGTGGATTGTGGAATTCCTGGTTCTGTCTTCTGGAAGGAAAGAATTCAGTCAAGAAAACGAATAGAGAGTTAAAGCAGCAGGGGGGTTTTATTTAGCAAAGAGAAAGTAAAGTGCTCCAGAGACAGAGGAGAGGGCTGGTCCCGAGGGCAGTGCTCGCTGGGTTTTACACTGTCTTTCTGGGGTGTATTTGGTTTCCACCCTCCCATTTGTCATTCTCACACTCTTTTGGATCGTCCTGTTCCCTCCCCTTCAGCCTCCGCCCGAGTTTGGATTCATCATTCTAACCCTGAGCGATTAGGAGAAACCCAGGGCGGAGCCAACACCGTGATGTAAATGACATGATAATGATATTATGATGACTTCAGGGTCATTCGCGACAAGGTCTTCCTTAAGTGTGTACGCTCCAAAACTGGGAAGGTTCCGGTGGCCAGTATTTTTGCTTATCAGTTTGGCCGAACTGCCAAAGGGGTGGGTCTAAGGGAGCCAGGGTGGCCTCTGGGCGGAGACTGGGTGGCCTGCCCTCCTGCTCCCCACTGCCTGCCTGCTCTAACACAGTGCGGCCCCAAATGGGCCAGACAGACCACGGCCCACAGGTCACTTAGAACACTGATGCCCGGCAGAACAGCCCGGTGTGTGGCCAGTCTGGGATCAAGGCTTTGACGAGTACTCAGGGCTTTTAGTTTAATGGCTGACAACATCCATTTTTCTGTATCCTGATGAGAAAAGAACCCAAATTTGTGCACATTTGTGGTGTGTCAATTCTCAGGTTGGGCCAGAGGGAGTTGGCTGGGGTTGTCTCTGGAACCAGGACCCGTAGGAGATTCCAGAAGGCGGTAACACAGCCGCCTCCAGGCAGCCTTCCACTGCTGAGACAGAGATGATGAAATTGTGCACTGACACGCAGGGTCCTGTTTTCTTTGCGTATGTGACCCCATCTTGACTGGCTAGGAAAATCCTTAAAGCTGAGACTGAGGCACCTATGACAGAACTGGATAGGAAGTGAGGCTTTCCCTGTCTGCAGCAGGATCTTTTGCAATTGCAGTGGCATCTTGTGCAACGGGCAATTCTGAGTCAGACTTCTTTGAAAGGTGGGGTTTTGAAGCTACTGAGGCCTTTGTAGGTCAAAGAGGTTCACAAAGCTTCCATTTTTTGAGGTTCCAGTAATTTTTTTAAATGAAGAAATAGGAAAATAGGATTATAGCTCTTGGGATGCATTTTTTTTTTTCGGTATCACTAATCTACAATTACATGAGCATTATGTTAACTAGACTCCCCCCATCATCAAGTCCCCCCACACACCCCATTACAGTCACTGTCCATCAGCGTTGTAAAGTACTATAAAATCACTACTTGTCTTCTCTAAGTTGTACAGCCCTCTCTGCCCCCCCCACATTCTGTCTGCTAATCATAATGCCCCCTTTTTCCCCCTTATCCCTCCCTTCCCACCCATCCTCCCCAGTCCCTTTCCCATTGGTAACTGTTATTCCATTCTTGGGTTCTGTGAGTCTGCTGCTGTTTTGTTCCTTCAGTTTCTTTCTTTGTTCTTATGCTCCGCATATGAGTGAAATCATTTGATACTTGTCTTTTTTGGCTTGGCTTATTTCACTGAGCATAATACCCTCTAGCTCCATCCATGTTGTTGCAAACGGTAGGATTTGTTTTCTTCTTATGGCTGAATAATATTCCATTGTGTATATGTACCACATCTTCTTTATCCATTCATCTACTGTTGGACACTTAGGTTGCTTCCATTTCTTGGCTATTGTAAATAGTGCTGCGATAAACATAGGGGTGCAGTTTGCAAGAACATGGATGGAGCTAGAGGGTATTATGCTCAGTGAAATAAGCCAGGCGGAAAAAGACAAGTGCCAAATGATTTCCCTCATTTGTGGAGTATAACAATGAAGCAAAACTGAAGGAACAAAATAGCAGCAGACGCTGAGACTCCAGGAAGGAGCTAGTGGTTATGAAAGGGGAGGGGTGTGGGAGGGTAGGTCGGGAGGGAGGGAGCAGGGGATTGAGGGGTATTATGTTTAGTACACATGGTGTGGGGGATCACGGGGAAGACAGTGCAGCACAGAGAAGGCAAATAGTGAATCTGTGGCATCTTACTACACTGATGGACAGTGACTGCATTGGAGCATGTGGGGACTTGATAATATGGGTAAGTGTAGTGACCACATTGTTTTTTCATGTGAAATCTTCATAAGGTGTATATCAATTATACCTTAATAAAAAATTAAAAAAACATAGGGGTGCATATGTCTTTTTGAAACTGGGCTGCTGCATTCTTAGGGTAAATTCCTAGGAATGGAATTCCTGGGTCAAATGGTATTTCTATTTTGAGTTTTTTGAGGAACCTCCATACTGCTTTCCACAATGGTTGAACTAGTTTACATTCCCACGAGCAGTGTAGGAGGGTTCCCCTTTCTCCACATCCTCACCAACATTTGTTGTTATTTGTTTTTTGGATGTTGGCCATCCTTACTGGTGTGAGGTGATATCTCATTGTGGTTTTAATTTGCATTTCTCTGATGATTAGTGATGTGGAGCATCTTTTCATGTGCCTGTTGGCCATCTGAATTTCTTCTTTGGAGAAGTGTCTGTTCAGCTCCTCTGCCCATTTTTTAATTGGCTTATTTGCTTTTTCTTTGTTGAGGTGCGTGAGCTCTTTATATATTTTAGATGTCAACCCTTTATTGGATATGTCACTTATGAATATATTCTCCCATACTGTAGGATACCTTTTTGTTCTATTGATGGTGTCCTTTGCTGTACAGAAGCTTTTCAGCTTGATATAGTCCCACTTGTTCATTTTTCTTTTGTTTCCCTTGCCCAGAGAGATATGTTCATGAAGAAGTTGCTCATGTTTATGTCTGAGAGATTTTTGTGTATGTTTTTTTCTAACAGCTTTATGGTTTCATGACTTATATTCAGGTCTTTGATCCATTTTGAGTTCACTTTTGTGTATGGGGTTAGACAATAATCCAGTTTATTTTTCTTACATGTAGCTGTCCAGTTTTGCCAACACCAGCTGTTGAAGAGGCTGTCATTTCCCCATTGTATAACCATGGCTCCTTTATCGTATATTAATTGACCATATATGTTTGGGTTAATATCTGGACTTTCTATTCTGTTCCACTGGTCTGTGGGTCTGTTCTTGTGCCCGTACTAAATTGTCTTGATTACTATGGCTTTGTAGTAGAGCTTGAAGTTGGGGAATGAGAACCCCCTGCTTTATTCTTTTTTATATATATATAATTTATTTTGGTATCATTAATCTACAATTACATGTGCAATATTATGGTGATTAAACTACCCCTACATCAGGTCCCCACCACCAACCCCATTACAGTCACTGTCTATCAGCATAGTGAGATGCTATAGAATAACTACTTGTCTTCTCTGAGTTGTACAGCCCTCCCCGTGCCCCCCCAACATTACATCTGCTAATCGTAGTGGCCCTTTTTCCCCCTTGTCCCTCCCTTCCCACCCATCTTCCCCAGTCCCTTTCCCTTTGGTAACTATTAGTCCGTTCTTGGGTTCTGTGCGTCTGCTGCTGTTTTGTTCCTTCAGTTTTTTTCTTTGTTCTTATACTCCACATGAGTGAACTCATTTGATACTTGTCTTTTTCAGCTTGGGTTATTTCACTGAGCATAATACCCTCTAGCTCCATCCATGTTGTTGCAAATGGTAGGATTTGTCTTCTTCTTATGGCTGAATAATATTCCATTATGTATACGTACCACATCTTCTTTATCCATTCATCTACTGTTGGACACTTAGGTTGCTTCCATTTCTTGGCTACTGTAAATAGTGCTGCAATAAACATAGGGGTGCATATGTCTTTTTGAAACTGGGCTGCTGCATTCTTAGGGTAAATTCCTAGGAGTGGGATTCCTGGTTCAAATGGTATTTCTATTTTGAGTTTTTTGAGGAACCTCCATACTGCTTTCCACAATGGTTGAACTAATTTGCATTCCCACCAGCAGTGTAGGAAGGTTCCCTTTTCTCCACATCCTCGCCAACATTTGTTGTTTGTGTTTTGGATGTTGGCCATCCTCACTGGTGTGAGGTGATATCTCATTGTGGTTTTAATGTGCATTTCTCTGATGATTAGCGATGTGGAGCATCTTTTCATGTGCCTGTTGGCCATCTGAATTTCTTCTTTAGAGAAGTGTCTATTCATTTCCTCTGCCCATATCTTAATTGGATTATTTGCTTTTTGTTTGTTAAGGTGCGTGAGTTCTTTATATATTTTGGATGTCAACCCTTTATCAGATACATCATTTATGAATATATTCTCCCATACTGTAGGATGTCTTTTTGTTCTACTGATGGTGTCCTTTGCTGTACAGAAGCCCCTCTGCTTTATTCTTCATTCTCAGGATTGCTTTGGCTATTCGGGGTCTTTTGTGGTTCCATATGAATTTTAGAACTATTTGTTCCAGTTCGTTGAAGAATGCTGTTGCTATTTTGATAAGGATTGCATTGAATCTGTAGATTGCTTTAGGCAGGATGGCCATTTTGACAATATCAATTCTTCCTAAGCAAGAGCATGGGATGAGTTTCCATTTCTTAGTGTCCTCTTTAATCTCTCTTAAGAGTAGTTTTTAGGGTATAGGTCTTTCACTTCCTTGGTGAGGTTTATTCCTAGGCATTTTATTCTTTTTGATGCAATTGTGAATGGAATTGTTTTCCTGATTTCTCTTTCTGCTAGTTCATCCTTAGTGTATAGGAAAGCAACAGATTTCTGTGTATTAATTTTGTATCCTGCAACTTTGCTGAATTCAGATATTAGTTCTAGTAGTTTTGGAGTGGAGTCTTTAGGGTTTTTTATGTACAATATCATGTCACCTGCAAATAGTGAGTTTGACCTCTTCTTTACCAGTCTGGATGCCTTGTATTTCTTTGTTTTGTCTGATTGCCATGGCTAGGACCTCCAGTACTATGTTGAATAACAGTGGGGAGAGTGGGCATCCCTGTCTTGTTCCCGATATTAGGTGAAAAGCTTTCAGCTTCTTGCTGTTGCCTATGATGTTGCCTGTGGGTTTGTCATCTATGGCCTTTATTATGTTGAGGTACTTGCCCTCTATACCCATTTTGCTGAGAGTTTTTATCATGAATGGATGTTGAATTTTGTCAAATGCTTTTTTCGTATCTATGGAGATGATCATGTGGCCTCTGTCCTTCTTTTTGTTGATGATGGTGGATGATGTTGATGGATTTTCGAATGTTGTACCATCCTTGGATCCCTGGGATGAATCCCACTTGATCATGGTGTATGATCCTCTTGATGTATTTTTTAATTCGGTTTTCTAATATTTTGTTGAGTATTTTTGCATCTATATTCATCAGGGATATTGATCTGTAATTTTCTTTGTTTGTGGGGTCTTTGCCTGGTTTTGGTATTAGAGTGATGCTGGCTTCATAGAATAAGTTTGGAAGTATTCCCTCCTCCCCTATCGTTTGGAAAATTTTAAGGAGAATGGGTGTTATTTCTTCTCTATATGTCTGATAAAATTCAGTGGTGAATCCATCTGGCACGGGAGTTTTGTTCTTGGGTAATTTTTTGATTACTGATTCAATTTTGTTGCTGGTAATTGGTCTGTTCAGATGTTCTGTTTCTTCCTTGGTCAGTCTTGGAAGGTTGTATTTTTCTAGGAATTTGTCCATTTCTTCTAGGTTATCCAGTTTGTTAGCATATAGATTTTCATAGTATTCTCTAATAATTCTTCATATTTCTGTGGGGTCTGTTGTGATGTTTCCTTTCTCATTTCTGATTCTGTTTATGTGTGTAGATTCGCTGTTTCTCTCAACAAGTTTGCCTAGGGGTTTATCTATTTTGTTTATTTTCTCAAAGAACCAGCTCTTTGTTTCATTGATTTTTTTCTATTGTTTTATTCTTCTCAATTTTATTTGTTTCTTCTCTGATCTTTATTATGTCCCTCCTTCTGGTGACTTTGGGCCTCATTTGTTCTTGTTTTTCCCATTTCAATAATTATGACTTTAGACTATTCGTTTGAGATTGTTCTTCCTTCTTTAAATAGGCCTGGATTGCTATATACTTTCCTCTTAGAACAGCCTTCACTGTGTCACACAGAAGTTGGGGCTTTGTGCTGTTGTTGTCATTTGTCTCCATATATTGTTTGATTTCTGTTTTAATTTGGTCATTGATCCATTGATTATTTAGGAGCATGTTGTTAAGCCTCCATGTTTGTGAGCCTTTTTGTTTTCTTTGTACAATTTATTTCTAGTTTTAACCTTTGTGATCTGAGAAGTTGGTTCGTAGAATTTCAATCTTTTTTAATTTACTGAGGTTCTTTTTGTGGCCTAGTATGTGGTCTATTCTGGAAAATGTTCCATGTGCTCTTGAGAAGAATGTGTATCCTGTTGCTTTTGGGTATAGAGTTCTGTAGATGTCTGTTAGGTCCATCTGTTCTAGTGTGTTGTTGAGTGCCTCTGTGTCCTTACTTATTTTCTGTCTGGTTGATCTGTCCTTTGGAATTAGTGCAGTGTTGAAGTCTCCTAGAATGAATGCATTGCATTCTATTTCCCCCTTTAATTCTGTTAGTATTTGTTTCACATATGTAGGTGCTCCTGTGTTGGGTGTGTAGATATTTATAATGGTTATATCCTCCTGTTGGACTGCCCCCTTTATCATTATATAATGTCCTTCTTTACCTCTTGTTACTTTCTTTGTTTTGAAGTCTATTTTGTCTGATACAAGTACTGCAACCCCTGCTTTTTTCTCCCTATTGTTTGCATGAAATATCTTTTTTCCATCCCTTCACTTTTAGTCTGTGTATGTCTTTGGGTTTGAGGTGAGTCTCTTGTAAGCAGCATATAGATGGGTCTTGCTATTTTATCCACTCTGTTTCTCTGTGTCTTTTGATTGATGCATTCAGTCCATTTACATTTAGGGTGATTATTGAAAGATATGTACTTATTGCCATTGCAGGCTTTGGATTCGTGGTTACCAAAGGTTCAGGGGTAACTTCTTTACTATCTAACTGTCTAACTTAACTCTCTTATTAAGCTATTATAAACACAGTCTGATGATTCTTTTATTTCTCTCCCTTCTTATTCCTCCTCCTCCATTCTTTATATGTTTGGTGTTTTTTCTGTACTCTTTTGTGTTTCCTTTGACTTCTTTTGTGGATAGTTGATTTTATTTTTTGCCTTTAGTTAGAATTTGGTTGGTCTCCTTTATTTGCTGTGATTTTATTTTCTCTGGTGACATCTATTTAGCCTTAGGAGCTTCCATCTAAGCAGTCCCTTTAAAATATCCTGTAGAGGTGGTTTGTGGGAGGCAAATTCCCTCAACTTTTGCTTGTCTGGGAATCGTTTAATCCAGCCTTCAAATTTAAATGATAATCGTGCTGGATACAGTATTCTTGGTTCAAGGCCCTTCTGTTTCATTGCATTAAATATAACATGCCATTCTCTTCTGGCCTGTAAAGTTTCTGTTGAGAAGTCTGATAATAGCCTGAAGGGTTTTCCTTTGTAGGTGATCTTTTTTCTCTCTCTGACTGCCTTTAATATTCTGTCCTTGTCTTTGATCTTTGCCATTTTAATTATTATATGTCTTGGTGTTGTCCTTCTTGGGTCCCTTGTCTTGGGAGATCTGTGGGCTTCCATGGTCTGAGAGACTATTTCCTTCCCCAGCTTGGGGAAGTTTTCAGCAAATATTTCTTCAAAGACACTTTCTATCCCTTTTTCTCTCTTCTTCTTCTGGTACCCCTATAATGCGAATATTGTTCTGTTTGGATTGGTCACACAGTTCTCTTAATATTCTTTCATTCCTAGAGATCCTTTTATCTCTCTCTGCCTCAGCTTCTCTGCATTTCTGTTATCTCCCTCCGGACTTCATCCCTTAGCTCTTGCATATTTCTCTGCAGGTCCATCAGCATGGTTATGACTTTTATTCTGGATTCTTTTTCAGGAAGATTGGTTATATCTATCCCACCAGGCCCTCTCTCTGGGGTTGTCTGAGTGATTTTTGACTGGACCGGATTCTTCTGCCTTTTCATGGTGATAGAAGTGGTTGCAGGCAGGTGGTGGGTGTGTCAGCTGGCAGAACACCATCCCTTCCTGCTTGCTGGTCGCCTTGCCCTTCTCCACTGCCTGTGTCATTTACCTGTACACCGGGAGCAGTCTCTGGGATAATGCCCTGAGGTGCCATGGGTGGGGCGCCCTCGGGATCGCCTAGCGCCCTGGGGGGGATCGCAGCTGCACGGGGTGTGTTCTCCTGCGAGAACGGCGCCCCTTCATGCTTTCTGGACCTTGCTCAGGCTTCCACTGCCTGTGCTAGTGTCCGAACACTGGGAGCCGTCTCTGAGATAATCCCCTGAGCTGCCGTGGGCGGGCAGCCCTCGGGATAGCCTGGAGCCCTGCAGGGGGTGGCAGCCACGCCGGGTGTGCTCTGCATGAACGGTGACCCTTCATGCCTTCCGGACCTTGCTCAGGCTTCCTCTGCCTGTGCCGGGCAGCTGCGCACTGGCGGCAGCCTCTGGGTCTGTCCCGATTCGCTGCGTGCTGGGAGAAGACTCTGTGTGGTTACTGTGGGCCAGGCTGTTCCCCGGCTGCTGCGCAGCTGTGGCGGGTCAGCCGGTTTGCTTGCAGCACTGGCCGGATGAATGGCAGGTTGCTTATCGCTGTGAGGTGCTTTGGGGCTGAGTTACCCCCCAGGGGGTTAAGGCACCTGAAGTTCCTTAAGATTCCCAGCCTGCTGGGCTGAGTGTGCTGGGACGATTTTGTCCAGCTGATAAGCCCTTGTCCCTTTAAGACTTTTAAAAAGTGCCCGCTTTTCTTTTGTCCCAGGAGAGCTGGCTGTGGGGACCCGCTCTCAGTCTGTCTCGGATTTTACTTTTCCGTTTCTCTAACATCCAGTACACCATGCAATGTGTGTCTGTTCTTCCAGTGCAGATTACTAGGGCTCGTTATTTAGCAGTCCTGTGCTTCCGCTCCCTCCCCATCTGATTCTTTTCCTTCCACCGGTGAGTTGGGGTGGGGGAAGTTCTCGGGTCCCGCCGGGTCACAGCTTTGTATCTTACCCTTTTCCTGAGATGCTGAGTTCTTGCAGATGTAGCTGTAGCCTGGCTGTTCTACTGTATCTTCTGGTCTCTCTTTAGGAGTAGTTGTATTTGTTGTATTTTCAAAAATATATATGGTTTTGGGAGGAGATTTCTGCCGCCCTACTCACGCCACCATCTTGAGCCCCCCTTGGGATGCATTTTAAACATTTACTATTTAAGGTGAAGGTTTGATGTACTCTTCTTTCTTGTAACTCCATGACTTTATGTGTACCCTTAATTGGGGACAAAATCGTAAATCTAAATCTAATGCAATTGCCACAAAGGGTCCAACCTCTGCTCTTACCCTAAGTAATGCACAGCTCAGATACCCTGACCCCTTTATTCCATTTCTAGTCATCAGGGGGCTCACTCTGTACCACATTCGTTTTTGCATCATTTTGGGATTTTAAAATTAAGGTGTATTACTTTTATAATACCAAAAAATATAGTTTTTAAAAAGTATTTTATCATTATCTTTACTTCTCCAGGATATCAGTTCTGCCCCATCACCCTCCTGATAAAGGAGGTTTATAGTATTTATATATGTTATCTGTTATTGAGAGAGTGGAAAGGACTGTTGGGAATATCATAGAAGAGTTCCTGTGTTAACCTGGAGTTGAAAATAATGGATCCCATTGTGACCCAGATTGTCCTTCACCCCCCAGTATATTGAATTTTAAGGGAGAAATCTGCCACTCTGAAAGGGTAGCCATTCAAGTTGCAAGTGAATTTCCAGGCAATGAATCTCTCACTGAGAAACATACTTGTATGTTCACCCAGGGTGAACCAAGTTCTGGGACAACCTACAGCCTTCTGAGCCAGATGGAAACTGAGGGAGAGGAAGCCAGCTTCCCAAAGTGGGGTGCAGTGGGCGGCCCTGACCTGTGGAGGTGGTGCTGTAATGAGGTCTGAAAGCAGCTCACCAGTGGGAGCTCTATTTGCAATATGGGGAATGGGAAGCAAGAGGCTTTATAAGCCATGAAGTGCTATATACATTATTCAGATTGTTAAATTTAGTTGGAGGGTAAGTTGGTGTTCATTTTACTCCTCCGATTTTTCTATGTACTTATTTTATAATTGAAAACATTGGGGAAATTTTTGTTCTACCTATATTTCCAGGGACCCTACTAGGAGGCTGGCTGTGGACATACAGCCCCTGATCCCCAAAGGCTTAAAGGGCCGTGAAGAAGGAAAACCCGGTGCCTGGGAGGCATCTGCTCTCCTTTCCCCAGCCCGCTGAGGTTCACTTTTCATAATCCTGCACCACTTCCTCCCCTCCTGCCCAGTCCCGCTCATCACCTCGTCCGAAACTGTTCAGGAGGAGTTTGGAAGCTGCAGGAAATGATGGGGAAATACGGGACTCCACGGTCCAGGGTCTGTGTGGCTTGGACAAATTACTTGACTTCTCTGAGCTTGTTTCCCGTCTGTCAAAGGGGCAGTTCGGGCCTTCAATGAGACGAGGTATAAGGGGGTGCCTGGCACCGTGGGATCAGCGTCGGCTTCGTTTCTTGGGTTCCGGTGCCTGGCAGGGCGCGACCGGTGTCTGCGTGGACCGGCTCGCTGGGAAGCGCCGGCTCCGGGGGTCTCCCGTTCGGCAGCACCTCCCTTGGGCCGTCGCTCCGAGGGCAGGCGGCGGGGGCCGGCGGTCTGTCTGCCGAGGGTGAAAGGGGAAGTGTCCGTGCAGGGCCCTGCGGGGCTGCCGCCCGCGGCGCCGGCGGAACCCCGGGCCCGGCGCCGGGAGGTGGAGGCGGGGGCTCCGCGCTCGCGGCTGTGGCGCCTGGGCTGCGCCGAGGCGGTCGGCCCCCCAGCCCTCGCCCTGGAAGGCATCCGGGGGACCGGGTTCAGGCGCGCCCACGGCGAGCACGCCCCGGAGCCCGCTCTGTGCCGCTTGCTGTGCGCGGGCGAGGATGGTCGCGGCAGGCGGGACCCCTGCCGCAGGGGCTTAGCTCCTGGGCGGAGACCGGGCGGGGGGCTGGCAGTTCCAGGCAAGAGCTGTCAAAGAAATCCTTCAGCCCCACACCCGCACTGCGTCCTCGGTTCTCAAACACCGGCCCTAGGAACACTGGAGTACAGATTCCTAAACTCTGTATCTTGATTCCTTTTGAAAAATCTACTCAAAGGCTGTGGGCCACAAGGCTAATGGTTTTGTTGAGAAACAAGCACGTGCATCTGCAGTTTTGTATGTCAAGGGGTCCATGGCCTTCCTGAAGCCCACCCGGAGGAGCCTAGCCGGGGACTCGAGGCATGACCCCCACGTCAGCCAGAACAGCCCCTACTTTTAACTGTTATGCATGTTTCACCTTCAAGAAAGGCTTCTTTGGTCCAAGTGTACTGCAGTAAAGAAGAAAAGGATGGTCTGTATATTTCTAGATCCAACATTCTCTTTAAGTCCTTCCCATAAACTGGAGTGCAGAGGATTAGGAAAACGACTTTTTAAAAGCAGAGAAATAAATATGTGAGGTTTCCAGACCACATCAGTAGTTTGCCATTACTGGAGAAATACAGCAGAGACCTGCCCCCAGCGTGAATACCCACCTACCGCAGGCATCAAATGTAGACACAGACCCTTTAACAAGAGTGTACGGTCTCAGGCTTTGACGCCCCTGAAGCTATGGAGCAAAAGTTAAAAGTCTAAAAATGTGATTGAGATAAACTGAAATGACCAAGTCCATTTGCCTTGGAAGCAAGTATTTGAACAAGTGCCTTATCCACAGGGCGATGTACCAAGCCTGGCATCCCAGCCAAACCCAGGTGGCATTTCTGCCATCCTCTGGGGGGGCACCCCTACCCGCAGTCTCGAGGGCAGCAGCTGGAAGCTCGGTGGACACCCCATGCCCACCCACACTCCCAAGTACAATCCTCCGCAGAAGCCAGCAGCTGGAAACAATTCTTAGGGCTGCGCGAAGGTTTTAGGGGAAAACAACTGCAGGAGTGAAAATGTAAACCGGACTTCAAAGACCACAGAAAACATTTCCCAAGGCTGACGTGGTGGTGGGGGTGTCAAAATAACAAAATCATAGCTTTGGAACTGCAATGGATGACACTTCTAAGACGCTAACACATGCTGAGCACTTTATGCGTTATCGTCTGGGGTCACACTTGCCTGAGTGGGACTACTGTCCTAAAGTTAACCAGTTGTGTGACATTGGTCGAGTGATATTCTTACCCACTTAGGCAGCTTTAGAAAAGGAAGGAAGTTCTGATACATGCTACAATATGGATAAATCTCGAAAACATTATGCTAAGTAAGCCAGACACAAACAGAAAAATGTTTTATGATTCTACCTATATGAGGTCCCTAGAATAGTCAAATTCATAAAGACAGAAAGTAGAATAGTGATCACCGGCGGCTGGGAGGAGAGGGTAGTGGGGAGTTATTCATTGGGTAGCATTTCAAGTTCTGGAGATGGACGGCAGTCATGGTTGTACAACAGTGTGAATACACTTAATGTGGCTGAATTGTACACCTGACAGTAGATAAAATGGTCAAGTTTGTTATGTATGTTTTACCACCCAAGAAGTTTTAAAAGTGCATTTACCCTTTGACTCAGTTATTCCATCTCTAGGACTCTACCCTAAAATTATTGAAATATACAAAGTTGCAGTATAAGATGTCCCTTGCAGAGTTGTTCTTTAAATTAAAACAAGGATTGGAAGCAACTTAAAAGTCCATCAGTAGAGGAGACAGTAAGTACGATTATGACACACCCAACTGTGACATACTGTGAAGCTGTTAAGAGAAAGCCCTGTTCACCTTGATCTGGACAGCATTTAGAGGCAAGTCTGGGAAAATATGTATAGCATTATATGTGTGTATGTATATACATATGTACATGTAAAGACGTCAGGAGGAGACTGGTAGGATGTGCAGCCAACTGTTAACCTATAAAAAAGGAGAAGCGAAGTGAGAGGCTGATGGAAAATTTCCTCATCTTCTTCGTATATACCTATATTCTTTGACTCCTGCATGACTGTTTATTCATGTATTGCTGATGCTCTGGTTATCTATTGTTGCATAACAAACACCCGAAAACTTAGTGGTGTAAAAAACAGCCTTTTTATTGGGCTCACTTTTTTGTTGTCAGGGTTTGAGCATGGCCCAGCAGGGACAGCTCTTGTCAGCTCTGAGCCTGGAGCTTCAGCTGGCATGGCTCAGATGTGCGGAGATCCCTGGAATGGCTCACATTGACTAGGGTCATGTGTCTGGGGCCTCAGTACTGGCTGTCTGCAGGCCCTTCTCCCCTTTGTGTCTGCTGGGACTGGAATGCGCACAGTGGG
The DNA here is from genome assembly GCA_029783875.1 of Phataginus tricuspis. Classification (NCBI taxonomy): domain Eukaryota; kingdom Metazoa; phylum Chordata; class Mammalia; order Pholidota; family Manidae; genus Phataginus; species Phataginus tricuspis. The sequence continues at coordinate 28,171,488 of JAQQAC010010882.1, read as the reverse complement.
TTCTTCTCTCACATGTCTGGTGTCTGGGCCGGGATGGCCGGGGCAGCTGGAGATGGCTGAGCCATCTCTCCTTCTCCAGGGGCATAGCTTGGAGTTCCTCCTGGCCTGGCAGTCTCAAGGTAATCAGACTTCTTAAACAGTGGCTGGTGTTCCCAGAGCTAGCACTCCAGGAGACCCTGGGGGCAGCTACAAGACTGCTTACGATGTTCCAGAACGTTCCCAGGTGCTCTGGTCTGAACGTTTGTGTCCCCTCCAAATTCATATGTCGAAATCCTGATGGCCGGTGGATGGTAATAGGGGTGGTACTAGGCCTGTGGGAGTTGCTGAGGTCCTGGGGGTGGAGCCCTCACGAATGGGATTAATCCTCTTATAAAAAGCTCCCCAGAGCCCCACGCCCCTTCCACCAGGTAAGGACACAGAGGCCTGCAGTCTATGGCCTAGAAGAGGGCACTCGCCTGGCCGTTCTGGCATCCTGATTGTGGACTTCCAAGCTCTAGAACTGTGAAAAATAAATTTCTGTTTATAAGCTACCCACCCTTTGGTATTTTGTTATAGTAGTCTTAATGGGCGAACCCAGCAGGCATCAGAACTTTTTAAAGCTTCCTAGGTGATTCTGGGGTTACAATGCTGAGAACCACTGGTCTAGATTGTGAGTGTTCAAACCAGTCAGTTCCAGAAGTGGCTCCTTAGTGCGTGTCAGCCAACAGCCATTGGCAAAGCAATAGGTTGGCTGTGTGGCCCTGGTCATGGAATTGCAAGAAGCTTTGAGTGATGGTGAAAGGTTGTGTCCTGCCTTTCCAGGGCTGACTCCTGTTCCCCATGGAGCCCTCCCTCAAACTCTACAATTAAGGTGGCTGTTGCTGTTACCAGCTCTAAGGATGAAACATCTTTGTGGGCAACTTCTGCCTGTGCTGGGGCCAACTCCTACCTTGCGAGTCCTTTTCTCAAGGAACTTGTGGAGCGAAGTGGTTGTAGGGACAGAAAACACAGCACTCTGGGAATGACATAAATCCTACAAACTGCCTGCTTACTTCTCAGGGGAAGCGCTACCGCACTGGAGCTGCACCGCGGAACCTCAGGAAACTTGGCAAACGTTCTGGGAGAAGGAGATGGGAGCCTTTGGGGAGAATAAAGCTCAGATGAGTGGCTCATATGTTTGCCATCAAGGTCTTATCAAAAAAAACAAAATAGCAAGACTCTGAGGCATACTCTCCGCACTTCTGGGCAGGCAGGGTGGCCCGGAAGACCTGCCTGGGCCAAGACCCCACTTCGCCGCCCCTGTGGCCGCCCCACCCTCCCCACAGCAGGACCTTTGACTTTCCTCCTTCTCTTTCTGGGAAAGATTTCTTCTTGGGGCTGGAGTGCAAGCCCTGCTTCAAGCCAGCAGGCAGACATTGCCTGGGGTTACCTTGGTAATGATGCCATTATGTCTCTGTACTTGGAGATAAATATATTTTCAATGAAATAGTTCAAATATACAAACATAAATACCTATGTAACCACCACTCATAATAAATGTTATGATACCTATTTGCTTGATTTTGTTATTTGTTTTGTAATAAATAAGGCATCTCCACTACCCACGAGTGGGCAGACTACATGTGGTGCTCACAGGGTAACCAGATTTATCATGTGAGCTTCCGGAGCAAGTTCTCCTAGTCAACAACATGGAAGCTACACGAGTATTTATGGCCTCCTCTCAGTTACTGCTGGGGGCTCTCTAGCATTTGGACAACCCTTGAGAGGAACTTCTTAGGAAGAGGGCTCCCCCCAAGCCACAGTGGACTGCATTCTCCTGGGATACAAAGCAGTGGAAGTGTGTCTAGGCAAAAAATGAGAAAGTATTTCAGGATGGGTACTCATTTCAGAATTAAAGATGATTAGGTTTCCTGGAGGGCCTTAGGATGACTTTTGTCCCCCCACCCCACCACCATCATATTGTGAGCCTTGCAGGCTGAGTCACCGTGTTCCCTGATTTCTTTGATTTTGGCCTAGACAACACATTCAATACACTGTGAAAGAATCCTTGCAGATTCTGGAAAGTACAATTAAAAGAACCTTAAGGTGGCCCTTGCAGATTTTCTCTGCTTTCAAGACAAACACCTATGGTGTCTTAGAGGGGGACTGTCTCAGCTAGAGAAAGGGATAAGGCCTCTCCTAGGTCCTTTGGCCTCCTAGTTTTACTACCAGCTTTAATAGTTAGACAGCTACTAACAATTGCTATATAAAATCCAGAGAATCATTTTTTGTTTGTTTTTAAAACCTCTTAAGAGGGAAGAGGAAGTAAAAAAAAAAAAAGCCCCAGGGAGGCAGAATGGGAAGCAACCCAACCTCTACTTCACTTCCCTTTCCCATAAGCACCAAGGATGCTTCCAAAGATATGAAAGTACTTGAATGGTCCAAGACTCTTCTAGATTTGTATCTTAAAACAGAGCCCCTGTTCTCCAGGGCCTTTGGGATACTTAACAAGTTTTATCAAATATAAGTTTTCACAAGAAAACCTAAATGAACTTTTCAGAGCAGGAATAGAATGAAAATAGAATTAGAAAACCTCATTTTCTAATCAATGCAGTGAAAAAAATTTTTAAGAGGAAAATTTTCTCAACCAGCTTGACCAGTTGGCCTACTCTTGACTCAAAGAGGAAATAAAATAAAAACTGCAATGACACACTATTTTGAAATCAATAAGGAGAATATTTGATATAAAAATCATGACATGTAGTCAAAACTGCACTTAAAGAAAAACTCATAGCCTTAAATGTGTTTATCATTATACAACAAAGACTAGAAATAAAATACACTGATTTTTTTTGCAAGTTTATTTTGTATAAGCCTGTTCTCAATATATTCCACTTAATCTTTATAGTACTTATTAAGTGGGCACTGTTTTTTGTGCTTTCCTAAATGCTCAGAAGTATAACTAGGCATATCCATGCAATGTTCTACGTTCTTAGCTTCCAAGGGCTATTTCACATCTCTTGATTCAATGCTGCAATCATTCATGTTTAGTATGTAATGGCACTTTAAGGGGTGAAGGGTGAATAATAGATGTTCTCCTGTACAACTCCAATCGTGTGTGTTACTGATGTAAGTGTACTGGAAGGGCAGCGGCGGGCTCAGGTCATAGTATGATCGCAACTATCCCTCCCACCTAGGCGAATTGTGTTCAGGCTAACAATGAGGTCTACACAAAGCGCCATGGGAGCCCAGAAGAAAGCGATTCTGAGTGAGGGAGGTTGGCATCGACTGCAGTGCCTGTTGCCACAGTTCAGGGCCTGCGCCATGAAGATCTGCATAGCCTTGTTGCAGAGTCTGCGCTTTGTATCAGGGCAGTGGGGACCCATCAGGGTTCTGTGTGTGTGTATAAAGGCTTTTGTTTTTCTTGTTGCTATTTTGTTCCCCTCACCCCAGAACAGTTTTACAGTTTTTCAGATATGGAGCTGCTTAATCAAAAAGTAGAAACGTTTAAGATTCTTAAAACACATTGTCAAATTGCTTTCCATACAGGGTAGCACATTCACAGGGTCTCTCTCCTGTGTGAGGACATAGGTGTCAATAAAGGTCTGAACGAGGGAAGCTTTTCCCTTAGCCAGGGACGCATGTGAAGTTCCTCTCTTGAAGGAATCCTCTGGTGCTCAGTGAGTACTGTGGAGAGGTTTTCCAGGTTGGAGTTCTCAGGATTGTCTGTACAGAGTGGTGGTGATCTTTATAAGCTTTGCTAACTCTTGGGTTTTCCACATTGATTCTCTAAGAGTTTTTTAGTCTTATAGAATAGAACCATGGAGAATATTCCCCTCTAAAATAACAAAAATGGATGCAGACTTCCCAGTTTTTTCTACTTTGAAGAAGTTTCTTCATTTCCTCCCCTGATCTCAAAACTTGAGAGAAGAAATAGAAATCGTATATGTCACCTCCTCCTGAGGAGAAAAAAAGAGTTGTATTAACCAGTAATAGGATGATAGAAACTCCTAAATAAAGTCCCAAACCTTTTATTCCAATTAAGGCTTTATTTGAAATTTTCTATTCTTTCTTCCCTGGAATCCAGTGAACACTCACCTATCTTGAAGTTAAATGATTGTTTCATTTCTTTGGGATCCTGAAATCCCTTCACCCATGGCTCTTGTCTGTGTGCCCCTGAGAAGCTTAGGCCGAGCTTGTTACTCGACATCCTGGCTGCTGGAAAGATAGGAAGCATGATAGCTTGGGTCACCACCAGTTTTTCCTGAATTCAGGCTGGTTTCTGGGACAGACAGCCTCTCTATGTCTATTTCCTTCTCAGGATTATTTTATCTGAAGCCTCTGTCAGGCAATTTTCCAATATTAGGGAAAAGGTCCTTGTGTGCTTAACTCAATACTACTGTCTTCTAGACTGTGAAAGAGGAGTGAATTAATTCTGTGTTAAAGTCAACGCACCTAATTAGTTTTACATTATCTTGAGTATTTTGATAATAGAATTATTTAAGCTAGGACTAAAATGTGAAGTAAGTCTTCCTAAAATTCTGACTGTATTAAAGCTGAGAAACATTCTTTTATTGAGTCCCAAGAAAAGATAGGGAGGTAAAAGTGGGGATTTTCTAACTAGTTCCAGATGAATTTCAGTTAAAAGAGATTTTCAAATAAAAATTGGTATCTGGACAAGGATTAAAGATGGCAGTGTGATAGATGAGACAGAGGCTTCCTCCTAAAACCACATATAATACGAAAATATAACTAATACAACTAATCCTGAAAGAGCAACAGGAAAGAGGACTGCAACAAACTGCATACACCTGGAGAGAAGAATAAACCTCACGGGTAATGTACCAAAGCCATGGCCCGGTGGGATCCAAGCCCTTCCCCCACCCCAGCTCTCTGGGGGGAGGAAGAGAAACAGAGCAGGGAGGGAGTGGAGGCCTGGGACTGCTGAATACCTAACTCCAGAGATCTGATCTGGGAGCACAAACCTACATTTCATGGTGTTTTCATGGTACTCTCATGATTAGGGGGTTAGAAAGCTAAGACAGGCAGAATACCTGGAAAGACTGAGATTCCAGCTGCTTGTGGAAAGTAGGGATCGATATCCGGCTGCTCTGGGACAAAATGAAAGGCGGGCAGTCTGAGAGACTTCCTAACAGCCAGAGGGCTGCTAAAGGGGCAAGGATTGCACAGAGCTTACTGCTCAGGAGAAAGGACAGGTAGACAACATTGTCTGGGTGCACTCTTCCCAGCAGGTTGGCAACTTTCACGATCTTCAGGAGCTCCAGCTCCCTGGCTGGGTACACATCTCCAAGGACCCCCTCCGTGATAAACAGCCTACTGCGCCTTTCTCCCAGCCAGCCCCACCTGGCTTGCACACCGGCAAACCCTACCCTGGCGTTAGGCCACCCAGAGGGAAGCCCTGTCTACAGCAACTACAAATGCAAAGCATAGAGGCTTATACCTGTGTGTTCGACCCACTGGTTCTGGCAGTGGAGACAGGCACAACAGCACAGAAGCAGGGAACGTCTCTTTCCTCCCCCCAGGCACCAATACCGCTCCCCTACGACCCCCGACATTGCTTCAGGGGCTGAGCAACTCCAGAGAGTAGAGCTTCTGGGCACTAGAGGGTGACATATACAAATATGAAATGCCAAATGAACCTGGTTCAAAGTAAAATTATGAATATGAATACAACGCCTGAGAAAGATTCAAATGAAATCGAATTCATGAATCTGCCTGAAAGGGAGTTCAAAATAAAATCATTAACATGCTCATGGAACTACAGAAAAATATTCAAGAACTCAGGGAGGAATTCTGGTTGGAAATCCAATCATTATGGAACACAGTATCAGAAATGAAACATACAATGGAAAGTTTTAAAAGCAGATTAGATATGGTAGAGGAGACGATAAATGAAATAGATATTAGAGAAGAGGAATACAAAGAAGCTGAGGCACAGAGAGAAAAAAAGGATCTCTAAGAATGAAAGAATATTGAGAGAACTGTGTGACCAACCCAAACGGAACAATATTCGCATTATAGGTGTACCAGAAGAAGAAGAGAGAGAAAAAGGGATAGAAAGTGTCTTTGAGAAGGTAATTGCTGAAAACTTCCCCAGTCTGGGGGAGGAGATATTCTCTCAGGCTATGGAGGTGCACAGATCTCCCAATATAAGGCACCTAAGAAAGACAACACCAAGACATATAGTAATTAAAATGGCAAAGATCAAGGATAAGGACAGACTACTAAAAGGAGCCAGAGAGAGAAATAAGATCACATACAAAGGAAAGCCCATCAGGGTATCATCAGACTTCTCAGCAGAAACCTTACAGACCAGAAGGGAGTGGGCATGATGTATTTAATGCAACTAAGCAGAAGGGCCTTGAACCAAGAATACTTTATCCAGCCAGGTTATCATTTAAATTTGAAGGAGGGATTAAACAATTTCCAGATAAGCAAAAGCTGAGAGAATTTGCCTCCCACAAACCATCTCTACAGTGTATTTTGGAGGGACTGCTATAGATGGAAGTGTTCCTACGGTTTAATAGCTGTCACCAGAGGTAATAAAACCACAGTAAAGAAAGTAGAACAGTTAATTACTAAGCAACTGCAAAATTAAATCAACTATCCCCAAAGTCAATCAAGGGATAGACAAAAAGTACAGAATATGATACCTAATATATAAAGAATGGAGGAGGAAGAAAAAGGAGAAAAAAAAAAGAACCTTTAGATTGTGTTTGTAATAGCATATTAAGTGAGTTAAGTTAGACTCTAAGATAGTAAGGAAGTTAACCTTGAAGCTTTGGTAACCACGAATCTAAAGCCTGCAATGGCAATAAGTACATACCTATCAATAATCACCCTAAATGTAAGTGGTCTGAATGCACCAGTCAAAATACATAGAATCACTAAATGGATAAAAAAAACAAGACCCATCTATATGCTGCCTACAAGAGACTCACTTTAAACCCAATGATATACACAGACTAAAAGTGAAGGGATGGAAAAAGATATTTCATGAAATTAATAGGGAGAAAAAAGCAGGAGTTGCAATACTTATATCAGACAAAATAGACTTCAAAACAAAGAAACTCACATGAGACAAAGAAGGACATTACATAATGATAAAGGGGTCAATCCAACAAGAAGATATAACCATTATAAATATCTATGCACCCAACACAGGAGCACCTACATACATGAAACAAATACTAACAGAATTAAAGGGGGAAATAGAATGCAATGAATTCTTTCTAGGAGACTTCAACACTCCACTCACTCCAAAGGACAAATCAACCAGACAGAAAATAAATAAAGAGACAGAGGCACTCAACAATGTATTAGAACAGATGAACCTAACAGACATCTACAGAACTCTACACCCAAAAGCAGCAGAATACACTATCTTCTCAAGTGCATATGGAACATTTTCAAGAATAGATCATATACTGGGCCACAAAAAGAGCATCAGTAAATTCAAAAAGACTGAAACTGTACCAACTAGTTTCTCAGACCACAAATGTATGAAACCAGAAATAAATTATGCAAAGAAAATGAAAAATCCCACAAACACATGGAGGCTTCACAACATGCTCCTAAATAACCAATGGATCAATGACCAAATAAAAACAGAGATCAAGCAATATCTGGAGACAAATGACAACAATAATTCAAGACTGCAAAATCTGTGGGATACAGCAAAGGCCGTGCTAAGAGGAAAGTATATTGCAATGCAAACCTACCTCAGGAAAGAACAACAATTCCATATGAGCAGTCTAAACTCACAATTAACGAAACTAGAAAAAGAAGAACAAATGAGGCCCAAAGTCAGTATAATGAGGGACATAATAAAGATTAGAGCAGAAGTAAATAAAATCGAGAAGAATAAAACAATAGAAAGAATCAGTGAAAGCAGGAGCTGGTTCTTCGAGAATATAAACAAAATAGATAATCCCCTAGCCAGACTTATCAAGAAAAAAAGAAAGTCTACACACATAAACAGAATCAGAAATGAGAAAGGAAAAATCACTACAGACACCACAGAAATACAAATAATTATTAGAGAATACTATGAAAAATTACATACTAACAAACTGGATAACCTAGAGGAAATGGACAGCTTTCTAGAAAAATACAACCTTCCAAGGCTGACCCAGAAAGAAACAGAAAATCTGAACAGACCAATTACCAGCAATGAAATATAATTGGTAATCAAAAAAATACCTAAGAACAAAACGACTGGACCAGATGACTTTACCACTGAGTTTTATCAAACATTTAGTGAAGACCTAATACCCATCCTCCTAAAAGTTTTCGAAAGAGTAGAAGAAGAGGGAATACTTCCAAACTCATTCTATGCGGCCAGCATCACTCTAATACCAAAATCAGGCAAAGACACCACAAATAAAGAAAATTACAGACCAATATCCCTGATGAACATAGGTGCAAAAATACTCAACAAAATATTAGCAAACCGAATTTAAAAATACATCAAAAAGATCATCCATCATGATCAAGTAGGATTTATTCCACGGATGAAAGGATGGTACAACATTTGAAAATCAACATCATCAAATACATCAACAAAAAGAAGAACAAAAACCACATCATCATCTCCATAGATACTGAAAAAGCATTTGACAAAATTCAACACCCATTCATGATAAAAACTCTCAACAAAATGGGTATAGAGGGCAAGTACCTCAACATAATAAAGGCCATATATGGCAAACCCACAGCCAACATTATACTTAACAGGGAGAAGTTGAAAGCTTTTCGTTTAAGATCAGGAACAAGACAAGGATGCCCACTGTCCACACTTCTATTCAACATAGTACTGGAGGTCCTAGCCACGACAATCAGACAACACAAAGAAATAAAAGGCATCCAGATTGGCAAGGAAGAAGTTAAACTGTCCCTGTTTGCAGATGACATGATATTGTACATAAAAAACCCCAAAGAATCCACTCCAAAACTACTAGATCTAATATCTGAATTCAGCAATGTTGCAGGATACAAAATTAATATGCAGAAATCTGTGGCATTCCTATATACTAACAATTAACTAGCAGAAACAGAAATCAGGAAAACAGTTCCATTCACAATTGCATCAAAAAGAATAAAATAAAGGAACTGAGGAGGATGGGTGGGAAGAGAAGGACAAGGGGGATAAAGGGACATTACAACTGGCAGACGTAATGTGGGGGGGGCGCAGGGAGGGCTGTACAACTCAGAGAAGACAAGTAGTGATTCTATAGTATCTCACTACACTGATGGACAGTGACTGTAATGGGGTTGGTGGGGGGACCTGATGAAGGGAGTAGTTTAATAACCATAATATTGCACATGTAATTGTAGATTAAGGATACCAAAAAAAAAGTTCAGAATTGTCTAATAAAGATGTAATGCAAGTCACAAAAAGAAAAGAATAAAATACCTAGGAATAAACCTAACCAAGGAAGTGAAAGACCTATACTCTGAAAACTACAAGACACTCATGAGAGAAATTAAAGAAGATACCAATAAATGGAAACACATCCCGTGCTCATGGATAGGAAGAATTAATATTGTCAAAATGGCCATCCTGCCTGAAGCAATCTATAGATTTAATGCAATTCCTATCAAAATACCAACAGCATTCAATGAACTAGAGCAAATAGTTCTAAAATTCATATGGAACCACAAAAGACCCTGAATAGCCAAAGCAATCCTGAAAAGGAAGAATAAAGCAGGGGGAATCTCGCTTCCCAACTTCAAGCTCTATTACAAAGCCAGAGTAATCAAGACAATTTGGTACTGGCACAAGAACAGACCCATAGAGCAATGGAACAGACTAGAGAGCCCTGATATAAACCCAACCATATATGGTCGATTAATATACTATAAAGGAGCCATGGACATACAATGGGGAAATGACAGCCTCTTCAACAACTGGTGTTGGCAAAACTGGACAGCTACATGCAAGAGAATGAAACTGGATTATTGTTTAACCCCATACACAAAAGTAAACTCGAAATGGATCAAGGACCTGAATGTAAGTCATGAAACCATAAAACTCTTAGAAGACAACATAGGCAAAAATCTCCTGAATATAAGCATGAACAACTTCTTCCTGAGCGCATCTCCTCCAGCCAGGGAAATAAAAGCAAAAACGAACACATGGGACTACATCAAACTAAAAAGCTTCTGTAAGGCAAAGGACACCATCAACAAAACAAAAACGCATCCTACAGTATGGGAGAGTATATTTGTAAATGACATATCTGACAAGGGGTTAACATCCAAAATATATAACGAACTCACATGCCTCAACATCCAAAATGCAAATAACCCGATTAAGAAATGGGCAGAGGATATGAAGAGACAATTCTCCAAAGAAGAAATTCAGATGGCCAACAGACACATTCAAAGATGCTCCACATCACTAATCATCAGAGAAATATATATTAAAACCACAATGATATATCACCTCACACCAGTAAGGATGGCCAGCATCCAAAAGACTAAGAACAAGAAATGCTGGCAAGGATGCAAAGAAAGGGGACCCCTCCTACACTGCTGGTGGGAATGTAAGCTAGTTCAACAATTGTGGGACGCAGTATGGAGGTTTCTCAAAAAACTCAAAATAGAAATACTATTTGACCCAGGAATTCCACTCCTAGGAATTTACCAAAAAATACAACTTCTCAGATTCAAAAAGACATATGCACCCCTATGTTTATCCCAGCCCTATTTACAATAGCCAAGATATGGAAGCAACCTAAGTGTCCATCAGTAGATGAATGGATAAAGAAGAGGTGGTACATATACACAATGGAATACTATTCAGCCATAAGAAGGAAACAAATCCTGCCATTTGTAACAACATGGATGAAGCTGGAGGATATTATGCTCAGTGAAATAAACCAGGCGGAGAAAGACAAGTATCAAATGATTTCACTCATATGTGGAGTATAAGAACAAAGAAAAAACTGAAGCAACAAAACAGCAGCAGACTCACAGAACCCAAGAATGGACTAACAGTTACCAAAGGGAAAGGGACTGGGGAGGATGGGTGGGAAGGGAGGGATAAGGGGGAAAAGGGGGCATTACGATTAGCAGACATAATGGTGGGGGGGGGGGCACGGGGGAGGGCTGTGCAACTCGGAGAAGACAAGTAGTGATTCTGTAGCATCTCATTACGCTGATGGACAGTGACTGTAATACGGTATGTGGGGGCGACTTGACAATAGGGGGTCTAGTAACGATAATGTTGTTCAAGTAATTGTATATTAACGATACCAAAAAAAAAAAAAAATCAGAACGGGTGGCACAGGCCGAGTTCCCGGCGGGTCTCAGGGACGCTCAGCCTCCCGAAGCTGAACCTTGGTCAGACGAGGGGCGGCAGCTGGCAGGCGCAGGCGCAGGCCTGGAGGTAGGGGTGGTGCACGGACTACGTCTCCCAGGAGGCCTCGCGACAACGGCCGGTCCGGCCGTGCGCTTGCCGGCTTCCGCGCGAGGCGCTGAGCGGCGGCTGAGTGAACTCTGCTCACGTGCCTCCAAGGCCGCCCGGGAGGACTGGGCTGCCCCCTGCAGCCCCGAATAACTGGAGCGGGCTGGGGGCAGCCTTTAAAGCCGTCATAACTAGGACAATGATTCTCAAACTTTGTGGGGAAAGAATTTCTCGGGGGAGCTTGTCAACAACTCGGGTTTCCAGGCCACACACCGACACTATGACCAACTGCATCTAGCGTGGCGCGGGTGTTTGCCCTTCAGTAATTTTTTCGAGGTATTCTGACCGGGCTGCTCCTCGGTCACATCCGCCTTGAGTTTATCTCCCACTAACCAATCCCGGGACTCCTTCAGTGCTCTCAACCACACCAGCGACCTCTGAGGTTAGGGGGCTCGCCCGATAGCCCCGCCTCTCGTCTTCAATTGGCCCCCCGCTCGTCCCGCCCCGCCAGGCAAATCTTCCCGTCTGGTTGGTCGGCGATGTGCATGTGGTGAGACTTGACCCAATGGGAGCTAGAATTCACGGAACGAAACCCGTTCCGACCAGGCGCGGTTGGCTGTGGACGCCCGACGAACGCTGAGACTTCCGGCGTCGGGGCGGAGTGGTGAGTCTTGCGTGGGTCCGGGAGCCGAGGAAGTCTCGGCTCTCAGGTGCTGCTCGCGGGAAGGTCCTGGTGGCGGAGGGCCAGGCGGCCAGCCCTGCGGCGCCCGAGCTCGAGTGAGGTCAAGGCGCCGGAGCCGGCTGCGCCCAGGCAGGAGCTGGGCTCTTCGGCCGGGACTTGGAGCCCCGGGACTTCTGCTTCTGCAGACGTCGGGAGTCCTTGCGCGGTGCCTGGGGCGTCTGATTAGGCAGAGATAGGTGGTTTCCAGGCCAAGGCGCTCCGGGCGCCTGACGATGGCGTCGGGCCTGGGCTCCCAAGACAGGGAAGGGCTCCTGATAGTGAAGCTGGAAGAGGACTGTGCCTGGAGCCAGGAACTGCCCCCGGCAGACCCAGGGCCCAGCCCGGAGGTCTCCCACTTGCGCTTCAGACGGTTCCGCTTCCAAGAGGCTGCTGGGCCCCGGGAAGCCCTCAGCCGGCTCCAGGAGCTTTGCCATGGATGGCTGCGGCCTGAGATGCGCACCAAGGAGCAGATTCTGGAGCTGCTGGTGTTGGAGCAGTTCCTGACCATCCTGCCGCAGGAAATCCAGAGCAGAGTGCAGGAGCTGCATCCAGAGAGCGGCGAGGAAGCGGTCACCCTTGTGGAGGATATGCAGAGAGAGCTTGGAAGACTGAGGCAACAGGTGAGATCAAGAGCTGTTCCATCTGCGGTTTGTTCGGCTCTGAGAGGTGGCACATTGCGCCGGCCTTGTTATACGAACTTACTTTGGTTGCCCTGAGTAGACCTGATGTGGGCTGGAGAACGTTTTATGGTTTAGTCAGGATCATTCAAATGAACGGAGGAGCAGTGAAGCGTGCCCTGTTTTCACTTGGAGGCAGTGTGTCTGCATGAGTTTTCAGTCTGTACTAGCTTTTTGATTTGAGTGTGTTAGTTAACCTCTCTGGGCCTCGGATTTGTCACTGGTATATGAGAGTGACAAAATGCCTTTCTAGGGTTGCTTTGAGGGCTACAGGGAGAGCAGCATGTAGTTTTGATCGCACTACTGGCTTATAGTTAGTGCTTAATAGCTGTTAGCTGTTGTTACCTTAGCGTCAGCAGACTGGTCACCTCTGCACAGGTGGGTCTCTGTTAATAGTAAAACAGTTTGTCACTGAGGCTCTGAAGACACCTTGTCCCCAAGGCCACCCAAGTTTAACTTATCCAGTGGTGAGGAATAGAAGCATCTAGAAAAGGGGGGAAAAACAAGAGGGAATGAGGCGTGTCAGAAGAGTTGTGGGGAAAGTGCGCGCTGGGAGCAGACTAATCCCACCCCCCACAAACACACCCAATACCGGTTTTCTCCTCTGTAGGTGGGAAAAACCTAGTGTAAACCGTTCTCTTGCTGGGTCCGAAGGGATCGCTAGTGGTTCTGTTGAAGGCATACCCTCAGAATTCTGTACTCGTTTCCTGTCCTGTTGGGCCCTGTTGTGATGACGAGTGATGTGAGTTGGTTCCCAGGTCACAAACCATGGGCGGGGAACAGAAGTGCTTTTGGAGCCTTTGCCTCTGGAAACAGCACAAGAGTCACCGAGCTTCAAGCTGGAGCCAATGGAGACTGAGCGAAGCCCTGGCCCCAGGCTGCCGGAGCTGCTAGGCCCCAGCCCCAAAAGGGATCCCCAGGCTGTAAAGGAGAGGGGTGAGGAACAGTTATCTGGGCAGGTGGGAGGGAAGAGGGACTGCGGGTACCCTGCCATTAGCACGGTGGAGCTCTGTTGCCAAGGTGAGGGAATTTCTGACCTCTGGGTTCCCAGATATGGAGTGGAAGACCTAGAAGTGGTTTGGGTGCTTCAGGGAGTGGGAGGAGGGAGGGGGCATCCCTCATGTAGCCCTCTTCTATGGAGAACAGAGACATTTAGAGCTAGCTGTGAGGGCTGGGTGCTGCAGGCCAGCAGGGCAGACTGCTGGTGTTTACCTGCACCCCTGTCATTTTGAATGTCACTTAGTATGCCTCTGTTGCCTTCTCTGTTCAGTGTTCAATCCTCAGAGCAGAGGCTGGGTACTGGGGGATGGATACTGTGTTGTAATAATCCTTTTGCCAGGAATTAGGAGTGTCATTCTCATCATGATTTCTGTCACCTTCAGCAGTATCTGCTCCCTGGTTTTCTCTCTTTGCTGCGGAAGGGAACATGGAAGACAAAGAAATGACTGGGCCCCAGGTGATGTGGACGTTCCCATTGTCTTTCCCTAGCCACCCCTCCCCCAGTTGCTTTGTGGGGGTGGGGTCCTTCTGCTGCTTGGACAGGATTGGTTCTCTTTCCCTGCCTTCTTTATTTGTCTCCTCCACACCTCCCTTATAGGCCCAGCACCCTTTCTCCCCAGGAAATGTATCCTTGGCAGCCCCTGGCTTAGTCCCTTTAATCCAAGATTCTGCTTGAATTGTTCTTGATGCCTCAGGGGCTAAAGGAGATCTTGTGCTATTTCAGTTGCCTGAGAGCTTAGAGGACGTGGCTGTGTACATCTCCCAGGAAGCGTGGGAACATCAGGATCCTAGTAAGAGGGCCCTCTCCAGGGACTCGGTGCGGGAGAGTTATGAGAATGTGGACTCACTGGGTAAGGACTTCTTTTCCAGAGATGAAGACTGAGCCATTTCTAACCAGGGTCCTGTCCTTAACCACTTACCTCCTGGCTATAAGCCTGGAGTTTTGCCAGAAGACCTTAGTGGACTTCCCAGGGCAGAACAAATCAAACCTAGCAACTCCTACCCCACATCGCATACACATATCCCAGGATGCTGTGGGGGCTTAGTTCTTGATGTCTTGCAGTTTTGAGATGCCTATTCTTCTGACCTCACTTATGTTTTCTCTGCTCCATTAGGGTTTCTAGACCCAGAGGCACCAATATCAATGTTCTAGCTTAACAGCTATCACAGCCCTTAAAAACTCAGGAAGGGGGGAAAGGCCTTGTAGAAATTTGGAAATGATATATATACCCAAAACGGGAGCTAAATAAATTAGGTGTAAGTTAAGATGCATGTATGTGTTGGACTATCTTGCTGAGATTAAAAATGAGGCCTATGAAGTAGGACAAAAAACTGATGGTTGGATATAGGTGGAGAATGTATAGGTGTTATATGATTCCTTCATCTTTTCTGTGTATATGAAAATTTTCAAAAGTTGTAGGAAGCCTTAAGAAACAAAACAGGGCTGTGTGCATGATGATGATAGCTGTGTTGACACATGGTGGACAGGAGTCACACTGCACTTGTTTTCATAAGAGGAGCAGAGCTGTCAGTTCCCTTGTACTAATTCTGCAAAGGGATTTGTTCCCTTCATGGAGTCTTCGCCAGGTTCCCCACTGCTGGGCTGTGGCATGGTGCCCTAAGTTGAGTACAGCACTTTCAGTGAGTGTGAAATAGGCAGAGAAGTTCAGATCACAGGTGCTTGGACTAAATGGTTTAAAGTCCGTGTTTGCTGGAGTTGGAGTGAGGTTTTTGTTTTTGTTTTTAGCCTAGCGTGGGAATGGCACTTTGGGGTTCCAACCTCAGGGTTCCCTCAGAGCCCCAGGCCCTTTTCTAATTGTCTGTTGTATTATATTTTCTCCTTCTGGAGTTGTCCAGTCAAACTTCATTCTATTTTAAATTTATCTGTGAGAGTCAAGGTTCTCTTACAGTATTAAAGTGATTCCTTGAGGAACTGACCACCTGGACCATGTTCGTTTGTTGGGTAATTACAAAAGTACATTCTCCTTGCAGAAAATCCCAAGTACTACAAAAGCTTAAGAAGAACAAAGCCTTAGTCTCTTGCCCCCAATTTCTTTCTTTAGAGGTAACCACTGGGGGCAGTTTCGTGTATATTTCAAGTAATTGCTGTCAAACTTACTCTGCCTTCTGTGGATATGTTCACTGAGGGCAGGGAACAAGACAATGTTTGTCTGCCTGGTGGAAGAAAGTGGTAACGTAGAAATCTTTTCTGTCATTGTGAACAGCGTCTCAGGTTCCCAGTCAGGAGGCCCTGAGCTCCCAGGTGGAACAAGAGAGAAAGCCATGGGATCCCAGCGTGCAGACTTGCAAGGAGGGCCTGAGTTCCAGAAGCCCAACTCTAGGTAAGGAAAGAAGATGCGTAGCCAGTCCAGCTGGCTTCCCACTATCGGAGGGAGATATGTGAGGGTGAGGGTATAAGGCTAGCCCATCCCCGCCGCCAGGGAGGCCCATTGCTCCCTGTGTCCCCACTATCCACCTCCATCCCTGTCCCAATGAGGCAGGTGAGGCAGCCAGGCTGCAAAATGTAAGGAGGCATTCACCCCGGGCTCACTTGTTCACCCTAACCTGCTCCATCCCCGTTTCCAAAGGGCGGAAGCTAGCGGCTTGGAGAGGGAGGTGGTGGCCCCTACATGGGAATTCAAGACTGGTCAGAGCTCTGATGACTGAGTGATGAACCTGTCCCTTAACCCCTCTAGAGGGCTTTACCTGTATGAGGAACATGGGAAACTGGGGTAGAACCTGTCCTTCTGGACTTCCGGCCTAAAGGAGTAGCAGACCTGTGTGAGTTCCTTTTCTCTGGTGTAGAAATAATGTAGGGATTTGCTTTCTCTCACTCTACCAGGGGAAGAGAAATTTGAGAGCCAAGAAAACAGTGCTCAGTCCCTTTACCCCGAGAGTGTCCACCCTCAGGCGCTGCTGCCTGGCCAGGCCAGAGGGGAGGTGCCCTGGAGTCCTGAGCAGGGAAGGCCTCGGGACAGGGCAGAAGGGCGGTGGGAGCCTCCCCCAGAGGAAGGGATGGAGCAGTCCTTAGTGGGGGCCACAAGTTGCAGAGAACTCGCACGACCAAAGGAACTGCAGACGAAGAAGCTCCACTTATGTCCTTTGTGTGGCAAAAATTTCTCTAACAACTCAAACCTAATTAGGCACCAGAGAATACATGCAGCAGAAAGACTGTGTGTGGGTGTGGAGTGCAGTGAACTCTTTGGTGGGAACCCACACTTTTTATCACTACACAGAGCACACTTGGGAGAGGAGGCCCATAAGTGCCTCGAATGTGGAAAAAGCTTCAGTCAGAATACCCACCTGACTCGCCATCAGCGCACCCACACAGGCGAGAAGCCCTATCAGTGCAGCGTATGTGGAAAAAGCTTCTCTTGCAACTCCAACCTCCACAGGCACCAGAGAACACACACAGGTGAGAAGCCCTACAAGTGCCCCGAGTGTGGGGAGATCTTCGCCCACAGCTCCAACCTCCTTCGGCACCAGAGGATTCACACAGGCGAGAGGCCTTACAAGTGTGCCGAGTGTGGGAAGAGTTTCTCTCGCAGCTCACACCTTGTCATACACGAAAGAACTCATGAGAAAGAGAGGCTTTACCCCTTCTCTCAGTGTGGGGAAACAGGGGGCGGAAGCACCCTCTTTCTTACAAGCCATGGAACCCACAAGACAGAGAAGAAGCTCTTTGAATGTCTGACCTGTGGGAAAAGCTTCCGGCAGGGCATGCACCTCACCAGACATCAGAGAACGCACACGGGAGAGAAGCCGTACAAGTGTACCCTTTGCGGGGAGAACTTCTCTCATAGATCCAACTTAATCAGGCACCAGAGAATTCACACGGGAGAGAAACCGTATACCTGTCATGAGTGTGGAGACAGTTTCTCTCACAGCTCCAATCGGATCCGTCATCTGAGAACCCACACAGGGGAGAGACCTTATAAGTGTTCTGAATGCGGAGAAAGCTTTTCCCGAAGTTCACGCCTTATGAGTCATCAGAGAACTCACACCGGCTAGAAACTGTGGGTGTGGGTTTTTTCCTTGGTTTTGTTTTTTGCCCAGATAAGATGGCATATTCAGGGGGTTCTGTTAAGAGTTGGTATTCCCTGTCTGGTTGACTGAGTGTTCTGGGTTTTTAATGTAATCACTTAAAGAGGAACCGGGGGAGAGTCTGTGTGAGGGAGGTACAGAGGCAGCAGAGAATTAGCACAGGACTAAAAAGGACTTCTGCCTCAACCCCGGAGGACGGCAAGTCCTTGAGGTGACTTGCTCAGGACAGAATGCTCTGTGATGTCCGTCTTGTCCCTGGGCACACCTGCCCCCTCTGTGTGTTTAGCCAGGTTGTGATTTGGGTGCCTTACTGGGTCCAGAATCTGTCCCAACAACTGTGGGAATCCATGTGACCTTCCGCTGCTGCTTCCTCACTTGGAACGTTCAGCAGGAGCATTGGGGCTCCTGAGGCCCTTGAGACCAGAGAAGAGGGGGTGGGTCTCCTGGGAAACCAGCTGGAGGCAACACAAGACTGGTGGTGAGCTGCGGCTCTCCTGAAGGCCCTGGTGGGAAACCCACGGGCAGTCCAGGGTAGCCACCACAGCACCTCTCTGGCCTGATGGGGGCCCATTGGCAGCCCATGCATGTAAATGTCACCTCAGACAAAAAGGAACCAGAGACCTAAGGGAAGCAATAGGGTAGAATTTGCGGGTCAGCCCAGGAATTGGCAGAGGAAACTGGAGTCTGAATTACTTTACCTCTGCAGAGATCGAGAGCTTCAGAGCCATCGGAGGGTTTCAGGAAAGATGGTTCCCTGGGAGAAACTAGGGGTCATGCCTTTTCCTGTTGAAAGTACCTTTGGATAGTAATAAATATCTTCAGGAAGCATGAGGGCATGTGACTCTTAACTGACGGTCTTTGTCTTGGCCTCCAGTGTTGCTTTGTCTCCTGTCTGCTTTGGTTAGATACCTGCCTTCTCTCTGTGTCCTTATTGGTGGGTCAGTAAAGTTCTGGGAAAGGTGGCAGCAGACAGGCCGAGGTAGGCCCGCCCCAGGCTGGGACTGCTGCATGGTAAGAGGGCCAAAGCCCCGAGACTGCCTGGGCTCGTGTCATAAGGGCCACCTCGTTTTTTTTCCTTCTTTGGTGTATAGCAGTAAAAATGTCTTTTGACTCTTCAAAATGTTTATTTTCTTGTGAAGTAGCTGAAGGAACATCTGGCTATTTAAAGACAGGATGTTTTCATTGTGCAAATGGCTTCCAGGAAAAGATGGTACTGATATAACTGAGTTATTGCCAGTTAGTGGAGGAAGGATACAGGGGAGGACAAAATTATTGGGGAAAGCATCGTATTTTAGAATGTGCCATCAGGAATAGGAATTCTAGGAATTCGTTTCCCTCGGAAAGAGAACACCAGGAAGTATTCTAGGAGTAGGAAAGTCTAATGCCAGGAAAACATCTCAGAATTTGGCCCTGGAGGGAGATAGCTGGCTGTTCTTTGGGAGAGAAAGATGAAATATTCCCTTGGCAACCAGATATCAAACAGTAATGTTGAGAGAAACCATGCTGCGCACCTAATGCCCATCCTTACCAGCCTGGTCAGCCCGGCCTCAGGTTAGTATGTTCCTTTGCTTTTCTGAGCCAATTTTTTAAAAATCTTAACCGTTTCTCATTTCTCTCCCTTTTTCATATCCACGAGAGGGCAGTGATAGTGCAGGGGCTGAGTGGCAAGGGAGAGGTGAGGATTTGAGATGTTTAATATAGGATCGATCAACAGTGGTAGGAACAGGTCAGGGCTGATGTGGTTCCTGATGCTGTGAAGTGGTGGATGGTGTCAGTGATGCTTTTAAGCACTCTGGGTAACATGGCAACTTATGTGGATTTTAAGTTTCACTAGTGGGAAAGCACACACACACACACCCAGTGTCACCTGTGCAAGATTTAGGGTACACCTGCCTCGCTCCTACTTAAGTGTTGTAGCTTGAGGCTAGAGCAGTGGGGACCCCAGGTGCTCACTCCTGGGGCCACTGAGCACAGTTGAGCTCATCTGCCCATGCACATTGAAAAACCAACCACTGAGGCACCAGTCAGCTGCTGAGCATGAGACAGGCAGGGCTCTGATGGTAGGGAGAAAGGGTATTTTTAAAGCATTTGGGCAGAGGATAGGAGCGTTCTGGGTGTGGTGAAGTGTGATTGGTTCCTCAACTGGGAAGTTCTGAAGTTCATTTCAGGGCAGGGCTGCAAAAATTAGGGGCAACCTTTGCTTCCAGTTGCCTACCCTGACCCCAGAGCTGACCTATTGGTTCCATTGCCTTAAGAATTTTTGTTCCAGGACAAGGAGAAGCCCAACAGACACATCCCTTCTTTGTAGGCTCAGATGTGAGGGGGTCTGTGGGCTTAACCAGCGCAGGCTGGTCTGCTCTGGGTGACTCTGGCTCCAAGGGTCCTGCAAAATGTCTTAGCCAAAAAACTTTGACTTCTGTGTCAGAGAGGTTATCTTAGAAAAAGCAGCACTGGCTTTTCAGTTAAAAGGTCATGGGTTTCAGCCCAAATTCTGTGGTGTACGGTTTCACTGGCACTAAAAAGTCTTTCGAATATAGAAGCCTTTACCTGATCCCCAGTCTAGCTCCCCTTTTAACAAACTTCACATGCTGAGCTGTTCTTGGCCTTGTTTTAATGAGATGTTAAAGAATAGTGCATGTAAAACATCTACACTGTGCCTGGCTCCTAGGAAATACTCATATTTGTGCCATCTGTGGGCAGCTGATACTGACAAGATTGCCTTTCTTCTAAGCATCTGGCACTGATAGCGATGTAAGACTGGCAGGAATTTCCAGGAGCAGCCTGCTATTGACAGGCTGCATTGATGACTTCTTCCCTTGCAGTTAATATTTCAAAGAGCAGGTCTGAGGCCCTTGTTGCAGGCTGCCATAAGGTCATGCTTCTTACATTCATGCTTTACCTTTTAGTCCTCTTGAAAAAGAAACCAGATTCCAAGTGGCTTTTATGTCAAAGGGAAACTGATGCTAGAAGCAATGAAGATCCCTGCCCCACATTCCAAATGGGTACAAAGGAGACCTAGGAGATGTGGGCTAACCCTGAACAACAGCCACACATCCTTGTAGCAAAGGTAGCACATGTGACCAGCAAACACTCCCAGGTAGAGCATCAGTACCACGTGTAAGCAACGTGAGAAAGCCTGGAAGAGGCAGATAAAGGAGCAGGCCAGACGCCAGTGATGACAAAGCCCATAACACCAGAGACGGGAAGAGAGTTGAAGGAAATACTGATTTTATTTTTCCAGAAAAACCCATCAGATGTCAGTTTTAAGAATTTTTACTGCAATGAAAGAATTTATGGGCTTCAATACAATCTGAGGTTTTAGACTCTGCACCCTTTCAAGAAAGAACTGTTTGAATCATTTTCAACTGATAGAATTTTGGGAAATGCAGTCACCACCAGTTCTTTAAGACTTGTAATTTTTGCAGATGTTTCACAAGCATTTGAAACAAGTCATGTAAAAAAGTCTTAATGGGCTTTACAGAAAACCAACTAGCAAAAGTATCAGCACAGGAGACCACTTTGGGAGTCAGGAGCTTGAGGATATCAAGAAGAATTCAGACAAAAGTGCATTTATTAGAAAAAAATTTAAAAACCTTCAATCCAGCTTGCAAGCACTTTTGATTTAAAATTGACCTCCCTTATTAAAAGAGAAGCTGGTAATTTTTACAGAGGGGCTAAATCTTGCCTGACTGGTACTCAGTTTTAGAAGTCAGAGGAAATGTCCACGTGACCATTCAACAGTGACCAAGTGGTTGTTGAAAGTGACTCAGACCACACAAAAATTCTGACACATTTAGTTAATGTCCTTATTTCACCACTGATACACCTTGAAGGTTGCAGAAGTGTCAGCCAAAATCCAAACTACTCAGGCACCAGCATCCAAACCTGCTCCAGGGAGACTTAAATTTCCCCGGGCAGAAGGGTGGGGAGAGAAAATACAAGTTTCTTTCTGAAATCCTGGGATGTTTTTGGACAATAATGAGGAATTGTGTTTGCCTCTCCATCCTCACTTTCCCTCAAGGCAGGAAAACGTTCTTGAGCCTGGGTGCGACTCCCCCCTCCGAAGGTGAGGCAGCTCTTGGAGGATTTCCCACTCTTCTGGGAGGCGGATCCAACCTAAGTGTAGGAATCCTATTCCAGCCACGGAACGGGTGACGTGCCTGGGTTCCTCGGAGCAGCTCTGGTCCTCAGGAATGATTTCTGGAACCAAAAACTTGGGTCCTTCCTCAGGCTTGGGCAAAGCAAAAGAGTCGGAGGCTCCCTCCAGCTTAAGCCCTCCGGGTATCGAGGACCGAGCGCCGCCCCTAGAACCGCCCGCCTGGCCTCACCAAGGACGGCCCCCCAGTGGAGAAGCGAGGGCTGGCGGGGCGCTCAGAGGCCGCGCCCCGGCAAATCTCCCCTCGCCCTCCGCCCCAGGGCTCGGGGCCGCCCGGCCCTGCGCCAGCATCCGCGGGACCGCGCGGGACGGCGAGCCGGCGCCCCGGCCCGTCCTCTGTCCGCAGCCCCTCCTCGCTCCGGCCAGTCCGGGCCCCAGGGCCGGGCGGAGCCTCCCGCGGAAGGGCTGCCTGCCCTCGGCCCCGCGCGACCGGGCTGCCGGGCGCCCTCCGCGTCTTCCCTGCCCCTCAGGTGCGCGTGCGCCAGCCCGGGGCCGAAGGGGCTGGGCGGCAGGACCGGCGCTCCGGGCCCCGCAGTAGCGAGCGCAGAGCTGGGAGAGCTGCGCCCGGGGAGGGGCGGGCGACGGCCGGCCCCCCAGAGCCTGCAGGCCGCCCTCAGGGCTGCCGTGGGAAGCCCGCAAGGGCTTGACGCATTGTTTGTTTGCTCCCCCTCGTTACAGGGTGGAGAAAGGAGGGCAGGGAGACTGCGGACCAGCGCGGTCGTCCCGGCAGGGGTTGACGGCAGCCTGGACTAGGACTCGAGCAGTGTGGAGGGAGAAGTGGAGGCGAGACATTCCGGAGGCAGATCCGCCAGGATTTTATATGGGCCCAGACCGAAGTTTACACGACCCCAAAGGGCACTGAAAATCTGGCCCAGTCTTTGTTACTCTTCTCTACCAGCTGCCCCTCCAGCGACCACCTAGAGACCTCGTAGCTTCCCCGGGGGATGCACTCTCACAGAAGAACCTGCACTCACGCGCCCCTTTGCCTGAAATGCCTTTCTCCTCCTCCCTTAAACTTCAAAGCCCAGCTCGAAAGTCACACTTGACCCTCTGGGATAACCTCCCTGCTATTGAAGCACTCAGAGGCCGCTCCGTACTCAACGCTTACACGCCCAACAGTATTTGTTTTCTTTGTAATTCAAATCTAAATGCCCAACTCCACCGTCTCGTCTAGCGTAGTGGAGCAGCGTGAAGTTAAGAGAATCAGTGAATACTTCTGAAAAGGGTGTGACTGCCGGTCATTTATTCTGAGAATTATTTCCATTAGGGGAAAAAAAAATGTTTGATGCAATGACTCAAAAGGAACTAGAGAGCTGTCTACTGTACTCATCTGACATGCCCCTCAACGTCTTTCACAATCCATTCTACCCCAGGCTTCAAAGGTGTCTCAACAAATGCTAACGTGTTAATACCAAAGCCTAAAATGTATTAATAAAATAGAAAATTGTATTTACAACGTAATCTGCCTACTTTTAAAATACATGAAACATACCAAAATGTTAAGAGAAACTCTTACTGGTCAGTAGAATTGGGGTGCTTTTTACCGTTTTATATATTTTCTGTAAGCATATATTAGTTCAGCATAAGAGGAAAACAAACACTAATCAGGTGTTGACAGATTTAGGAAAGCAGAACATGCCATACTATTGAATTGAAAACTGAATCTATATTTAAAGGTAATGAGAACTATTATATACATACATATATATGTGTGTATATATATATATATATATATATAGAGAGAGAGAGAGAGAGAGAGAGAGAGATTCCTTGTTATATGCTCTGAATACATTAAGATAGAATTTAATCCTTTTCCCACATTCATTCCACTTAGATAATCTGGGACAATAAATTCCTCCTTATTCAGATCCTTATTTAAAATAGAAAAAAATATGGATAAAAGAATATATACATTTAAAGAAACACAAAATTATTATTTCAAGTTGTCTATTTATGAATAATATATAAATGGCCATTGATATGCAAAGTGATAAAAACAGACCATTCACAATAGATCTACATCATACATTATCAGATAACTGGGGAAATCTTTAAACACAAAATCTAATTACTAGAACCAGAAGTTGAAGGCATATTGAAGGAATCCTTGATATCATGAGGCCTAGGTTTCAAAAAGCTACCAATTCTAGAATGGATTCTACTCTGGAACTGTTTCTTGACTATTTCTTGTTGCATCTCTTTCAGTGTGAAGTGGAACCTTTGAAACTCAGGTGTGGCATCTACAAAGTCAAGAAGGTAGTTCAACCTCTCTCTTACAGCAGATAACTGAAATTCAGCCGTTTGCTCCTCACCGCGGCCTCCCCTCTGAACTTCCTTTGTAATTCCACCTTTTGTTTTTGGGAGGCTACCCTTTTCCTTATTATCCCCATTTAACCACATTCTATCATCATCCAGCCTGGTTTCCAACTCCCCGCATTTCTGAAGAATTTCTCTATAGTACCCATCTTCTAAGCCTTGAAGATCATATTCAGGTTCCTTTTTGTAAAGAAGATTTTCCCATGCATTTACTATGGTTATTTGTTTTACTTCATCCCAACTCTTTGCCCAGTTAAAAACTGCACTTTTTATGTTGTAAATTTTAATCTTGGAAGCTCCTTTTTCTCCTTTATCTTGCTCATCATCACTTTCTTCAAAAATTACAAGGCTTTCTTCAAGTTGCTTCCACCTATAAAGTCGTTTGCAGCTCAAGATCACACCTTGATTCATTGGTTGAATCAAGATTGAAGTGTTTTGGGGAAAGAACATGCATTTTATTCGACCATCCTCACTGGTTAGTGATTCAGCAGAGGGGTGAACTGGGGAACTGTTCAGAAGTAACAAGGCCCTGATGTCCTCTTCCTGGAATTTTAAAACATTAAGTTGAAAATGCCTGACCTCAGGAACAAAGTTTTGAAAGAACCATTCTGAAAACAATTCTCTAGTGAACCAAACCTCCTTACTGGGTCTGTATATCACAGGTAAGGTACTTATGTCCTCTTTTATACTTCTGGGTAGCTTTGATTTTCCAATAATAATTGACTTTAACTTATGAGTTCCATCTGCATTTGCACATAAAAGAGCAGACAACCGTTCTTTGTTTATTTTCCTCCCCGGCAGGCAGATATCTTTTCTGCTTGCCTGAGTGTTTTCTGGCATTGACTTCCAAAAGAGGTCAGTCTCATCCCCACTGTACAACTGGGCTATACACAGTTTTTCCTCTTTGATAAGCACAGACAGTTTTTGTCTAAATTGTTCAACATTTTCTGAAGTTGAACTTAGGACTTGTTCCCCACATACTTTTCGGTTCCCAATTGCATGTCTGTTTCGGAATCTAAAAAGCCAACCAGTGCTAGCTTTGAAGTCTGTTCGCCCAAAACACTGTGCGTATCTCTCTGCAGCAGCCTGAAGCTCCACACCCCTGACAGGGACACCAGCTAGGCGTTTTTGCTGGTACCACATGTAGACTGCATCATCCACATCACCGTACTTAGCTCCCGTTGTCCTCTTTCTCTTCTCAGCCCCAATTAACGGCATGTCCTGCTTCAGCACAAAATCCAGAATCAATTTCTTATTCTTTTTAATGTCATAAAATGTTGATTTACTGATTCCAAATTCATCCATTACACTTTTAAGAGATCGTCCAGCTTCGATCCTACTTAGAACCTTCATTTTCTCCTCTAAATTCAATGTTGTATATTTCCCTCTTTTATTCATACTGAATTTGGTTTCGATATCCAACAGGAAAAAAAAGTTTTACTGAGTTGGAAAAGAAAAATTAAAAACAAAATGAACCCTCCCCCCACCCTCCACTCCTGAAAAAACTCTCAAAGCCCCAGAAGGCACAGACATTTGTACTGAAGTTGGTAAAGGGCTAAAAGGGATAGGCGTTCATGACTGAAGTGCTAAGTCTAGAGGTAAAGTTAGGACCCCAGAAAGCTGCCACTGCTAGGGTCCTCTCTAGCTGTTGCTCCTGCAAGACGGGGATGAACAGTCTTCAGAATCTGCTTCTCCTCCTCTCCCTCACAGATACATCAGTGGCAGTCAGGAATAACAAATATCTGCACGCGGTCTAACTTAATACAGCAAAAGACACAAAAAAGAGAGGAGGTGAGATGTGTCCACAAGAACAGCCCCAGGTGAGGTACGTCTCAATAAAAAGTCATGTTTGAGGAGTGTGAAAGCCTCAGAGGCAAGGACAGAGTAATCTCGTGTACCAGAGATGCAGTGTGGCATCTCCCCTTCCACACTGACCTGACGTTACCTCACTGCCAGAAAACAAAATGGTGCCCATATTGCTCTGTACTTAAGTTTTCACTGGGCAGCAGTCCATCCACCTGGATAAAGACTTCAAGCTGCTTTGATATTGGTATGTCTAGAGAACTGGAATTCAGGAACACTTATATAGTATCTTTACATGAAGAAGAAACTTAGTAGGTTTAATCCATATGAATGAAATTCAACTTTTATTACATTCAATATGGCATTCAAAGACTGAGCTTTGAATGTGGCTTATGTTTACCAAGGTAAGTATGCAAATAATTGATTTGTTAGCGGCACTTTTCAATTCTCAGATCTTCTTCCTTCTGTACATCTGGTGTATTCTTATGTGTTATATTTTGCTGAAATGTTCCATATTTGGAATATTACCCAGTTTCATAATCTTAGCAATTTTTAGACATGACTCCAAAAGTTTTCCAACAATTTTACTATAGGTAAGACTTAAAAAAAAAAGTTTTCTCCTTCATTTGTTTTTATAACTATACATTAGAGTGTTAAATAAAACCTTATAAGGCACAGACTCTAGTGCTCGACCTACCACCGGGAAAACAAGCTGGGTAATAAACCCTTTTACCCCTCAAATAAATAAATAAATAAATAAATAAAATAAAACCTTATATTTGAGCCCATATTTGATTTTTCTTCACTGCAGATTTTGCTTAATTTTGAACCACGACTCAATTTTCCACTGCTTGACAAAATTTTAAAAGTTTCTCTACTGGTGTTTCTGGTCAACTGTGTCCCATGAATCCTGTTGGCAAACTCTTCTGTAGCTCTGCACTTCCAAGTACTCCTCTCAAGTCCTCTTGGTACTGCCCAGGCCATTTCATGTCTGTAGAAATGTCTACTCTAGATTAATTTCAAGGTTGTCATCCCGGATACACAACCTCATGGGAGGTAACAAAAACTGCCACTTTTGTCCATTGCAGGTGCTATGAAGAAAGAAAAGTATGAGAGAAAAGAGGAAAACGATTGGAATTTCAGATATTTTTCCTCTCCTTTAGGGCAGAGCCTCACTGGTATTCAATTCATTCAACAACTACACAATATTATCACAAGTTTCTCATTTAGGAAACAGGAAGAGTCCATTCCATTATTTTCCACTGACATTTGTTGACAACGGGCCAATGGAGCACTGAGAGGAGTGTGAACTAATAAGACAGTTAATAGTGTGTGCGGCCAATGACAAGATGAAGCAAGTTTCTCAACGAGGCAGGTGTAACTAAGGCACTAAGTGATAACTGTGATAAAGGGGAAAAGGGAAAAAAAGGAGTATTTGTTAGCCAACAGCAGCTCTACTGACTCCAGCCAGTCGCCCCGCAAGGGCATTCAGCAGTTGTGTCGTATCTCAGAATAAATCCCAGGTGTTTGCTTCCATTGCTTTCCAGCTGGACATTCATCGTTTCTCTGACAGTACCCAGGCAGAGGAAGGGGAGATCAAGAGGAGAGACTCGGGGGACTTTGCTGGGCCCCACAGCAAGGCCGAGCGACCAGGGAACCAAGTTCAATGCAAACCATCCGTGGGCCTCATCCGGTATTCCCATCTGTGCCTTGCCTCCTCTTCCTGCCATCACAGGGTGTCTCTCCCACTTTCTTCTGCTCATCTTCCCTAAGCAGCTCCCTCCCTGTGTGAGGAATCAGGCCTGCCAATAACATCCCAGGGCCCTGGTGGCAGAACTTTATTTATTCACTTTACTAGGTTTTATGCTCCGCCTTGGGTCAGACCCCAGTGAGGGCCTCCGTGCTGAGAGCACCACTGTCCCCTGGTTACTGAGAGAAGCAATGAACCCTTGGGAAGACACTAGGTGCCAGCGCGACTGGCATTCTGAGGAAATGAGTCTGCCTTGAAAGACCTCCAAGTGACCTGGGCACATGCTCATTATTATCGCCCGTCTAATCCTTTTCTCCAGTCAGAAAGGATCAGAGGAGTGCAACACCATTCAGCCGAAGAGGCAAAACAGCACGACGGTTGGTAACGGTCTCCCATTTTCATTGGCACCTTAGGCTCACCTCCGGGCCGGCTGCCCCAGAAAGGCCCGTGAGGTGATGCTCCAGGATTCACCGGGTTGGATGCAGTCCCTGGCCTCGCACTGAGCACTCCACAGTAGGTCCCCAGGAGCTTGCTCGTCACCTGAGCGCCTCCCCCAACCTTAGCCCAGTCCCGTTTAGCAAACGGGTTGTGCATACCCTCTGACCCTCCGATCCTTCCAGCGTCCCAGGCTTTGCTCGTCCCTGTCCCTCTGCCTGGGGCGGGCACGTACTCCCGCCGCGGGTAAACCCCTCGGGCCTTTTATAATTCTCCTACCTTTTCCTACCTGTGTCCCTGATGGTGACGAAACCGCCTCGTCCTTTTGCCAGATTCCTTGACTCCCAGGCACTGTCCACTGCACTGCGTGGCACTGGCTGCGGGGAAGCGGACTCGGTAACAAGGCCGACCTGGAGGCTGGCGCCACGGGAAGAGCGGGCGTCCGCGCGGCGCTGATGCTCACCGCCAGCGATCGGTGGGTACGGACGGTGCGCGGCTGCCAGCCCGGCAGGAGACGCCCGATGAGACGGTCCCCGGCGTCCAGGCAGCGCGCCGCCGTGGCCAAAGCAGAAGACAGGACACGGGCCTGAACTGGGCCGAGGGGCTGCCGCGGCTAAACTTCGCAGGTCTCAGTTCCTCTGTCAGGGAGACGCGTGGGCGGGACCTACTCCACAGGCGAGCCTGGCCCACGAGAAGACCGCCGCCTTGCGGGACGCGGGCCCAGGAGGGTAGGGCCGTCACTCGGAGGCTGCGGCGGACGGCTGTGCAGAGGGAGGGCAACGCCTCCCAGCCGCGCAGCGGGCAGGCGGCAGCCACCGCGGAGCCGCGCGCCGGCCCCTCTAGGCCTCGGCGGGCCAGGGACTCGGTGGCCTTAACGCTTGCCTGCCGCCAGGGCTGCTGCGGGCCGGCGCGGCGCCGCGGCCTGGAGCCCCGCCCCGGAAGCGCATGGCGCCCGCTTCCGGCCGGGGCGCGGGTCTGTGACCGCGGCGCCATAAAGACCCCGGGTGGGCGGCGGGTTCCGGCGGGCGGTGGTGGTTCCGGGCCCGCGGGCGTCGGGAGCGGGGCTGAGAGTCGTGCTCGTCAGAGCGGCGCCGGGGTCCCGGGGGCGGCCTCCAGGAGGTAACGGAGCTGCGGCTTCCCGGCGGCGGCGACGGGGCGAGCGGAGGGAGGCGGCCATGTTCGGGGGCCTGCGGGGGGCATGTCGGTTGGGAGGCCGCTCGTCGGGCGCTCTGCGAATGTGGCGCCGCGGCCCGTGGCCGGAGCCCGCAAGGCTGCACGGTGCTCGCCGGCCGGCGCTGTCCAGGTTCCCGCCTCTGCTGGCTGGTATCAGCGCGGGAGGACCGGGCGTCCGGCCTCGGAGGGCAGCTTCTGCTGACGCCAAAGCGTGGGAAGTGTCCCCTTGGTTCCGGAGCCCGCCGTTTGTGAGTGTCCGGGCCGGGGCCGCGGGGCCGGTCTGCCGACGGCCGGTCGGGTCGATACAATCTAAGTGACCCGCAAGAAAGGCAGTCAGCAAAGGGTCGCCGTCGTCGTCACCGAGTGCCATTCTCGCCTTTGTTGAGCCTTGATATTTGGATAAACCGTTTGTAAACAAAGGGCAGCGGTAGGTTTTCTAGGTTAAGTGAGGAGAAATTTTAAACTGCCGGCCGGAGTGTCCTGCAAAGCGCCCTTCTGTATCTTGCAGGGGAAGAAGACTTGAGTGCCCGGTTCCCTGGCTGGGGGATGCTTTCTGAGAATAAGGCTGCCTTCCCCCTGATTACTTTCTCTGCTGGTCTCGCTGTCTCGGCTCTCCTGCCAGGATTCACACAGTGGGAAGGAGACTCCCCGATGTTCCACCGCGGGAGGGCTTCCATCTTCCCTGGTGGGGTCAAGGGGCGGTCCTAGGAGTTGTCTCTCTTCCTGAAGACGGAAGACTGGAGTGATACATTACATTTTAAGATAAACTCGGAATGTTCTCCTAATTTTTCCTTAACATAGGGAGGACAGAATGGGAAGTACGTCAGTTAAGTCTTTGGATGATCCCAAACTGCACCACTGGGTGCCAATTTTCTCACCCACCAGCCATTCCTGATTGCTTTTAAGGCAGTCGTCAATTGGCATTTGTCATCAAAGCTCTGTGCTGAGTTTCAGCTGAATAATAGAACAGGAGAGAAAAAAGAGCCTGGCATTTGGTTTTTAAATGGAAGGCAAGGCAAGACCGTTTCTGTTCATTTTTGTCTCATAATAGGTAGTAAGTGATAAAGTTCATGTGACTCTTATTGACATGTACCTTTTTTCTGCCCTCAGTGCTTTAGGAAGAATATTGGGCCTCAATCATCAAAGGTGGTGCTGGCCGGGTATCCCACGCAGGAGCAGAATTCATATTGCAGAATGGTGATGGTAGATCTGAAGGTGGCTGAGTACTTGAACCCTCAGATCAGGACTCTGTGGGAAACCAGAGGACCTGTGACAGAGGGTGCCAGTCAGAGTAAGAAGCATACTCCACAGGTGGACAGTCTCAGTCTCGAGAGCTCTCGCCAGCACTTCCGGAGCTTCTGCTATCAGGAAGCAGACGGACCTCGAGAAGCTGTGGGCCGACTTCAGGAATTATGCTCTCAGTGGCTGAGGCCAGAGATCCACTCAAAAGAGCAGATCTTGGAACTGCTAGTGCTAGAGCAGTTCCTGACCATTCTGCCCAAAGACACTCAGATCCAGATAAAGAAACACTGTCTGCAGAGCATTGAGGAGGCTGTGGCCCTGATAGAACACTTGCAGAGGGAATCCGGTCAAGTGAGGAATGGGGTGAGAAGAAAGATTCCTGATACGTGCAATGAAATAGGTTGAAAGTGGATATATTGGGGTTGGGGGCAGTTAATTGGGAGATAAGATGAATTAGGTCACTGTTCTGTTGTTCCTTTAGGACATCAAAGACAGAACCTGAAAGCACAGAGCTGCAGCGATAGTCCACAGGTTTCACAGATATTGGCAGAGACTTCCCTTGCCTTAGAGCAAGATTGCTTTTTGCTCTCTTTGGAGCCAGGGTGATAACTTGAGGGTAATAAGCCTAGTCTGGCTTGGCTAAGGAGACAGGTCTTAAGTTCTCAGAAACAAATAAAAGGCAAGAAGAAGCTGGAGAGGAAGGAGCAAATCTAAAAAGGAGAGAACACATAGAGACCAAAAGAAAGCATAAATAGTAAAGAGAAGGAAATACAACTAGGTTAGATTGCAAAGGAAGAGAAAAAGAAAAGTGGGAAACTAAGATTTGGAAATCCAAACATAATAGCTGAGAGAAGAAAGACAAGGATGGTGTCCTCGACAGCATAGACACGAGCCTCCACACTCTCCCTTAGTTGTTGGTCCTTGGTTCTGCTGGTGAGTGGGGGTCCAGTCTGTGCCCTTGGGCAGGTGGCAGCTTATCAGCTGGCTTCAGGTCTATTGTGAAGAGTACAGGGTAGGGCATTTGTTTGGTGTTAGAAGGTAGGAGCCAGACTCTTACCTCTCCCTTTCTTTTCCATTTTATTCCCGTTCTGTGTGAATACCCTCCCTGCCCATAGGGAAAGTCTGGTTTACAGAACCACTATTTTTATTCAATTCCTTCATTTTTGAGACACCTGAAAAACAGGAAACCTCTCTGGCAGGGATCCAAGTCAAAGGAGAAAGCCTGTGGAGGTGGTGAGAACAGGTAGCCTGAATAGGTAGTAGTCTTGAGCTGGGCTGTACGCAGAGGGTGGAGGCACTTGTGTTGGATGGCTAACAACAGCCACACTCTTTCTGAACCCTAATTTTCACAGATTTTGTGGATACTTCTTTGAAGAACTTAGTGGCCCAATATCTCTTTAGTGTTTTTTTCATTTTTGTTAGAGTCTTGCACTTAACTGCTACCTGGACTCTCTACTTTTCCTATCCTGACACCAGCCCACAAACCAAAAGTAAGTTCTGCAGTAACAAGGATGGGGATTATTTTTAGGTTGCAGTCCATGAGCTGGGAAAGGAGGCAGTGCTCTTGGGAGAAACCTCAGAGGCCCCAGGCTTCAAGCTGAAGCCAGCAGAGCCCCAGCGAGTGGGCATATCCCAGGATGAAGAATTTTGGAATACATACCAGGGTCTGCAAGAACAGCTGAGCAGGAATACTCATAAAGGAAGTCACCCTATATGTGAGAGGGGTAAGGAACATTGTGATAATTCTGGTAGCTGCAGTAAGAATTTGTTAATACAAAGTATGGTGAGCACTTTCTGGGTGCCCAGCTCTGTGCATCTGCAAACCACATAACCAATTATAACGCTCTGTAAGTGGCTGTAGATACACAAACTGTGTAAAGGTGGGGTTGGTGTAAAGTACACAAATACCCAAACCACAGAATCCTGGTAAAAACCCCATGAAATTGGTTTGTTAGAAAAGTGGAGAGGGTTGAGGCCACCTCATCCTATTAACGCTGAAGGAATTGGGATCAGAAATGGGCTGTCAGTGACAGAATGTGAACAAAATTATGTACCAGGAAAAAAATAATAAATGATAAAAGCTGTATCTCCCTGAGTATTTCATTTTCAAATAAGTTTCGTTTTTGCATAAATCAGAATAATTAATATTAGGAAGAAAAAATAAACTAGCTTATTCCTTTAAGTTGCTTATGAAACCTGAAGAACCTTGTCTAGAGGCTAGGAGATGATTGGTTCTTATCCACCATGAAGCACCATCCACACTTGTCAAGGTGGCCTATCTCTACTAACAGGAAAAGGACCTTCTGTATCTTACAAATAAGCTCAGGATGTTCATTCAGAAGCGACAGAACTTTCCTCTGGCTCTTTTGCACCCACAGCTGTGCCAGCTCACCAGATCCTAGCCTTTCCTGAGCAGACACGCACCAAAGACTGGACAGTGGTACCTGAGCTCCTCTTGCCTAAGTCCCAGGTGAGCTGTGCTTTCTCCCTGTTTAGAGCTGTGCTATCCTGGTGCCCTTGACCCACAATGCCCAACGTGTGCGCAGAGGCATTGTAGCCCAGAGACTCTCCCTGGGGAACTGGGCACCACTTAAGTTGTGTGCTGATCCCTTGCCTCTTTCTCTCTTCACACTAAATGCACCATGTGCTGTAAATTCCTCCAGTGCTTGGCCAACCATGCAGCTCATGGGCACGATGGTAGACAGTGGGAAATACCGAGCTAAAGGCCCGTTCTCTTCTTTAGAGCTTGTTGACATTTGAAGAAGTGGCCATGTATTTTTCCCAGGAAGAATGGGAGTTGCTGGATCCCTCTCAGAAGGCCCTCTACAATGACGTAATGCAAGAGAACTATGAGACCATCATCTCTCTAGGTAAAAATTCTCGCCACCGATTACAAAGGAGTTCAGTGATCTGTCTTGTTCTCAGCACTGGGAATGCACCCCTCTGGCAAGTAGCTGCTTGTGGGCTGGGCAGAGGTGTATTTGGTCACATGGAAGCTTTGTCCAAGTCTACATGCTCATTTCTTATCCTACAATTCTTGATTTCTACTTCATCCACGCCCTTCTGATCTAGTCTTCTCTTTTCTTCCTCACCTGTGTAAAGGGCACCATAATTCACCAGATATTTCAGGTCTGAAAACTCGCGTCCATCCTTCACTCTGATCTTGCCGTCATACCATCTGGTAATGCATCACTGTCCTCTTGGCTCCACTGACACAGTAAGCCTGGGTCCACGCGTGTCCATCCTCTGTGCTGTTAGCATCCAGGTCTAAGTCAGTGGCATCTCTGACCGGCCGCCCCTTTTGTCACTCCTGCCTTCCCACAGTCTGTTCCCATGCAGCAGCCAGAGGCTTCAAAACCAGATCAAGTTATGACATATATCCCTGCTGCAAAACCGTATGATGACTTTTCACACTTGAGAGTGAAATCCAAATGCCTTACCAAGGTACCCGGGACCGTCCAAGATCTGGCCAGTACTCTGCTCCCTTCCCTCCTCTCCTGCCACCTGTGCCCTTGCTCGGTCCTCTAGTCACACTGGTCTTGCTGCTTCTTGCACCCGCCAAGCTGATTTCCATCTTCCCACTTCTTCTGTCTGGCACAGTGTACTCTGAGTTCTGCACTTTCAGGCGCCTCTACTTTTTGCCCAACTCAGAATACTTTCTCGTGTAAGGAAATAAACCAGATTCCTTTTATTGGCTTTGGTCATGAACACTTAAGACAGTCAAGTAGGGCACCAGTTGCAAGGGCCAGTAGGTGCTTGGTTCTCCTTTCAAATGGGGAAGCCACTTCTAGGTACCACATACAGTTGTGAGGGTGTCCCATCTCCACTAAAAGAATCTTCTGTATTTTAAAAATTAGATGATACCACTGGTGAGAGAACTTTCCTCTGGCTCTTTTCCACCCACAGCTGTGCCTGCTCACCAGATCCTAGCCTTTCCTGAGCTGAGAAACACCAAAGACCGGACAGTGGTACCTGAGCTCGTCTTGCCTGAGTCCCAGGTGAGCTGCGGTTCCCAGCTGTTTAGAGCTGCCCTTCCCTGGTGCCCATGACCCACACTGCCCAGCAGGTGCGCAGAGGCGTGGTAGCCCAGGTGGTCTCCCTGGGGAAGTGGGCAGCTCCCTGGCTGTGTGCTGATCCTTTGCCTCTTTCCTTTTATCTTCTTGCTTTTTAATAAATCACGTGCTGTTAATTCCTCCTGTGCCTGGCCAACCATGCAGCTCATGGGCATGATGGTAGGCAGTGGCAAATACCGAGCTGAAGCCCGTTCTTTTCTTTAGAGCTTGTTGACATTTGAAGAAGTGGCCATGTATTTTTCCCAGGAAGAATGGGAGTTGCTGGATCCCTCTCAGGAGGCCCTCTACAATGACGTAATGCAAGAGAACTATGAGACTATCATCTCTCTAGGTAAAGATTCCCCCCACCCTTTGCAGTGGAGAGGAGTAATCTGTCTTGTTCTCGGCTTGCTGGGGATGCACCCTGGTGCCAAGTAGCTGGTAGGTTCTCAACTAGATGGTGTGGGTAGGGGACAGGGGTTACCCAGTCACTTAGGAGCTTTGTACACATTCCGTATGCTGCATAGAATTCTTGATCTCGTTTCCCTCCTCTCCCAAACCTACTCTTCTGTCCTGTGTCAGTAAGGGCACCCCCTTCTCCCAGTTTCTCAGAGCAAGAAACAGTCGTCCTTTTCTGTGGTCTGCCATCATACCCCCTGCTAATGCATCACTGTCCTGGTTCCACGCTCAGCAGAGCCTGAGTGCAGCCATGTCTGTCCGCCTTGCTGTTAACATCTCCGCAGTGTTTTCCGCACAGCAGTGGTCTTTGAGAAACCTAAGGAGCTGATGCTAGTTCTCTGCTTCAAAACTTAGGATGACTTCTCACACATTCAGAACATGATCCACATTCCTGGTCAAGTCTCCCAGGACAGTCCCCAAATCTAGCCCCTACTCACCCGCCTACCCTCAGCTCCTGCCACTTGTGTGCTTGTTCAGGCCTCTTTAGCCACACTGGTCATCTGGCTGTTCCTTGAAATTGCCATCCTCATTTCTGCTTTACATGTTTGCCTGGCAGTTTTCTGTCACATGGTAAAATCTTACTTTTAGGTTTCTGCTCAAATATCACTTTCTCACTGAGCCCTCTATCCACATAACCTTATGAAGCAGAATCTTAAATGCTCTCTCACCCTGCTTTTTTATC
This sequence comes from Phataginus tricuspis, assembly GCA_029783875.1. Taxonomy (NCBI): domain Eukaryota; kingdom Metazoa; phylum Chordata; class Mammalia; order Pholidota; family Manidae; genus Phataginus; species Phataginus tricuspis. The sequence goes on along the minus strand of JAQQAC010010882.1, from coordinate 28,135,590 downwards.
ACTTCGTGACATTTTATTCATTGTCGTTTATTTCTCTCACTGCTCCGCTAGGACATAAGCTCCATGAGATCAGGGCACTTTGTCTTACTCTGCATCCCTGCCCAAAGGAGAGTGCCTGTCACAAAACAGCCAGTCAAAATGCACTTAATGAGTGATGAATACTTACCTGACTTGGCAATCTGTATTCAAAAAGTCTGTTAAGTGATTCTGGTCTGATTCCTCCAGCTATATGTAAACTAGTCAGCCATAATGGAGGATAGAAGTCTTTCTGAGTCCAGTGTCTGGTACTTGAGCACTTAATAAATTAGTGACCTCCAACCCAGTGACCTTCCCATTGGCTCCGCTAGAGCTAGTGTGATCCAGGTGAGTCCTAAAGCATTAACAGGACCAGCCTATATTCTCTGCAGTCTCTGGGGTTTGGTTCCACCTCAGTGGAATATGGGGAATTCTTGTTGGCAGAAAAGAGGCGACATGCACTGGATCCCCATGCCATACATCCTTCCAATAGATCCACCTTAGATTTATCTCAGTCTGCACATTGTGTACCTACCCACAAATGCACTATAGTATAAACCTGCTACCAGATACACGAGTCTATCCTTTTAAGTACTTGGGGTAACAAACAGTAAAAATGTCATTTGCTCCTACTGAAATAGTCTGGAATAGGGACCATTGCTAAGTTGCCTGTCCCTGACCTCAGTTTTTCTGTTCACAGCATTATTTGTGCTCCCAAAACCTAAAGTGATCTCCTGTCTAGCGCAAGGGGAAGAGCCGTGGGTTCAAGGATCCCTGGAATTGAAGGACACCTCTGGGAAGCTGCCTGTAGGTAAATACACCATGGGATTAGGAGAAATGTCTTGATAGGAATTTTTTCAGGAGCTTAATATTTTCAGATTCTACCTGGCTATTCTTTTAAAATCATGATCACTGGATTTTTTTCACTATTCTTGTAGTTTTCTTGCTCTTCATATAGTTGGCTGATTCCTATATTTATTCCAACAGGGCTAAAGCTAAAAAATTACACTGGAAATCATCAGTCTGTGTGTCTTTCTTCCTTAGAAATAGAAGCACAAGGAGAGATAGTATCAAAAAAGGCCAGAGTGAAATATCCCCAGAAAACAATGGGCAAGGAAAATCATGGTGATCTGCACAGGGTGGGGAAATGGCACCGAGATTTTCCAGGGAAGAAAAGAAAGAAACTCTCAACTTGGAAACAAGAGCTGCTGAAACTTATGGATCTTCACAAGAAAGCTCGTGCGGGACAGAAGCCCTTTAAATGCCAGGAATGTGGGAAAAGCTTCAGAGTTAGCTCTGATCTTATTAAGCACCAAAGAATTCACACTGAAGAGAAACCATATAAATGTCCACAATGTGATAAGAGGTTTAGGTGGAGTTCAGATCTTAATAAGCATTTAACAACACATCAAGGAATAAAACCATATAAATGCTCGTGGTGCGGGAAAAGCTTCAGTCAGAATACAAACCTACACACACACCAGAGAACTCATACTGGAGAGAAGCCCTTTGCATGTCATGAATGTGGAAAAAAATTCAGTCAGAACTCTCACCTTATTAAACACAGGAGAACCCACACAGGTGAGCAACCTTACACATGTAGCGTATGCCGGAGAAACTTCAGCAGGCGGTCAAGCCTCCTTAGACACCAGAAACTTCACCAATGAAGGGATGCTTATCAGCTGTCTTTGGTGTGAAGAAATTCACCAAGTGAAGCCTGACCCTAAATTTTATGAAAAATACAAATTCATGAACCACATAGAATTTTTCATCGGTGGAAAATTTGAAGATAGAAACATGATTGGAACAGGAAGGAATCAAGGTTAACTGTGCAGGAGATGTGTGATTACTGCTTACACTATTTTGACTGATAACCTTCAGGGAATTCCTTAGCAAGCAAGGTATTCTAAGAACATTCCAAGTAAGTAAAAAAGCTATTTTGGGATTATACCTGGCCAAATAGCAAATTCAGCTTCAAATAGCAATTGCAGCCTTGAATCTGTCTTTTCTGATCGTACTGAACATTCGTAGGGATGCATTGATTTCCCCCATTCTTTCTTAAACACATGAGAGAAACATTTGTGGCACGGTCTTTCAAAACAAAAAGCAATAATATGCATTTTTAAATGCATACCATTGTCTTCAAGATAGCTAATTAACTACTTTCAAGAGTTTCATGTGTCAGAAATGAATTCCAATGAAAGTTGACTATGAACCAAATTGGATTTTCTTCCTCTCTCTTGTTGGACATTGTTCAGAGTTGGACATTGAATCCCTTCTTGAATATTTTGGCAACTTTAGCTCTTGAATCTTAGCCTAGTTTTTACTGTGATAAAATTATATTTACTTCTCTACTAGAGAATCTGCCAGATGAACTAATAGTGAACTATTTCATGCCTCATCGGTTGTGTTTGAAAAAAGGGAAACATCCCCAATGAGATCATATGGAAACGGGTTGGAAGTTTTAGCCATGGAATATGTTAATGTAAAGAAGAATTCTCTGCAATAAAAGAAACTACACTGGTCCCTTACCTCACAATATCAATAGGATATAAATAACCATAAATTTTAGCACTTTTCCTGGGGCCTAAAAGACAATTGGAGATCAGGATCAACTCAGGTTTTTCTCGATTGCTTTTTATTTTTGCTTTTATTTGTTATTAAGAAGAAGGTGAGAGTTACGTTTGTGACTGGAGTCTGTTCTGCCTCCAGGATGTGGTTCAGTGCGCACAGTGACTGGGATGCCAGTCAGCGGGAGACCCGGTTCCCAAGAGGAAAGGATTGGGACCTGGTTCTGAGTGGTGGGCAAGGGTAGGTGAATGCACACATGTTGTCTGTCTTACACTGGAAGCTGTTCAGCAGGCAGGGTCTTCCTGTCTGTCTTCCCCAGAGCAGCATTTCACAGCCGGCTTAGGTGGTAATTTCAGTAGATAGCTGAAGATCCCCTACATAATGTGCAGTTTCTTATACCTCACCCTACCTGCAGCAGTGACTCAGATGTGTTCCTGTTAGAGCTTTTAAGTGATACCAGGAAAAGGGTTAAATTATCACTTCCTAATCTCTTTTTTTATAAACCAGGAAGATAAGGCCCAAAGAGATGTGGGGGCTTGTTGCTGACAGTTTAGCTAGTGGGTCAGTGGGTCGTCAGTGAGCCTCATGCGTCCAGCCTGGAGGAGGGTCAGCAGGACTGGTGTGTGCGCTACCCTGCAGGGCTGCTCTAGATGACACTGCATTGTGTCTGTTCCTAGCTTGTAGAACATTTCCTGTCTCTGGACTGGCTACTGAAATACTCTTGTTTTCGTTTTCCCTGTGAAGTAGAGAGACCCGTCAACTCAGGGTTGTTCTGGGGATTAGGATGATTGATGAAAGGAAAGCTGTTCATGGCCTAGCCAATAGTAGGTGCCCTCGGTGTGCATTTCTTTCCCCTTGCCCTGCTCCCCAGTGTGCTGGGCATTAAAGAAGCAGGTGTTTTTGTGCTGTTTTCAGCTTTTCAGGGGCTAGGCACGGGCGGTTATGCTAAGTTGATGTGGTTCGTGGCTTCAGTACTGTGAGGTTTAGTCACCTGAGCCGTTGGCCTGGTGCCCTCGGTGGGATTTTCTTTTCTTTCCCAAGGTGAACTACACCAAGTAGTTTTTCCTCCAAACACAGCCAGCTCAGGTCTGCAGAGTTCTTAACCCCTGCCTCTCAGCCTAAGGCCCTCAGGACTCTCCTCCCAAGTGGTGCTTGGGGATTTCCTGCGGGTACTGCACCTACTTATTCAGCGTAATGAGGGCCTGTTCCGGGCCCAGCCACTGTTCCAGGTGGAATACAGAAAAGCAGGGGGGTGGGGGAGCACACATATGGAGGGCTTCGAATGGTGTTGCCCTAATTTTCTGCTGCTTGCAGTGGGGTCATGAGATGAGGTAGTGGGTGAGCCCCTGCTCCCTCTGGGCTGCAGCATTTGTTTTTTGGTGCAAGGCTGCACTGCTCTCTTCTCCTGCCTCAGTCATGGAAGCGCCTGAGGCAGGGAGAGGCACGAGGTGAAAGCAGTCTGGAGCGCTGAGCCCCCACATGGGGGAAGGCAGCTGTGAAGAGTCCCCCACGCCTATAATGGACTTCTGGGGCTGAGAACTAGACTTCTGTTGCATTAACCAGTGACACGGTGCTGTGTGCTTCTGCAGCGTAACCCGGCCTGTCTTAATAGAGGTAGCTGTTCCCGAGCTCGGGAACCTTTCCTTTTCATCCCGCCACTTCACTGGCCTTCAGAAGAGATCTGGATTCCTCTAGATGCTCCACTGAGCGGATGCGACACTGACGGGAACACTCAGGAGCTCACAAGACTAGGTGATAGGAAACCAAGACAGACTGGTTACCTGGGACACATCGTGGAGAAGTCAGTGGTTCACGTGGGCACTCCCTCCTCTCCCTCCTGTCTCCCTCCTCTCGCCCTACTCCACCTACTTTGTCTGTTCCCCTGTGCTCCACTGCCCCATGTGCACAGGATGCATTTACTTCTTTTGATGGTGGACGAGGGAGAGGGTCAGGGTTGCCCTGCATTCCTCCTGTGAGTGCAGTAGAGTCCAGGTGAGTGGTGCCTCAAAAAAACGTGGAACCTGGGCAAGAAGCAAGTGTGCTTTGATTGGTGTGGTTGGCTGCTCCTCCTGGACTAGAGGAGGACAGCTGGGGAGACACTTGGGCAGGACAATGGGCAGGACACTCCAGCTGGGGAGGGAAGGGCCCCCAGTGGGAAGGTCCTCGCTTGGCCAGTAACCAGCAGCACCATGTCTGAACTGCTTATGCTTGGAATTTGGGGTGCATGCGGAGTTTGGAGGAGGCATTTCTGTAGTCTTGTCACAGGAATGAGAGCACATTACTAAAACCCAGAACCCTAAAATCTATTGATGTGGCTTAAAAGTGAAATGAGAGAGAAAAAAATCCTAGGTTCAGCCTCAAAAGTTAGTTTTCAAGTTCTCACAAATAATATCTTCCATGATCAGGTGATTTTTAGAGCAAACTGCAAGGAGCTTTATTTTAATTGGTTCAGGTAACAGCCTCACAGTTGCTCCAAGGTTGGTTCTGAGAACTGGATTATTGACCCAGTCTAGCCCTGAAATCTTTGAGGTCTTGTCTGTGAAAGACTTAAGTGGCCACAGTGCTGGGACCATCCCAGACCCTGGGTTTCCACCACTGAGCACACTTGGGAAGCTCAGGCCAATGTTGAGTACCCTAGCTACCTTTTAACTGGAAGGAAGGACAGGAGAAAATCAAACTAAAACCAGGAGAAGTTTGATCAGTTTTTGGAACTATAAGAAGCGTGTTTAATTCCCCCTGAGCTTGGAGAACCTTTTCTATCCCATTGTACATTTGGGATAACACAAAAAAATTTGAACTCCATTTAGACTTTTCCCAACATGTTATTCTACACACAAGTGTTCTGACAAAAGATGTGCAAGACTTTTGTGGGGAAAAAAGTATCATCAAGGAACATCTAAGTATAAACTCGTTTCATGGATGGGATGACTCAAACTCAAGAGTCATAACTCAATGTATAAATTCAGTTCAATTCTATTAAAAATACCAAAAGGACTTTTCATGGAACCTGACAAGGCTGATCTTATAACTTCTGTGAAAGACAACAAGGTCAGGAATAGCCAAGATAGTTTTGTTGGAAAACAGCAAATGAGGAAGTTCCAGGCCTAGAGTTCTTTTCGTAGGAAATTAATGTTTATGGTTTCAACTTCTTCAAAGGTCGTTATTCTGTTCTATTTTCTGTCAGGTATCAATTTTGGCATTTTGTCTTCTCAGAAATGTCTAGGTTTTTAAATTTCTCTACAATTATATTTTTATTGTCTCATTTTCATTCTCGAAATTCACTTTTGTATTTATCATATTCCACTTTTTTTTCATTATCAGCCTTATCACAGATTGGATTTTTTGTTTTTTTCTCCTTTTTACCTTTGGGTTTTTTTTTTTTCCTTCTTGTATTTCCTTTCCAGTGACTTGGAATAAATGGTTAATTTTTTTTTTAATTTTCAGTTATAAAATAAATTTTACACAGAAAAAGTATAAACAGAGTATAACAAACACTTGTGTAACTACCACACATTTACTAAATAAAACCTTGCAAGTGTACTGGGGGGGTGACATGCACCACTTCCCATCCTTAGTCCCCCCTTCCCGCTCCCTCCCCAGAGGTAACCACTTGTGGGCTCGGTGTTTGTACAGGTTTTTTGTTTGCTTGATTTTTGTAGTTAGAATGGTGACTCAGGAATTTGACTGCCTGGGTTCATAATCCAGCTCCACTTATTAGCTTTGTGGCCTTGAGCAGTTTATTTAACCCTTTCATTTTTCAGTTTTGTTTTGTAAGATGATAGTTGGAAAAAGCCTAGTTTGTAAGTTTTTAAGGAATTCAAATAATTAACATGAGTGAAATGACTAGAAAATCCTTGGTTTTACCGAAGCATCATGTAAGTGTATGCATGTATCAATAAAGAATATAGGGCATTGTTTTTCCATATTTAAATGTTTTATATAAATACTTCCATACCATAGGATGTTTCTTCAGTTAGTTCACTTTCAGATTTGAAAGGAAGATACAAAATTATCTCTTCATAGATGACATGATCTCATATTTAGAAAACACTGAAGAATTGACAAAAATCCAACTATAAACATTCAACAAAGTTGGAAGATGCAAGAGCAAGATTCAAAAATCAGCTGTGCTTCCACATATTGGCCATGAAAATTGTGAAAATGAAATTAGAAATTCTGTTTATAATATCAAAAAATAAAATATTTAGGAATAAATATAAGCAAGAAATTGGAATACTTGTATACTAACGACTGTAACATGGCTGAAGGAAATTTTAAAAGACCAAGAGAAACAGGAAGAGTCTCAGTGTTCATGGGCTGGAAGACTTAGTGCTGTTCAGGTGGCCGTAGCCCCCAAAGCATCTACAAACTCCGTGCAATCCCTGCCAAAATCCCAGCTGCCTCTTTTATAGGCATGGAAAACCTGATCCTAAAATTAATATTGAATTGCAAAGGACCCCAAGTAGCCAAAACCACATTCAACAAACAAACTTGGAAGACTCATGTTTCCCACATTCAAAAATACTATAAAGGTACACAGTTATCAAAACATTGTAGCACTGGCACAGAGTTAGACATACCTATCGGTTGAATAGAAATGAGAGTCCAGGAGTAAACCAATGCATCTATGGTCAATTGATTTTTGACAGGAGTGCCAAGACTATTCAGTGGGGAAAGAGTATCATCAACAAATAACACTGGGAAAGACATACAAATGAATCTAATTGAAGCCTTATTTCACAGTACTTACAAAAATTAAATGAATACAAGATCTAAGAGGTAAAACTACAAGTCACTTAAAACATATGGGGAACTCTGACATTGGATTTGGCAATGGATTCTTAGATATGGAACCAAAATAAAAAACAGCAACAGAAAAAAAATGGGTAAACTGGATCTCATCAAAATAAAAATTGCTCTTAAAGGGCATTATTAAGAAAGTGAAATATTCACAGGATAAAAGAAAATATTTATAAATCATATATCTGATAAGGCTCTAGCATCCAGGACATACAGAGAACACTTACAATTCAAAAAAAAAAATAGAACTTGAATAGACTTTTCTCCAAAGATACACGTATGGCCAATAAGGACATGGAATGATGCACAGCATCATTAATCAGTGGGGAAATGCAAGTTTAAACTACAACAAAATACCACAACTCATTCGCTAGGGTTTCTATAATGGTTTTCAAAAGGAAAATAAGACATGTTGGTGCAACGTGAGAAATTGAAATCCTGATACATTGGTGGTGGGAATATAAAATAATAAAACCTCTGGTTTAGCAGTTCTCTTAAATGTTAAAATTCCCATGAGCCAGTAATTCCAGTCCTGGGCATATATCTAGAATAATTCAACACATATTTCCAAACAAAACTTGTACAGGAATGTTCATATGAGCAGTACTGTTCACAATAGCCAAAACCACCCAAGTGTTCATTGACCAATGACTGAATAAATCAGTCTATCCATACGATGGAATATTATTAGTCCATAAAAAGGAATTTAGTAATTATACTATGAACCTTGAAAAGATTATACTAAGTGGAAGAAGTCAGGCCTCATAAGGCCGCATATATGAGTGCTTTATATAAAATAACTGGAGTAGGCAAATCCACAGGGGGAGGAGGAAAGGACATGAGTGGTTGCCAGAGAATGGGGACAGTGGAGGACGGAGAGCAACTACTTAATGAGTGCAGGGTTTTCTTTTGGGATAATGAAAATACTCTGGAACTACAAGTGCTAATGATTGTAGAACCTTGCAAATATACCAAAGTCCACTGGACTGAACACCTTAATAACATGGTTAAAACAATTTTGTTACGTGAATTTTATCTCAAAATAAAAATTGAAAAGACATCAAAAACCTTTAGTGTTTGAATTTTTTATTTGTAAACAAGTGCATTCTTGTGTTTAGCAAAACAATACAGAAGTGTTATTCAGGAAAAGTTAATAATCTGGTGGCAGTTAATAATAATCTTGTGTCTTGGCTACTCAGTATCTACTCCCATTTCTTTGGAAAACAGCACTTGCGTGGTTGTGGATGATAAGGAAATATAATGTGATGTGATGTGAAAATTGTGACCGCCATATTTCTCAGCCTCCTATGCAGTTGTGGTTGTAGGACTAAATCCTCATCAATGAGTTGTAAGGGAAACGTATTTGGTGGAACTTCTCCAAAAATGATCTTTAAAGTCCCATCAGAATAGTGACTAGATTAACTGGAAGAAAAAAACAAAACCTCCCTTTAATCACTTCTTAAACTAGCTGATGCTTTGGCCGTTCTCCATAGGACCTGTTTCCTCCTGCTCCTCCTATAAAAACTGCACGTGCTCCATGTCCTCTTTCAGATGTCAGGCAGATTGGGTAAGACCCTCCAGGAGGTACTGCCCAGGCCGTACTCTGCAGAAAGCTTACTTCCTGGCCCTCACTTGGAACACTCTTCTGTCCCAATTTCCCTTTTATGACATCCACTGCAAACTGCCTTCAGCTTTCAGAGACACTAACAGGGAGAGCTACTCCTGGAACACATGCTTATCCAGCCTTTTCCATTCTGAGTTTGTGGGGTTGAATTTTTATATGTATTTGATGTACTTATTGCCATGAATTTAGCCCTTCTTCTGGTTCATAAGATGCTACGCTCATTAGAACTGACAAGTGAGCCAGGCTTATGTTCCATGCAGCCAGGATTCTTTTTCCAACAAAAATCACTTTTAGCAGCAGATAACAATTTTAAGGGAACATCGTTGTCTTCCCTTATGGGAATGTAAAAAGAGCCCCTTACAGACAGTGTGGATTCCCTTAATTTCCCCTTATTTCTGTGCTTCTTAAATTCCAATATTTTTAAATTGTGATGCCACATAGGAGCAATAATTCTCAAAAGTTTACTATGAACTATATATTTTTTATTCTACTGGTCCTATAGTTACCTCTTTTAAGATTCAAATTTTCATATATCTAAATTCTAAAACTTAGGGATAAAATTCCTATTCATTCAAATAATGGAAACCTGATTGGAAAGGTTTTGATTATATTCTGCCACAGACTTCATCCTTCTATACAACATTTGTTCTGTTTCATAGTTCTTACCTTCCATACTGCCACAATGTTATTCTACAATGAAAAGCATATTGGGCATTCTGACCAAGTCATCAAGAAAAGATTAATTAGAACTTACATGCAAGACAGGCACAAAGTCAGCTCTCAGGAAATGCACTGTCAATGATCTCCCAAAAATGAAATATTTAAAAATAAAACAAAACAAAATAAATCAAAGATAAAGTCTAAAATAAAATATATAAAAAATACCAAAAGAGTTCACAGCAGCATTGATTATAATAAGCAAATTCAGTAACAACACAAATATTCTACTAATGGAATAGATAAATGAATTTGTAAATCATGTAGTGGAATACTATACAGTAGGAAAAATGGGAAACGCACAGCTATATGCATAAACTTGAATATATGTAACCAATGTAACATCCTGTGAAAAACAAAAGTTGCAGAAAAATGTAAAACACAAAAAACATTCTGTAGCCTGTGGGTAAAATTGTAATATTTCCAGAATATCTTGCGTGGCTTTAGTATATCTGCATATCAATAGGTGTTCAGGGGTGGGAAGAGTATGGCTTTAGTGCATCATTCCTGAGGGGTGGAGAGAAGTTCATCTCCATATCAAAGAGTAATTACCTGGGCAAGGAGGGCTTATCTGTATCTGAGAGGTGAGGGGAGGCCAGTTGTGCTTCTGCTGGAGCAGGAAACAGAGATGGCCCAGCACTGCAGTTTGTGAGCAATAAACGGGTTTTAAACTTTATTTCTCTCTTTGACTGATTTCAGTTTTTAGAGGTATTTTGCCCAGGGATATCCTTTCCCTGGACTTCCACGTGGCATAGTCGGCAGGATTCCTCTGAAACCAAAATCTGTTGTAATGGGTGCAGCCTTTGGGAGGGCCACCCCTAGAAATAATGGGGAGAAGTGGCGCTCGCACTGAGGGATGTGTGTCCACACTAGTGTGGTCGTGGAGGCACCACCACCGCTGCTGGCTGCGCCAACCCCAGCCTGTGGCCCGAGCCTAAGGCTACTGCTTCTGCCACTGCTGCTGCGCCTGCTGCCTGCTACAGCCTGGTCACAAGTATGGAAAGGAGCATAGGTCCAGGTCACCCTGATAGAGAAGCAACTGGCTGCTGTGTACCATGCCTTGCTGGCTACAGAGCCCATTGCCAAAACAGCTCCTACCAAGGTAATAACTACCTGTCCCATCACGCGGTGGTTAAGAGACTGGACCCAAAGGCCATGGAGTGGTGTGGCACAGACACCTACTGTATATCATGTGGCCATTTGCCTTTGGCATCCCCAGGGAATGATAAAGCAGATGCGTTGGCTGAGGTGTGCTGGCTACAAGGCCCAATAGCTACATCAGCGTTTGTTGCACGCAGGGCAAAAGACAATGTGGGCTGTAGCCCATTGGTGGCTTGCCATTGACCTTTGAAGAAGTCAGCTGAGTCCAGAAGTTTCCTGCAAGTTGTGCAGATCAGCAAACCACCAAGAGGGGCCTAGAGCGTCTCTTTGCAGCCTATGGCCAGTCGCCGGTGATAGAGAGCGATCAAGGCACCCACTTTATTGGACATCATTGCAAGGATGGGTGCAGCAATTAGGAATAAAATGGACGTGGCCCTGGATATTTTGACACATGGACCAGCGATGGCTGGCTCTTATGGCACCTTGGGGAAAAGGCCTGGAAGCTGGCCTCCTGTGTATTACTGGAATAACAGCAAAGTGGCCCCCCACAATCATGGTTATTTGCTTCTACGGTCCTTGTGTCCTGGATATGCCCCCTGGCTGCAGCTCCCGCATGATGGCTGGAATGGACAAGCTTTGGCCTTAATCTGCATGGGACTTTGAACCTAGCTGAATCCTCTGGCTTGAGAATTGTCATGATTGTGTTGCTGTTGTCAAGAAAAAAATGCTTAAAGAGAGGCTTGACTTTGTCTAATGTTTGGTAAAAGTTTTGTGAGCAATCTAGCATGGTTGTTAGGAATGAATAAACAAGTGTAGAAACATTTTGTGCTTAGTGTGCTGTAAAGTACATTTACTTAATCTGCATAGGCTGAATCCTCTGGCTTGAGGATTATCAAGATTTTATTGCTGTTACTATTGTATGTTCTTAGATTGGTTGGAAGAGGGGGAATGAGTAAATTGTAAGTCAAGATTTCTGGAGGGGTGGCTTGTGGGTAAAATTGTACTATTTCCAGAATATCTCACCTGGCTTTAGTATATCTGCCTGTCAGTAGGCGTGTGGGTAAAATTGTATTATTTCCAGAATATCTCACCTGGCTTTAGTATATCTGCCTGTCAGTAGGCGTTCAGAGGTGGAAAGAAATATGCTTTAGTGCATTTGCATCATTCCTCTGGGGTGGAGAGAAGTTCATCTCCATATCAATGGGTAATTACCTGGGCAAGGAGGGCTTATCTGTACTTGAGAAGGGAGGAGAGTCCGGTTTTGCTTCTGCTGGAGCAGGAAGGAGAGATGGCCCAGGACTGCAGTTTGTGAGCAATAAACGGATTTTAAACTTTATTTCTCTTTGGCTGATTTCAGTTTTTAGAGGTATTTTGCCCCAGGATTTCCTTTTCCGGACTTAAAAGCCATGTGAGAAGAGATCTCATGTCATTATTTGGGTAATAAAAGAAAGCATGATCCTGGAAAGCAAAAAAACATGGAGATATACACATACATGTGATGAGGTTATGGGTGATTTTTATTTCCTTTCCTTCTTTGGTTCTGGCCTTCAGCTCCACTGAGAAATACTCTTGGCAGCCCTTGCCTGTGAAAGGGTTCTTTAGCTACCCGTCTCGCTCACAAGGAAGGACATGAGAACTCCATCAGCGTGACTTTATTGCCTGCAAGAGAAATGGCTACCTCGAAAAGAAGAGAGCAGCCGCGGCAGCAGGGAGGGTGGTGTTTATATAGGGGGTGGGGCCTTGATGAGCGGGATGTTGGTTTCATGACTTCTGAGAAACCGAAACTTAAGAGCCGCTGCAGGCGATAAGGGACTTTGCTACATCCGGATGCTGCTGCTGAAAGTGATAAGGGGTTTACTACACCAGATGCGGTTTACGGCTGTGTGATAATAGAGACCTAACAACCTGGACCACACAAAGCCAGTTGTCAGCCCTCCACTATGCAGCGCTCAAGCAGTGGTACCTCTGCCTGCAGTTATCACCTTTGGCCTTAATCTGCATAGGGCTTTGAATCTAGTTGAATCCTCTGGCTTGAGGATTATCATTATTTTATTGCTGGTGCTATTGTATGTCATTAGTCTGGTCACAATGCTTCAGTTTTCTTGCTCAGGGACCATTGCAGAAGACGGGGAATGAGTAAATTGTAAGGCGAGATTTCTGGAGTGATGGCCTGTGTGTAAAATTGTAATGTTTCCAGAATATCTTGCCTGGCTTCAGTGTATCTGCATATTAGCAGGTATTCCTCAAGGGTGGGTAGAGGTTCATCTCCATATCAATGAGTAATTACCTGGGCAACAGAGGGTTTATCTGAACCTGAGAGGTGGTGGGGAGTGCTGGCCTGCTTCTAACCAAAGAAGGAAAAAGATGGCCCCGGACTGCAGTTTGTAAGCAATAAACGGGTTTTAAATTTTATTCTCCCTTTGACTGATTTCAGTTTTAGAGGTATTTTACCCTGGGATTTCCTCTCCCCGGAGTTACAGGGGGCAAAACATTGAAGTAGAACTGAGTTCTAGTTCTACTTCTATCATCAGCCACTTAAAAACTGGATCTCGGTTTCCTTGTTGGAAGATGAAAATAGAGTGTTGACCTCAGGATTGGTGTGAGGATTTTGTTAGCATGAATGTGTTTTAAAATATGCCAATCACAGTGCATGCGTCACGGCTTGTTGATTACCGTCGTGGTCATTTCTGCAAAACAGGGAAGGAGCCCAGACAATATTGGACCGAATACCCATCCAAGTAACTGACAAAATTGTTACAGGGACTCCCAAAACAAACAGAAAATAAACCCATAGGTTGGATTTACAAACGTCCCGAACCAAGGACGAACCAGGAAAGAGCGTTATTGGTAACAGTCTATGACACAATGGCCAGCACTGCGGTCGATTAGCCCGGAGGGCGGGGGGAGGGGGGAGGTAAGGGAGGGTGGGATTGAATGGAGCGTGACAGACCCAGCACTTGCGCATGCGTCGTGCCTTCTGGCGGTCCCGGCGTGCTCCGCGGCAGCTTCCGGCCGAGCGCGGTGCAAAGATGGCGTGGCTGGTGAGTGGCTCCTGTGGACGCGGCTTTGCCTGGCGGGCCGGGCCTCGAGCGCTCCCCTGCGCTCTCTAGCCCACAGCTGTCGCCTGAGAACTAGGATCCGGGTGCGGAGATTCGGTGTGGCCGTGGGCCGGGACCCCCCCAACCCCCATGCTGCGCGGGGAGGCGCGGGCACGAGGCAGCCCGGCGCGCCGGCCTGGGGCCCTGCTGCGTTCCGACCCGTCTTTCCCCGGGTGAAGCACCTTCGAGAGACCCTGAGCCCTGCGGTTTACACGAATGAAACACACGGTCACTGAGGCCCTATGGCGCCCTAGTGCTCCCTTGTGCGGGACGGTGGGCTCGCGAAGACCGCTCAGACGCGCTCTTTGCCCGCAGCTCGCAAGCTCGCGGCGTAGATGAACCCGCCAGAAACCGATTCTGGCGTTTAGGGCTGAGAAACGGTGCCTGAGGAGAGTTTATAGACAGGGACGAGGAGTTGAGAACTTCAGGAAGCAAGACGTGGTGGTGGTACCGCCTTGGTCCTGTGGGTTACGTGCTTTCTTTGTTGGTACCTCGTTAGAACACAGATTTCTTCTTGTTTCTACGTTCCTTCTTTCTAAGCTCGGTGCCCTTCCTGCCTTGGCTGGGAGGGACGGAGACCGGCAATGTATCCTATTGAGAGTCCATGGCAAGAATGAATGAGGCTTAGGGAGCGCGTGTTCTAGGCAGGCAGCGTTTAGAGGGCAAGGGCACTGAGCCTGGAGGCACAGAACCTGTTCCGGGACGGGTTCGCTTCACCTGGGCTGAAGGGCATGTGGAGGTTCCGTTGTATGACGCCCTGATGTCTAACCACCGGGGTCTCCAGTGGATGGTGCCTCACCGGGAAGGCGTACTGCGTGACTGTCCTCTGTCACAAATGAGGTCTCTGATGGGTCTACTTTTCTCCCTTTTTGGTGTATCAGTTACTGCCTTTTCTCCCTTTGGACTGTGAAAGTTGTTTAGGGGCCATGTCAAATGTGCACCGTGTTACACCTAGCTCTGGATCTCACGCTAGCACAATGCTGTGCCTGAGAGATACTTGAATGTAGGGTGTGACAGAAGCCTAAGTGTGGGTAAAATTGCAACATTTCCAGAGTGTGTCGCTCTACTTTAGTGTATTTGCATATCCTCAGGGGTGGAGAATTTATCTCCTTGTCAGCGGGTAATTACCTGCGCAACCGAGGGCGTGTCCGAACCTGAGAGTTTAAGGAGAGGGGCTGGCTTGCTTCCTCCAGAGCAGGAGGAGAGACGTTGCTGGACTGCAGTTTGTAAGCAATAAACGGGTTTTAAACTTTATTTCTCCCTTTGACTGATTTCCGTTTTGAGAGGTATTTTGCCCTGGGATTTCCTCTCGACGGACTTACACTAAGTGTTGGGGGAGCGTTGTTTATTTTCCTTGGTTTTGTCCCCACTGCAACAACTAACTGAAGGGCAGAGACACAGTACTGAAACAGAGTAAAAGTTTTATTTAAAGTTACTTAGAAAGTTCAGGCAACCTCAGAGAGGGAGGAGCGCCCTGAAAGGTTGGGAAAAGTTAGTTACTTAAGTGCGAGCGACCTCAGAGAGAGGAGCACACTGAAAGGTTGGGGGTTCCCCCTTTTAAGGATTTTTTTCAGGAATGTGACAAAGGGCTAGGGATGTGGACTTGTGAAGTGGTCTCAAGTATCTTTGATGAGACATTTTCTTATCAGCCCTCTAGGTAATTCTGCAAAATTAGCTTAACACAAGAAATGTACTGCTTTTGTTCCCTCCCAGGACAGCAGCTTCCTGGTTTGGGAGCATATCAGTCAAGACTGTCTGCCCTTCCTCCAAGGTGGGCAGAGTTGTTTCTTTGCTAAAGAGTATGTTAAGAATCTTCTTAAACTTAATGGGTTTTTTTCAAAATGCAATTTTGGCTTTAAGGTGGGATCTCCCTGTCGTTTTTATGTTGTTTATAGGTGGGGCTTTTAGCAGGCTAGAGGAAATCTTACAGTGATCTAATTGACTCAGTGAGACATGGGCTGTGCTCAGATACTTTTCCTTATCTGGGGAATAGTCAGACATTCACGGCCAAGTTGCCTTTGACCTTTTGAGCTTTAACTAATTAACTCATTAACTCTGAGTCTTTTCTGGATTTCTAGTTTTAACTGATTAGCTGAATCCTTTCTAGGGGGCTTTACTGACTTTGTTCTCTTTCCACACTGCTCATATCTATTTTCCTGCCTTACAAGTTTTCCTGTTGACCCCAGGAGGCCAGGCCTACAGCCTCAGCCACTGGAAGGCTGCACTGAGGTTCACAGACAGTGTTAGCAAGAGAGCATGTTGAGAAGGAGAGACTGAAGAGGTGAAAGGTTTTGGAACTTATTTGACCCGTGTTCTGAGTTACTGTGCATGTGACCGCACACAGGTGAGAAGATACGCATGGGGCTCCGAGGACACCCAGGATTTACTTGCAATTTCCAGTAAACTGCAAGTTGGTGACCTGGAGAGAGATGCCACTAGAATGACTCAGGGTAAGGAGAATGCCTGAACTGCCCAGGAGCACAGTTAACTCTGTCTGCCAGAGCTACATCATCTCCTCAATCTCCCAAGTTCCACATCTATCAGGCTAACTACCCTGCCACAGTGAGTGGCAAGGTTGCCTGCTAGGGTCCTAGGTTCTCCACAAGTAAAGAATGCTCACTCTTTGCTGTCTCTACCCAGAAACCAAGCCAGGGCTGAGTAGCAGAACTGGAAAGAGGCTGCAGTCGATAGGGGTGGAAGCAAGAATTCACTGCGAAAAAGAGGGTGATGAGTTGAGCACCCTGTAGCCCAGGAACAGAAGTCCTGGGTTGTTCCCAGACTGACTGGTAAGGCAGTCCCCTCACAGGAGAGGCATAGCAGAGGGGGCCAGAGGAAAGGAAAGTGGGTAAGAGGCTTGAGGGATTCTGCTCCTGTTTTGACTGTGACCATCCGTGGCCCATAGTAAAGGCATGAAACGGTGACAGTCTCTAGGCTTCGCCCTACCTCTCTGGTTGAGACTATTTGGTCCAGTCTGTTGGAGAGGGTTGGGCATCCCTAGAATAAAGGTGTCAATTGAAAAATTGTATCGATTAGTTAAAATGATCCAGGGGTATTTATAGAAAATATTGGAAACCCCAGCATTTAGTTCACAGTGGGAAAACTGGCTTTTCACAGGACATCTGAAGGGCTGAAGCAAACCATCAGAGGATCTGGATAGACATGGGGGTGTCACCCTTCGTACACACACTTCAAATTCATTCTCAAGCGGTCAGTACACTGATCCGACTGCCTTAGGCACTGGGAGGTAGACACTAAGGTAAGAGTAACTGCAGGAAGCAGCTACCACACATGGGTTTGGGGGATCCTAGGGGAAAGGTTGGTTTATCACGACTTGGAAGGTTGGAGGAGAGGCTGCCAGAGCTGGGCCTCAGACCTCACAGGATGGGAGGCTGGATGGGTCTGCCTCTGGTGGTGGTGATTCTGAGGGGCCCATGGAGGCAGGTTCTGGAAGATAGTATCTCCTTCATTCACTGCTTTGTATCTGGTTCCTATACAACGTCTGGCAATCACAGCCAGTCAGATATTTCAGCCAGTGTATTTTGTAATCATGCCTCAATACTCCAGACCATCCATGTAGTGGACAGACAGACAAGGGTTGGGAGTGAGTACTCTGTGTTCCTCTTTCTGTCCAGCAGACTAGGGGATGAAGCAGTGTGGAGGGTGAAGGCAACCTAATCTTGTAAATTCAGTGGGTACCTGGAAGTCCCTGGGCGGGGCAGACCCAGGAGTGGGAGGGTCCTGCTAGTGAGGCCTTGATGGCACTTCCACTTCCTCAGCACTTCACTCACTTTCCCTGGGGCTCCTCATCTATCAAGTCCAGCTCCTTTGGCCTGGTACCCACAGCCTGTCAGTGACCCATCCAGCCCTGTGCTGTTTCCCCACTGTGAATCTCCAGTGAGGCAGAGTGTCCTCAGGGGACCACATGCAAGCCCACCCCTTTGCCGTCCCCCAGGCTCTTTGAAGATGTTAGTTTTCCCTCTGTAGTCCTGAGGGAAGTATGTACCTCTGGGAACTGGCCTGCATAGCTTACCCCAATGGCCGTACCAAGGACAGTAATGCAAGGACACGTGGGGGCCCAGGGCAGGCTCATCCTGAGGAAACACTGGCGTCTTATGTTCCGTCTGTTGTATTTCTTCCCTAAATGAAACAAACCTTCGTCTCCTTGTCTCATATGTAATGGCCCAGAAAGTATGCAGCAGAAACCACGACTCTTATTTCTCACCATAGATTACTCGAGGTACTAAGACCCTGTGAGCACAGGCCAAGCTCCATGGACAGTTAACCCACCTTCACCCAGGTTTTCCCCATGGAGATTCCACAGAAGCTGAGCTATCTGAGCCATCTTGGGATCAGAACTGCTCCTCATACACCCTTTCTCCTGCAGCCCCTCTGTCTTCCTCAGTCCTGTGACCTTGAGTGCAGCCCTTTCCTGGCCCAATTCGGTCCCTCCTCCCTGATTCCTGCCCCTTTTTCCTCTCTGCGTACCCCGCTGCCCTGAAGCAGCTTCTGCACTTCAGTCCTCTTCGGGACCCTGCAGGCTTCTGCAAAAGTATGAAGTTGCTAATGGAGAAAATGACAGTCAAAGGCCCGAAGTGGGGACAGAAGCAGCTTTATTTTCATCAGAAAGAGCAGTGCTTATATACTTGTAGAAACCTTCACTGTGAGAGACCTGAAACTGGGAATGGGGGTGGTGGTGGGGATGTAGGGGGTTTAATGTAGATGTTACAGTTAGTTGCTTAGATTCGGTATTTTCCAGTAGCTCAGCCCATCCTCTCCTTTAACCCTTGTGTTGTTGAGAGGAGTACAGAGCAGAGATGTGGCCTCAGGGTAGCACTGGTGTCCATCAAGAGGTGCCAGAGGTCAGTTATTGGATGAAAATATATCCTGCCTGTTAGCTCCTAGGTGTGTTTCCCAAGAGGGGAAAATGTCTGCTGTGACTTTGCACAGGCCACTTGACCCCCATACTCCGTTCAGAACAAGGCTACCCTAGTGTCCCAGGAGGACATATGGGTCCCACAGCCTCTGCCCTTCAAAGCAGAACAGAAGGGCACAGACAGGACTCGGGGCACAGGCAGAGTTAGTGAGATGCAGCACTCTTACCCTGACTCCTGCTCTTGGACATGGTTCTCCAGTAGGCTGACAGTAGAGCCTACTGCTCAGCCTGACAAGGATTAGCCAGTTCTGCACAAGAGAGGGAAGCTCGAGGAAATGCATGTGGGCCTAAGGACGGGACCTGTGAGGCTTCCTATAGTTCATAGCGCATCTCTACCTGGGATAGGAGTGTAACGTGTAGCCCGATGGCAAGTCAGGGTAGAGTTCTTTATGGAGCTTTTTTCACACTGAGAGCCCCTGAAATCTTCCCTTTCATGAGTGGGAGCTGCTGGGGAAGCTTTTCCCACACCACCCATGCATGGGTGGGCTCTCCCCAGGGTGGCCTCACTCGTGAGCATGTAAGTCACCAGAGACGATGCACTGAGACGGCTTCTCCCTGGTATGGGTCCTGTAGTGGACCATGAGGCTGGAGCTCTGGTGGATTTTCCCACCCTCCTCACGCTGGTAAGGCCTCTGCCCGCTGTGCATTCACAGGTGGGCAGTGAGGGTGCAGCGCTCTCTAATTTCTTTCCCACAGGCATGACACTTGGGTCTCTCCTGTGTGTATTCTGCTCACCAACTAGGTGAGAACCTTGCCTAAAGCTCTTCCCACATTCGTGACATTTAGAAGCTTTTTCCAGTTCAGCGGTGGCTGGTCGTGACGGCAGAACTCTGAGGGCAGTTTCTCCCTCACAGGACAGGCACACTTGCCTGCTCCCCAGTGCCAAGTCTGGTGACTCATGCTCTCCCAGCACCGTGTCTCCTCACTCCCCTGGAGAACTTCTGTGGTGCCTTCTTGATACTGGCTCACCCCCAGGCTCCATTTAACTCAGACTGCCAAACACGTCACAAGACTGTCTCCATAACACCATACGTGTTTCTACTTCCTATGAGCATCCAATTTTGGATTCTCTCTTAATCCCATTCTTGACCTCAAAGCCTGATAGAAGTTCACTGTAGTGGAGAGAAGGAAAGACAATGGAATGAGGAAGGAGCTACTGTTCAGCTGCCATAGAGAAGACAAACCCAACTGGCGTTCTTCCTGGGATCAGCCATCTGAAGCTAATAAAGATGAAGTGTTGTGAGCCACCTGTAACATCTGAGTTTGAAACTCTGGGCATGGGTACATGGACCCCAAAGTCCACCTATATTCTTCTTCTGTCTCTTTGGATATTCTGACACCATGACAAAAGAGGAAGAGAGGCAAGCCGTGCTTCACCTTGTCACACAGTCACCTATAGTGCATGTTCTTGACTCTTGGTCCAGCCCCTGGAGCAGAAAAACCAAATGCCATCCTGGGTTTGGCCAGCTCGTGACTCAACTGCAGGCTTCTGAACTTGGAGCAACACTGCTCTGGGGTCCACAGAAAGCCCTGCTCCCAGAGTTGTTCCCCAGCGCCCTGTAGAACTGCCCTTTCTGTTGACAAGTGTGGAGGCTTTCATAAAACAGAAGTATCGAGAATGGCCAGGTGCATCTTGGTCTCCCTATAGTCCCAGTGCATTCCTGCCAGGGAACAGGGCCCAGCCATTGCACAGGGTGGACCCAGTATCCTGGTGCTGGTTTTAGCAGCCCAAGAAGTTACATCTTAATTTCTCAAACTCTGCCGCAACTAGTTGCTGCCAATCATAGGAAGACATCCTACTCTAAGCATTTTTCATAAAACAAATATCTCTTCCACTTTTTGTAGTGGAAGAAACAGCCTCTTCAAGTGAGAAGGACGAATAGAGTGTGGACTGAAGATGCCCTTTTTATTTCTCCCTAATTATCCTGAATCCCACTGATACCTCATGTGATGACTCATGATGAGGGTAGTGCTCGCTGGGCTCCATACTGTGGGAATCCGTGAGAGCTGTGGCCACGTAAGAGGATGTGGTGAATAGGCGAGCCTTGGTGGAAGGGAGGGACTCAAGAGAACAGCAGACTTGGGTACGGGATACCTCTGTCTCCCCTTCTTTCTGTCAGTCATCTATGTATTGCCCCAATAGCAGCGTTGTCTGTGCAGGACTAAAGGATGGCCGTTCATCATGACAGGGACTTGCTTCTGTCCTATAATTTGACGGGCTCCTGTAACAATCCTGTAAAATAGCTCCCCTCTTTCCTGGGGATGGGCAGAGACTAGATCACATCATTAGGTCAAGGGCAAACACGGAAGGAGGAGGTAAGGCCCCCAGGGGAAGGATCCAGGTGGGCAGAGATATGATAACGTCAGAGTGGACAGAATAAGAAAACAATCCCAGAAGATCAATGGACCACATAAAAATTGTTCTGTCATGCCTGGACAGAGGGTTTATAGGGTGAGAGAGTGCAACGTGACATGGGAACCTCAGGAGACAAAAGGCATCAACCACAGGTCACCTGGGCCCCCGCTGCCCCCTGCACAGCCCCGTCTCCTTGTCTCAAAGACCTCTGATCTGGACGAGGATCCTGGGAGCCTGTGGAAGAAGCCAGGCAGGAGAAAACAGCCGCAGTTAGATGGTGGCTGCCACGTGATGGCCCCAGAGCAGAGGGTCTGAGTGGTCCTGAATCAGTAGCATCACCAGCACCTGGGAACTGTCACAAATGCATGTTCCCGGGCCTCACCTCCACTCCCGTGAACCAGAAATTCAGGTGAGGCCTGGGGATCTGTGTTCTAACATGCTCCCCAGGTGAGTCTGATGCCCCCACAAGTTCCAGACCTAGTGTCATAGCCAGTGGTGTCTGTGTGTGCAGAAGTTCCTTTTACCAGATTCTTAGCATAACAGCTTAAAAAAATTTTTTTCATTCTCAAAAATACCTCAGTAACTGAAACCTTTGATTTCTGCAGACCAAGATGATAGTCTGCCCAGATACCCACCTTGCAGTTCTGTAAAGGAAATGTTCATATGATGTCTTATTACTGGAACTTCAGAGGACACTCAGACGTCTGTGACCCTTGGGGAGGTTATAACTTGGGATCTGAGTGGCCCCCAGGCATGGTGAGCAGGGGGAGTAGAACCTGGAACACAGTGAGTCCTGCCCCCCCTTTACTCAGACGCCAAAGTCTCAGAATCATAAGCAGAAAGCACAGGTGCTGCAAGGATTAAGAAGAAAAAAACGCTAAGTGGCAGAGTTGACAAAAATATTGATAGAGTATTGACTGCACTTTAAAAAAACTACTACAGCAAACCTCTGACAACTTCCAGCTCATGAACTGAGGCTTACCGATTTAAACAGCATGAAGACAGGATGTTTTCCTCTAGGATTTGAGTATAAAGTTATGAGCTGGCTCTTGAAAATTACTTAGCAACCTGTAATGGCAGCTTTCAATTGTGCAGAAAAGGCAATGACCTTAGGCGGCCTTGAATTGCGCCGCCAGAGTGTGTCATGGAGGAGACATAGGAGTAGGAGCCCTGGGCTGTCCATGCAGTGGACCACGAGCCAGAAAAGGGAACCAGGTAGTGACGTGCTTGACAAATACTAATAAATGGGAGAGGCCAGACATGAAAGGTCCCTCTGCAGGATTCCATTTCTATGCAGTGTCCAAACAGGCAGATCCATACAGAATGAGGAGCAACTGCTTCATGGTACAGATTTCCTTTATTTTGCAACTAGAGAGAGGTGCAAATGATAACTAATTGTGACGCCACTAAATGTTACTGAACTGTTCACTTGAAAATGGCAAATTTTATGTTACATGAATTTCACCTAATTTAACACTTTTTAAATTAAAAATATTTTCTAAAAACAATAAATTGAGCTTTGGAAGAAAGGCAAACATAACAGAAGAGATGGATGCTGGAAGAGATTAAGATGGAGAAGGGACACCTTCAGGTGCATGAGAAGCTACTTTGCAGAAGCTGAGGGTAACCATGTTCATCTTCACCCCACGAGATTCACTGACAGCACTAAACTGTAATAAAGGAAAGTCAGGCTGACAAAAAAATCTGCACCCCTATTTTTAAGTGCTAAAATGTGAAATACTGTGGATATATTTCAAAAGGCACTTCATCTGAACCCAGGGGCAGCTGAGACCTGCATTTCCAACAGACGCTGTTGCTCCCTGTCCTCGGTGAGGGCAGAGGCTTCTCACCTTCTGTTTCTGTGGTGTTTAGTATGAACCCCAGGTCTCCTTCAGAGTCAGGTCCCTGGGATGAACCCGGTGTCAGGTGGGATCCCCATGAATCTCTGGCTGTTCGCAAAGGGCTGCTGTCTCCATGAATATTTTCACGTCCTTCCCAGAATCTGAGACCTGAGAATAGACCCATCATCTGCAACTACAAACCGCTAAGAGCAGCATGACAACAATGACATGATACATAAGGAAGCACAGCTGCTGTGGTAAAAATGAATAGCCTGTGCTCTCAATCCCTAGGTCACAGGCAACTAAGGTCATTTATATGGCAGCACCTAGCATACAGCCCAACACACTAGCAGTGCTAAAATGGTGGGCATTTGATGGCAGTGAGAATGACTGCTCTCACGTTTGGCAGCGCCTGTAGCCTCAGCAGAGCTGCTGGTCCCTACCCCCAAGGATCCCGTGTCAGCCTCCTCCCTGCCCCAACCATCTAGCCAGAACAGTATGTTCTCCTTTTGTCTGGACCAGGCTGCTGTCATTGCCTCCTGTCTGTCTTCCCCATATCCTTGCTCCCTCCACAGAATCCAGTCGGTTAGGTCTCATCATCCCTGTTACACTCACTCTTCAGCTGCTTCCACTGTGTGTACAACGAAATCCAAACTCCTCTCGGCAGCCTGAAAAGCCCAGCATGACGTGGCCCCTGCCATCCCTGTCACCTTCTCTCCCACCATTCATCCTTGATCCCAAAGCAAACCCAACCTTCTCTCTCAAACAAGCCACCACCTCCGCCACCTGAGGGTCTTGGGATGGGCTGCGCCCTCTGCCTGGAGTGCTCTCCTCTGGCTCTTGACACAGCCGCCAGCTCCTCTTGCATGTCCCAGCTTGTTTCCTCCTCAGAGCCCCGCCATGCTCCCCACTCCTCCGCCCCTCACGTCTCCATCAGATCAGCCTGGGCCGTCCTTCTGAGCACTCTTGAAAGGATTTCTTACTCATTTGCTTGTCTGTTTCCCCATGTAAAGGAGGCTTCAGTGGGCCAGGGGCCATGTCTGTCTTCACTGTTAAATCCCCAGTACTGGCATATCGTAGGCTCTGCAGGGCAATCTTTTTTTTTCAAAGCCAACTTCATTCTTAAATCCCCAGATTGTAGCTTGTCCTTAACATGACTGAGGAGCAGATCTGAGAGGCACTGAGGTCCTGAGAAATAAACCCCCCTCCATCTCTGCTTCTTACCTCCACTTCCCCTCACTGCTGAGGGAGCTTTCAGCAGCTGTTAACATTTACATTCCTGTGCTGTTTTCCTCCTGCAAAGCATTGGGTTATGAAATTGTGGGGTACAACCAGGGAGATGATCAACACAGGGAAAGGGCAAAGGAGACTGGGAACAGGTGGACTGGCAGCACATGGGGATTTCTGCTCCATCCAGTTCAGGTGGCCAGACACCAGCTGTGTTCATGGGCTGCTACCAGCCCTTCTGTACTGATCCTAGTTGTTAGTGGTCCAGTCCCGTGGGGCTCAGAGCAGCTTCCTCACATCCACCCCTCGTGTCACTACCACACTGCTCTTCCCTCTGAATCATGTCCAAACTACCCAGTCCTAGGAAATCTCATCTCTCCTTCACCAACCACTCTGCCCCCCACCCCACCACAGCCTGCAGCAGGTCCCTGTTCCCACTGGGAACAAAGCACCCCCCACATCAGCCCTGCAGACTCAATCCCCAGTGAGCTGCTTCCTGTCCACTCACAGAGCCTTTGACATGGGTCACTTTTCTGGTGCTATGCCTCCCAGACTTTGGACCAGGACTTATGTTACGTCCTTCCCAGCAGATCTCCCTTGACCAAAGCCCTTGCGTGACTTTTCCTTCTCTGGTGCCTCTTTCACCTCCCTTCTCCCAAAACATAGTTACACTGACTGCATCTCAGAACTAGCTGCTACCTCCGACCGCAGATATTCTGTAAAACTCATCACTGTCCCAACTGACTGTTTAATCCACGTGGCTGAGACCAGCTCTGATACAATATGTTTAGTGTACAACCCACGGCATCTGCCCTCAAGGAACTTTCTAGGAAGAGATCAGGTTTTAATTCACCAACATCGCTACTTTCCTGAGCTTCCAATTGAAGGATGCTTGTCCTTTCCTGGCCTTGTTTGGAGAACTTTGCAGTGTTTTTACCACTCTAATTAGGGACTCCAAACATTCACTGTATATGAGTGTATATTACTTCAACAAATGAGAATTTCTTCCCATACACTGGGGGCAAAGTACCAGCCTAAGGTAAGCGAGCCAATGCTTTCCAAGGTAGGAGAGTGCTACTGTGCATCTCAGGTAAGTGTCGCTCCTCTTTACTTCCTCACAGCAAGACCACAAGGTTCTGACGGTCTCTCTCACCTGTTCCCAGGCATGCTCTGTGCATCCTCAGTGAAAACCGCAGTACCCACCCCAGGTCTAGATGTCCACCTGGCCGATGGAGCACTGAGAGGAGTGTGAACTAATAAGACAGTTAATAGTGTGTGCGGCCAATGACAAGATGAAGCAAGTTTCTCAACGAGGCAGGTGTAACTAAGGCACTAAGTGATAACTGTGATAAAGGGGAAAAGGGAAAAAAAGGAGTATTTGTTAGCCAACAGCAGCTCTACTGACTCCAGCCAGTCGCCCCGCAAGGGCATTCAGCAGTTGTGTCGTATCTCAGAATAAATCCCAGGTGTTTGCTTCCATTGCTTTCCAGCTGGACATTCATCGTTTCTCAAACAGTACCCAGGCAGAGGAAGGGGAGATCAAGAGGAGAGACTCGGGGGACTTTGCTGGGCCCCACAGCAAGGCCGAGCGACCAGGGAACCAAGTTCAATGCAAACCATCCGTGGGCCTCATCCGGTATTCCCATCTGTGCCTTGCCTCCTCTTCCTGCCATCACAGGGTGTCTCTCCCACTTTCTTCTGCTCATCTTCCCTAAGCAGCTCCCTCCCTGTGTGAGGAATCAGGCCTGCCAATAACATCCCAGGGCCCTGGTGGCAGAACTTCATTTATTCACTTTACTAGGTTTTATGCTCCGCCTTGGGTCAGACCCCAGTGAGGACCTCCGTGCTGAGAGCACCACTGTCCCCTGGTTACTGAGAGAAGCAATGAACCCTTGGGAAGACACTAGGTGCCAGCGCGACTGGCATTCTGAGGAAAAGTCTGCCTTGAAAGACCTCCAAGTGACCTGGGCACATGCTCATTATTATCGCCCGTCTAAAATCCTTTTCTCCAGTCAGAAAGGATCAGAGGAGTGCAACACCATTCAGCCGAAGAGGCAAAACAGCACGACGGTTGGTAACGGTCTCCCATTTTCATTGGCACCTTAGGCTCACCTCCGGGCCGGCTGCCCCAGAAAGGCCCGTGAGGTGATGCTCCAGGATTCACCGGGTTGGATGCAGTCCCTGGCCTCGCACTGAGCACTCCACAGTAGGTCCCCAGGAGCTTGCTCGTCACCTGAGCGCCTCCCCCAACCTTAGCCCAGTCCCGTTTAGCAAACGGGTTGTGCATACCCTCTGACCCTCCGATCCTTCCAGCGTCCCAGGCTTTGCTCGTCCCTGTCCCTCTGCCTGGGGCGGGCACGTACTCCCGCCGCGGGTAAACCCCTCGGGCCTTTTATAATTCTCCTACCTTTTCCTACCTGTGTCCCTGATGGTGACGAAACCGCCTCGTCCTTTTGCCAGATTCCTTGACTCCCAGGCACTGTCCACTGCACTGCGTGGCACTGGCTGCGGGGAAGCGGACTCGGTAACAAGGCCGACCTGGAGGCTGGCGCCACGGGAAGAGCGGGCGTCCGCGCGGCGCTGATGCTCACCGCCAGCGATCGGTGGGTACGGACGGTGCGCGACTGCCAGCCCGGCAGGAGACGCCCGATGAGACGGTCCCCGGCGTCCAGGCAGCGCGCCGCCGTGGCCAAAGCAGAAGACAGGACACGGGCCTGAACTGGGCCGAGGGGCTGCCGCGGCTAAACTTCGCAGGTCTCAGTTCCTCTGTCAGGGAGACGCGTGGGCGGGACCTACTCCACAGGCGAGCCTGGCCCACGAGAAGACCGCCGCCTTGCGGGACGCGGGCCCAGGAGGGTAGGGCCGTCACTCGGAGGCTGCGGCGGACGTCTGTGCAGAGGGAGGGCAACGCCTCCCAGCCGCGCAGCGGGCAGGCGGCAGCCACCGCGGAGCCGCGCGCCGGCCCCTCTAGGCCTCGGCGGGCCAGGGACTCGGTGGCCTTAACGCTTGCCTGCCGCCAGGGCTGCTGCGGGCCGGCGCGGCGCCGCGGCCTGGAGCCCCGCCCCGGAAGCGCATGGCGCCCGCTTCCGGCCGGGGCGCGGGTCTGTGACCGCGGCGCCATAAAGACCCCGGGTGGGCGGCGGGTTCCGGCGGGCGGTGGTGGTTCCGGGCCCGCGGGCGTCGGGAGCGGGGCTGAGAGTCGTGCTCGTCAGAGCGGCGCCGGGGTCCCGGGGGCGGCCTCCAGGAGGTAACGGAGCTGCGGCTTACCGGCGGCGGCGACGGGGCGAGCGCAGGGAGGCGGCCATGTTCGGGGGCCTGCGGGGGGCATGTCGGTTGGGAGGCCGCTCGTCGGGCGCTCTGCGAATGTGGCGCCGCGGCCCGCGGCCGGAGCCCGCAAGGCTGCACGGTGCTCGCCGGCCGGCGCTGTCCAGGTTCCCGCCTCTGCTGGCTGGTATCAGCGCGGGAGGACCGGGCGTCCGGCCTCGGAGGGCAGCTTCTGCTGACGCCAAAGCGTGGGAAGTGTCCCCTTGGTTCCGGAGCCCGCCGTTTGTGAGTGTCCGGGCCTACTGCGCGGGGCCGCGGGGCCGGTCTGCCGATTGCCCGGCCGGGTCGGTACAATCTAAGGGACCCTAGGAGGAAAGCAGTCAGCAAAGGGTCGCCGTCGTC
Source organism: Phataginus tricuspis (assembly GCA_029783875.1). Classification (NCBI taxonomy): domain Eukaryota; kingdom Metazoa; phylum Chordata; class Mammalia; order Pholidota; family Manidae; genus Phataginus; species Phataginus tricuspis. Next base: position 28,107,641 of record JAQQAC010010882.1, on the reverse strand, counting down.
GTCAGAGTTCCATCATATCCTGTGTTTTTTTAAGCCTTAAAATTTGGTTAAACGTTTTGTAGAAAAACTGAGGTAGGGCAGGGACGTGGGCCAAGTAAGAACAGGAGTGACTGCATCCTAAGGCTAAGAGTCCATTGTAAAAACCAGGGATTTAGGAGGTAGGATTCCTAATATATTCTTTAGTACTCACCCAACAATCTACCTTAAGGCAGGGCAAGCAGACCTAACTCTTATGTTCCCGGTGCTTGAGGGTAGCCAGGAGAAGAACAAGATCATAAATTCCCTGTGTTAGGTTTAAGTGACAGAATATCTCTAGGACTCACTGTGGGTGGCGACATGATGTCTATCATGGGAGATACACATCACGAGACCACATATGAAGCCTCAACCACCACTTGCCCCCTGCTCCCCTTTGCCTCATTCTTGAAAGCCTTAAAAGACAGAATCCTAAGCCCTTAAGTGAGCCTTCTGTCTGAGGTTATCTGCACTCCCCTTTCTTCGAGTGTGTACTTTTTGTCTTAGGACTTGTTACTGCTCAACTTAATTGCCTTTTGTCTCTGCACTGTTCCAGTGGTGTCTCTTACTTCACTATTTCAATCAGTTTTCTAGACTTAAGCACTAGTCTTGTCTCTCCTACTTCAGACAAGTAGGGAAGTGCTACTGAGATCTCTGATTTGGGCTTGCAAGTTCCCATCGCGGGGTGACCAAGACAGGACTGCAGCTGTACGATCCTGCTCTTCAGTACTAGCCTGGAAACCTCCTTTCTTTGCCTTTGGAAAGTTCTTGGAACATAATCTCACTCCAACCAGCGCTCTGTGGCTCCCCCAAATCCTGGGGTGGTTGGGGCTTAGTCCCAATGCCATGCAGATTCAGGCAGACACTAGACGTCAGGTGACCCTGACTTTAGGAGTTGGCAAGGAAGGCATTTGTCCTGTGCCGAGCAGGAGTTCAGTGCGCTTCTCTTTCCTCCTTCTGCTCTCCCTTGCTCTCTGCTGCCTGCAAAGTGGCCGCCCTTCTCTGTTACCCTCCCTTTAATGAATTCCTTGCTTATGTGCACTTGTCATGACAGAGCTTCTTGTTTTAGAGTTAAGAACCCTTCCCTGCCTGGAGCTGTGGTTTCTCCTGGTGTGCAGAGAGAGAGACCTCCCCAGACACTGCTGCCCAATAATATAAGGGTAGCGGTAGTTTTTCTAGGTCAGGTGAGGAGAATTTTAAACTGCTGGCAGGAGTCTCCTGCAAAGTGCCTTTATGTATCTTGCAGAGAAGTGCGAAGGAAGAAGGCTGGGGTGAGATCTCTGAGAATAAGGCTGCCTTCCCCCTGATTACTTCCTCTGCTGGTCTCATTGTCTGGGCTCTCGTGTCAGGATTCACACAGTGGAAAGGAGACTCCCTGATGTTCCACCGCGGGAGGGCTTCCATCTTCAAGGGTGGGGGTGAGGGAGGGTCCTAGGCGTTGTGCCCCTTCCTAAAGACAGAAGGCTGGGGTGATACGTTAATTTTAAGAGGAACTCTGAATGTTCTCCTAATCTTCCCTTAACGTGGGGAGGAAGGAATAGCGAGCACATCAGCTAAGTCTTTGGGTAGTTCCGAAACTGTGCACCAGGGGTTGCCAGTTTTCTCACCCACCAGCCGTTCCTGATTTTTTTAAGACAAAGTTCAAAAAACTACTCTGTTTCAACTGAATAATAGAAAGCATGGGGCAGGGGAAAGGGCCTGGAATCAGTTTTTAAATGGAAGGCAAGGCAAGACCTCTGTTCATTTTTGTCTCATAATAGATAGTAAGTGATAAAGTTCATGAGACTTTTTTATTGACATATATTCTTTTTCTCTCCTCAGTGCCTTAGGAAGAAGATCCTTGTATTGGTTTTGTGTGGGACCTGATTGGGCCTCAGTCGTCAAAGGTGCTGGTCGGGGAGAAAACTAGAAGACAGGACAGGAGACTATTAACAGGTATGCAAGTGAAGTCGAGAGGATGTGGGTCCATGCAGCATTAGAATAGGTGGCCCGTGAAACCCTGCCTCTGATTTGAGCCGGGTTCTATATGGAGGGGTGGGGGCCCCTATGTTGGAATGTTGGCAGTAGTCACACCCTTTTTCTTCTTCTATTTTTCCCACATTTTCTGGTTAGTTCTTTGTGGAAAATAGGTAGTTCAATATCTCTTTAGTCTTTCTGTCATTTTCTTTAGTGTCTCACACATTCTACCATCTAGGCTGCGTTCTTCCTGCTCCCTTCCTCCAGCCTCCAAATCAAACGTAAGTTCTTGTCAACCAAAAAAACAAAACTGCCTTTTACTGTACTAGCAGATTCAGTGTGTTTGGGAACAGCAGAGGATTGTGGTTCTGGACATGAAGGCTATAGTAGAACCACAGACAAGACCAGAAAACAGAGTCCAAGTAGGCTCTTTTACAGAAGAAGGAGGGAATTGGAGGTGTGTTCTGAGCAAGAGGTCTACTGGAGGAAATTGAGAGGTCCAAGCGTTGTGCCTGCTCTCTGGCTGAGTTGTGACCATCTCTTGGCTGGGCTGTTGGGTAATGGGAAGGGAGTACTGCAGAAACCCTTCTTCCTCCTAGTGGGTGGCAAAGTAGCCACAATACTACGAGTTGTAAGACTCTGTTTCTCCCTGTGGAGAGTGCAATTGAAGAGGAGTGCTGGGCTTGAGAGCTCCACCGGCAGGCCCCCTGGTGCGGGTCAGGGAGGCTTCCCTTTCACTGTCTATGGTAACAGGTGACTGTTATTTCTAGGTTGCAGTCCATGAGCTGGGAAAGGACACAGTGCTCTGGGAGAAACCTCAGAGGCCTCAGGTTTCAAGATGAAGCCAGCAGAATATGAGCCAGTGGACATGTCCCATGAGCATGAAGAGCTCTGGAATACATACCAGGGTCTGCAAGAACAGCTGAGCAGGGGTACTCATACGGGACGTCAGCCTGTATGGGAGGGGGGTAAGGAACATCGCGATGATTCTCCTGATGGCTGTAGTAGGAATGACTTGAGTTAGAACATTGTGAGCGCTTTCTGGGTGCCCACTCTGTGTACCTGCAATTATATTCCTGTTGGTAATTCCATGCCCTCAGGTGGCAGTACAATGGAGCAGATGTGAGTGGAGGTGGGATTGGCCTAGAGCACACAAATACCCATACCACAGAGCCCTGGTAATGACACCAAAGGATCTGTTCCTTAGAAAAGTGGAGAGGGGTGGGGCCACCTCATCCTCATCCTCATAAAATGTGGAAGAAATTTGGATCAGAAAAGCCCTGTATAAGGCAGAATATTAAAAAAAATTGAGTGCCAGGAAGAAAAAAAACTACATTTCCTGGTATACAATGGAGTTCCTGAGTGGTTCAAGTACATTTAATTTTGCCTGGCTCAGAATAATGTGTGTCATGAGAGAAAAATAAAAAGGTTTTACTTTTATTAATTCATTATAAAACCTGAAGAACCTGTTTTAGGTGCTGGTAGATGCTTAGTTCTGTTTTCCAATGGGAAGGCCACTCACGGCTCCATACACACTTGCAAAAGTTTCCCATCTGTGCTGAGTCAGAATCTGGTACATGCTACTAATGAGCCCATTATATTCTTTTGACTCTTGCACCCACAGCTGGGCCTGCTCACCAGATCCTAGCCTTTCCTGAGCGGACACACACCAAAGACTGGACAGTGGCACCTGAGCTCATCTTACCTGAGTCCCAGGTGAGTTGTGCTTTCTAGCTGTTTAGAGCAGCCCTACCCTCGTGCCCGTGGCTGACACTGCCCAGCAGGTACTCAGAGGCACGTAAACCCAGGTGGTCTCCCTGGGGAAATGGGCAGCTCCTAGACTGTGTACTGATCTCTTTCCGCTTTCCTTTCTGCTTTCACACTTCTTACACATCATGTGTTAAAACCTCCAGTGCCTGGCCAACCATGCAGCTCGTGGGCATGATGGTAGGCAGTGGCAAATACCGAGCTGAAGCCCGTTCTCTTCTTTAGAGCTTGTTGACATTTGAAGAAGTGGCCATGTATTTTTCCCAGGAAGAGTGGGAGTTGCTGGATCCCTCTCAGAAGGCCCTCTACAAGGACGTAATGCAAGAGAACTATGAGACTATCATCTCTCTAGGTAAAGA